>CP092863.1:176435411-177035411 GCA_030710605.1 Cordylochernes scorpioides | reverse complement strand
ACTGTATACAGAAACAGTCCGTTACATATCACCGCCCACCGTTAGAATATGTCATATAAAGCACAACCCCAATTACACGTACCCTTTCAAACATTTAACACCCGAATTATTCCCAACAGAGTCATTAAGGTTCAAACCCACCAGCAGCGAACCTTTCAGGCATTTAGACCCTGCCATTTTTGCAACAAGGCGATTTGCATCACTCTTCCCCGATGTTAAAAACTGCAAACCTGACAACCAGTTCAATCATATCACACCACTCCCTAAAGATATCAAACAGTGCGAAATTGAACGACCAACAATATATAAGATTCGAACAAATATTTCAGAGTCCCCATTTACAAAAATATGGAAGAACATGGGGCAATACCCTATCTTTCATCTGATTTTCATCCTTTGTTTGTTAGTTCTACCATACAAATGTATCCCAATTTTATTCCTTAATTATTTGTTTATCTATACCATGCCCTCTCATAAAATTTTCGAACTACAAGAGGCAGTTTTTAATTTTGGACAAACATTAGGAAACATCTTTGCAGAAAATCTAAATAGATTCCGAGGAGATAGAAGTAACTGAAAGATGACCAACCAATGTCGGAGAAATCACACTCCAGTAACAAGATCCGAGTCGCACCCAAAAACAAATAAGCGGAAGGAAGTGAGAATTTTGAGACCCCGCTTCCCCGCACGCCTCATTTCCGGATCCAATTACTTCAGACCCCTCTTCTGGCCAACACGTAAAATTAGGTCGCCGCTTTTCCCCTCCACAGACTCCTCCCTATCGCCAGTCTGGGATCCCAATTCGAACTACATATCGATTTTTTACAATCCAATTCCACACCCACAAGACGACACACAAACATTCTAAATGAGCTCACATCCCTATTATAAGTAATCAATTACTTTACAGACTTCTAACATTTTTCACAACACACACAAAGACAAAAATTTATAGGGCATAATTGAGCAATTAAAAAATTTATAGGGCATGTAGATACAAAAGGGTTCAAACCAATACACCTTATTTTTCATATTAATCATTTTCATTATTTTCTCTCAATTAAAAATGTAAATATTTAATCAATTTATCAATTTATTCAACTTATTATCACTTTTAATCATTAATTATCATTTTATTTACCAATTAGTTTATATTATCATAGTTTCAAATCAACGAAAACTCACTGGTTTTCTTTTAAAATTAGATATTATATTTTATTTTTATTTACAAAAACATTCTCTCTTTTCTTTTCTTTTTCACCATGCAACAAAGCATTTTTTTTCTCACCATGCAACCAAGCATTTACTTTGATTTCTTCCAACTTTTTATTTTATTTTATGATTTCTCAAAAGACCTAATAGAATTCCCTCGATTTCCATTTCCAATTTCGAGTAGAGTATAGTTAGGCATTTTTCCTTTTTCTCACCATGCACCAAACATTCACTTTGATTTCTTCCAACCTTTATTTTTATTTTTTGATTTCTCAAAAGACCTAATAAAAATCCCTCGATTTCCATTCCCAATTTCGAGTAAAATATAATTAGGCATTTCTTTTTACCATGCAACAAGCACTTTTCTTTTTTTCACCATGCAACAAAGCATTTTTTTTTTCTCCAACATGCAACCAAGCATTTACTTTGATTTCTTCCAACTTTTCATTTTTATTTTTTGATTTCTCAAAAGCCCTAATAGAACTCCCTCGTTTTATTTCCAATTTCGAGTAGAAATTAGTTAGGCGCATTTTCTTTTCTTTTTAATCCACTATGTACCATAGCATTCATTTTGATTTCTTACAATTAAAAAATTTTTTTGATTTCTATTAATTATACTCAACCTATATCATCAACACCATTCTATATTACTTCTTATATCACCACCAATGCTTGTATATAACCTCTCAATACCCACAACTAATTTTCCCACAAAATTATTTGTCACTTTACAGAATTCTCTCAGGCTAACCCCTTCTTGAATTCTTCACATGTAGGGGGCGCATCTGTCATAATTTGTATATAATTGTATGCACCCCCGACCCACTATGCATGTACAATGTATGATTTTCAAAGATGTAATAAAGAATAAGGTAACTGGAGGAAAGAAAGTAGCAACAAGACATAGGAAGCAGGCTAAAAGCGGGCACAAGTATAAATAACTTGTACAGTCAATACTTCCTGGCAAGGCCGGACGTATCTGGTGACCAGAAGTTATAAAAGTAGAGAGACGCCCAATATTTCCGGAGCAAGACCGGACGTATTTGATAACCGCGGAAGTAAATAGAGTCGAACTAACACCCGATACTTCCTGACCAGGCCGGGCATATCTTCCACCAAAGAAAGCCGCCGGTCCAATTAGGAAGCAATAACTAAGTAGGTCAACCAATAGAAAAACGGGCACGTTCCATCCTTCGACCAATGGGAAGGAAGACAACTCGTGGTGTTAAATCGAGAAGCAAGAATTGTCAGTAGTGATTTGGCTCTCATAGGAACAACACCTAGAGTTGCTCCTTCGCTCCCAACGAGGTGACATCTGCTCTGGACCTCTCTCCCTCTGCTCATCCCATAGCTAAGTACAATCACCGCCATGTGATCAGATAATTAACAATCAGAAACCCGCTCCGCTCTTCTCAAGCTTTCTTTCCTCCAAACCAGTTGCCTTTTATTTTCAAACCCCATCACGTGTCCTGATTATTCCTAACTGTATGCTTCAACTTCCACTCAAACGACTGCGTTTCAACCAATCCTCACCATTCAAATCGAACAACAAGAAATTCCGCAATGATATTGTCACATGAATATGTATATATATGTATGAAAAAACAATAGGAAAAAGAATAAAAAGGTCAGGTGTTGATTTCAAAAATAATGAAGGCATATCCTGACCAGGAGCACATGTGCTTTTTAGATGGCAGAGCGCCATCTAGTGGAACAGAAATCAACTAAACATTGATTTAGTCTGTTCCCTGATATTTGGCCAACCCATTTTCTAGATAAATCAAGAAAAGCCATCCACGAACGCGTTTCGCGCTGTTGGGGCTCGTCAGCGCGGAACACTGGTACCACTGCGACCTTGAAAAAAAAAGGTATATCCTGACCAGGCTCACATGAGCATTTCTAGATGGCAGAACGCCATTTAGTGGAACAAAAATAAACTAAACGTTGATTTAAATTTTTCCGAGATATTCGGCCGAACCAATTTCTTGATAAATCGAGAAAAGTTAACCACGAACGTTTAGGGCTGTTGGCCCTCTTCAGCGTGGTGCAGACTGTACCTCTACAACCAAATTTTGGTTCTAGAGGCTTTCTGAGAAATCAAGAAATGGGTATTTTAGGCCATATTTGCTTAATATATATATATATATTATGATACATTAGCGCGCTATCTGTTATGGAAATTCAAAACTATTATAGACGCGTATGATTCTTTTAAAAATAAACAATTTCTACTGTTCTTAAGCTTATGCTCATACTAGTCTATATTAGATTCGAATTTTCAAATATATATGTTTGAAAATAGAGCAATCCATATATTATATTATTTTAAAAAGCCTATTTTGGATCATAAATTTTTATTTCCGATATTTCGTGTGGCAACTCGCCAAACTTCTTCGGGGAACTAGATTGTTTTGAGAAGCTCGCGTATCAATATATATATATAATATTGTTTAAAAATGATCCTGTCGACGTATGGATAAACTGGCAGTCGTGTACGTGAGACGAGTGTTGATGGTCTTCCCAACGCGGACAACAAGAAGCAGAGGCAGGGCTAGATGTTAGCACCGAGAGTGATCGGGGACAGCCCATGGGACGGAGGTAGAGGCCATGACACAAACTTGGATGCCTATCACTGAGACATGGAGAGAGAGACCGAGAGAGACAGAAGCGGTCTGCCGATGGACACGCTGTAGAACATACTGCCCTGACCCCCTGCTAAAACCTGTTGACAGGGATCTTCTATATAAAGCCCAGGAGGGGGCCCCATATGGGCGTCCGCTTTTCCTCCTCTGCCCCCAGCTGCCCACTCATTTTATTTTGACGTCACTATTTTTAGTTTAATTACAAATAGGGGGGTTTACAGGTCATATTAATAAAGATATAACATATATACAAAATATGGGGGTGGTAGCAAATAGAAACATTGTACATATTAATAGAAGGGTAGGATCTTATAAAGTATCGACTCTAACTAATTGGAAGATAAGTGACATATACTAAAAATGTCATTATTATACAATTTAAAATATAATATATATATATATGTCATAATATATGCTCTTCCAGGAATAATAAAGTAAATCTACAGTCGACCAGAGAGAGAGAGAACGCAGCTAAGGCCGGTCACTTGATATAGCAGTCACATTCCAAGGGGGCGACCGCAGGGCCTTTTCTTGGAACCCTCAGGACCTATTTCTACACAGTCGGTGGGTGGTGGGACACACAAACGGTCGTTCCGCAGTGGCAGCCGCTAGCGCTCCCTCTCTCTCGGTTTGCTGGGTCCCATCTTCCAAACTTGTGGTTTTCCTTATTTCTCTCTCCCCACATTATCACTATAATGCCATATATATATATATATATATTGTGTAACAAAGTATTTATTAATTTTATTATTTTATTAACAGAGTGGTCATTTTTATGTTTATATTTTGCTACACTGTACACTTCCCTCTTTTGCTTATCTTTTGTTTACCATTCATAGTTTGTCCTTGCCTGAAATAAATTGTTTTATTTATTTTATTTATTGTTACAAAAGCACGAAGTCCAAAGGACTATTGTGCTGTGCTAGTATTATTTATATATATATGATTAATTATTTACACGATGGATTAGTATTGTTTTGTAAATTATTGTACAAATAGTTCTAAACTTAACAAAGTTCTCATAAGATAGAGTATATACACAAAGAGAATTTGGTAATGTTTCAAAGTATCTACATACAATTTGATTAGTCAGAGGGCAAGATAAAAGAAGATGCTCTGGTGATTCAACATCTAAGCGGCATTCACATGTTGGATCATTGATAGCATTCAGTTTGAATAGGAAACTTAAGAAAGGTCCTTTGCCAGTTAAGAATAATGTAGTGAATTTATCAGAGGAAATGAAATTTGGGACAGCAATTGGAAAGAATTTCTTGAACAGTTCATTAGATTGAGAAAGATAAAACTTAAATTTTAGGTCCAGATATAGTTTGTTTAATTCTTTTTGAAGGGGTTTTTTGAGTGTTCGATCTGTGAGAGAATTTGTCATATTATACTTTGTTTGTAATAATTCAAGATAATCGGACAGTAAAGGGGTTTTCGCTAGTATATGTGTGATGTAAGAAGATGAAGTCTTATAAGCATGAATGCATCTAATAAGAATTTGATATTGTATAGAATTCAACTTGGATCTTTTTGCTGCAGTGATAAAAGGAAACCAAATATTTGATGCATAGCTTATTGTAGAGCGTATCATAGCTTTATATAAGATCAATCTACCTCGAGTATCAATGCCCCAAGTACGTGCACATAATGAGAATAATATATTCTTAAGTTTCGTAGCTTTCATAATTATATTGTCAACATGTGTTCCAAAATTAATCTTATTCCTTTGTCTATGATTTTTAAAAATAACTCCCAAAATTTTAACAGTTTCTGATGGTTGAATTATTTTTCCATCAAAATTAATGGGCAATTTTTCATAGTTATGTAGATAGAGTATACCTGTTTTGTTTGGACTTAGTGAAAGTTTTACCTTTTCACACCATGCTTTGATTTTCATTAAACATTTGGTAATATTATACTGAAGATCATAGATGTTTGAACTCCATACCACAAATGTCACATCGTCCGCGAAAGCAATCACTCTAGCAAAACTTTCGTTAAAAGATAAGTTGAAATCATTAAGTAATATATTCCAAAGAATAGGAGAAATAATACCACCCTGGGGACATCCCTTATTTATCTTTTTTATACACTTTACATTAGTATATTTAAACTCTACACTCCGGTCTTCAAAGTAAGAATTAATTATTTTTATAAGTACCGCTGGAAAATTTGCCTTGTCCAATTGTTGGAGAATTGCCGGATGCCATGCGTTGTCGAAAGCTCCGCTGATGTCCACTGTTACTATTGCCGTATTTTCTGTTTCTCTTTTCAAAAGACTTAATTTAGTTATTTCTTGTAAAGCAGAGATTGTTGATTTTTTTTGTGTAAATCCATGTTGAGCAGGATGCATAACATTATTACTATTAATATGATTTAAAAGTTCAATATGAATTAGACTTTCAAAAATTTTACCTAAATTAGAAGACAAGCTTATAGGGCGGTAGGCTTTCGGATCTTTATAATTTTCTTTATTAGGTTTTTTTATAATCATTACTGCTGACTTTCTCCAGGCCTCCGGATAATAATTAAGTCCCATACAAGCATTGAACAATTTTGTTAACACAGGAGATATATGATGAACTGCCGTTTTGATCATCTGATTGCTTATATGATCTATTCCTGGAGCCTTGCCATTTTTAAGTTTTTTAATTATTGAACAGATTTGAATATTATCAAAATAAATGATTTTATCATTAGAAAAAGTATAACTCTTGTCTCTGATTAATTTATGATAGTTTGTGTCAGAAGATTGACAGTCATTCGGAAATAGAGAAGATAAAAGATTTTTCATTTCTGATTCGAGCACATCTTGAGATACATCTAGAATTGGTAAATCAAAAGACCTAGGAGAAATTTTTTGTTTAAAAGTTTTGTAAGTATTACCAAAAGGAGATGTATTTTCAACTTCCTCCAGGAATACCCTCCAGCTTACATTTCTTGTTTTTTCAATAATATTCATATACTCATTTCGTATTTCCTTATACATTTTTTCATCAACTAGCTGTCTATTAGACCGTTTACCCCGATAATATAGATTTCGAACATATTTAAAATGATTTTTAAAAAGTTCCAGTTCATCCGTCCACCAATTAAATGGATTATTATTTAAATATTTTGGTTTTAATCGTAGAGATGCATATGCAGCTTCAATTAATATGTCAGTTATGTGAGAAACTACACAGTTTATATCGTTTATATTTACTATTTTACCTAATTTCATCATTGCCTCATTTATCCTAGACACATTGATTGCCTGCTCATATTTTTGCCAATTGGCTCTTTTTTCTTGAAAATACCATGTAGAATTATTTTCATGTAATAAACTTTCTGTTTCCAGACTAATGTCGAATGAGATTGCGTGATGGTCTGTGATTTGCGAAAGATTTAACGTTTTCCATCCATTAACAATTACATGAGCATGACTATTAGTAATAGTAAGGTCTATTATACTTAATCCTCGACATGTTTTGTTTCGATTGTTATGTATGAGCATATTGTGAAAATCAATTATAGGTTGAAGTCTTCTACCGTTTTGATTAATAATATTATCAAACCACATCTGACTTCGAGCGTTAAAATCTCCAGCTAAAATCAATGGATTTGTGTTAAAATTTTTAATTAATTTATCAAGGAATTGAACATGACAGGTATCCATTTTATTAGGGTGTATATAAATATTTGAAAGAATAATTTGCCGTTTAGTAGTTTGTACTGATATAGTGGTTGCAAATGAATTTGAAAACTCTTTAATTAATTTACATGATAAGAAAGGGTTTGTAACGATTGTTGCGGTATATATTGGAACTCCCGGTATATTTGCATAATATATTTTTGAACGCATATTAAAGATTACTTCATTATTTATACTATATGGTTCTTGAACTATAATCATATCATATTTTTCTTTAGAAATAAATTCCCTTATTTCATTATTAACCAAATTGCTTTTCCGCGTGTTTTGTTGTAGAATTTTTAATTTGAACATTGACCAAAAAACAAGAATAAATCTATTCTAATCCAAAGTAACAATATCATGATCTAAATCTGCATAACATGTTCTTTGTATCTCATATTTCATTTGTTGAAGGAACACAGGACATAATTTGTCATTAGAACGATGATTATTGCTATTCCTATATTTAGGATGCGTAGAGCAATTTATGCACTTGGGCAAGGATTGACAGTTAACATGTTGGTCATTGTCTCCGCAATTTTTACATTTTATGATGTTACATGAATTTTTACTATGACCATAACTAAAACAGTTTTGACATTGACGTACAAGCACCTTATCCTTTATATATGTAACCTGTATGTCTGTATATATACGTTGTAATTTCTTCATAATTTGGTATGTTGCCGGTGAAATGCGGAGAACAACATCCTGTACATCAGTATTTGATCTCATAGCGAACAGAACCTTTATCTTCTTCTCTCGACCTTCTAACTCTGGGTTCATATTGCATAAAATCGAAGGCAATTCCTTAATATCTGTAGATTTAGTAATTGACTTGAGAACAATTGTAGGATCTAGTGGTTTTGGTGCATAAATTAATGCTTTTTGATTTACCTCATCAATCATTTTAAACTCTTCAATCAATGTATTCAAATCTTCACCTGAATCAACTTTAAGTATTACGCCAGATTTTGATTTTATTATTTTATTTATTTTGACTTTAGATCTATCATTTCTCATCTTTTTAATACCATTATTTACTTCGCCTAATACTTCAGCCGGGGAAACATTTAACTTGGATTTAAATATTATTGTTTTATCCGTTACGTTTTGATTTTGCATAACTATTTTATCGTCTTCACTAGTAACTCTCGTAGCTTGAGCATATGACCTATTATAAAATTGACTTGAAGGAGATATTTTCTTTATTGATTCGTCCAGATTTCCAAGTCTATCACAAATAGAGCCATTGATTACAGCGATATCTCCCATTGTATCCATCAATATATTTAATTGCTTTAGCAAGCCCTGTACAATTGTAAGATCATTTTGATTTATGCTTTTATTTGTAGATGAGTACTTTGATTTTAATGTGTCGGCAATTTGTTCCGAGATGATCTTATGCTGAATCCTACATTCCTCAGTACGTTTTTCAATTTTATCGACCATATTGTTCTAACAAGCGGCAAGCGGTCGTGCCGCGCCGTCTGCTGATATGCAAATCAGCTGTATATAAAATGTTTAAGTATACTTAAGAGTTGGTTGTTATATGAATAATAATATAAAAAAGTAAGGTATAAAAGATTTTAAATTTCAAAAACAACTCTAAAAACAAATTTGAAGTAATATTTACCGGAATTCGCGGAGCGCTGCAAAAACACGTCCGCCCGACGATAAATATGCAATTTTTTTTTTTTTGAAGTTTTTGTCTTCCCTAATTTTCCACGTGGCAATATATATATATAAAGGAATACTACTTTGCAAAGATGAAGTTCGCTACCACAAATTGGGACTGTCACAGGAATTGATCTTGGAGGGATTAACTTCTGGCATTGATTCGGAGTTTGAGCGCTTTATATTTGCTGCCTCACCGGCAAGTTTGGAACGCTGGCTTGAGATTGCCGAGGCCATAGAGGTAGCTCACTGCCGAACCACAAGTGCAGCCTCAAGAATGGAGCTAAGTTATCCTGTCGACTTCTGAAACATTTCTATGATTATCTGTACACGGCAATATACAGATGATATTGTTTTGCCTACAGAAAAGAGAACAATCAACCTTCTGACTAACTAACTTTATTTTAATCACGCGCCTTTTATTTATCATCTGTATATTGGAGTGTACAGATCATCATAGAAACGTTTCATATATATATATGGCAATTTTGACATATTCCACACCACAAACATCATATCTCTCGCTTGTCCAATTTATAGGGTAAAACTTAATTTTTTAAAATATCGAAATTTAAGGTTATTTTCCTTCCATTTGAAAAATCATAGTAAAATAGTAATAATGTATGTAAATTAATTATTTTCTTCCTGTTAATATATATATATATATATTGTAAATTTGTAATTATGTAGATTTGTAATTGTAGCATATGTATATAAATGTCTCTCGAAAAGCAAATAGTTCATTTTGCCTGTAGAAGGGCGGTTCTAGCCCGAAAGCTCGCGTGAAATATAATAAAAGGAAACTATCTGCGAAAGGTTTTATTTTCATTCTTTTAATATATATATATTAAAAATAAATAAGGCATCTCCTGACCACGAGCACATGTGCTTTTTAGATGGCAGAGCGCCATCTAGTGGAGCAAGAATAAACTAAACGTTTATTTAGCTTGCTCCGTGATATTTGGCCAACCCATCTGCCATCTAAAAAGCACATGTGCTCGTGGTCAGGAGATGCCTTATTTATTTTTAATATCAACACCTGACCCACTTATCTTTTATTTTTTTCTATTGTTTTTTCATATATATATATGTCATAATATATGCTCTTCCAGGATTAATAAAACAAACCAACAGCCAACGAGAGAGAGATAGACAATTAACTTACGAACATTTTTTGGCCACATTCCTGAGGGGGCCGTCACCACCTGGCGACTTTCCTGGTTAGCCCCCCGGTTGTGTACACAGGGAAAACAGTCGTTCAGCTGATAACGTCTCGCTCGCTCTCTCGGCTGGCTGCCTGGATGATTGCTCTAACAACTCGTCGTGTGATTATTTCTCTCCTCACCACATTTACCACTATATTGCCACATATATTAATAATAAAAAGATTCCCCACATATGGGGAGGTGTAGACCATCCTACCATGATAAATTAGCCCAACCAGCCAAGTGCTATAATTCATCGCAGGTAACAAGACCTCGCCGTCGGTAATTACCACGTCTTAATAATTAGTATTAATTACCACATGCTCAATTTAATCAAAGGGCAAAGGTTTGTGACCCTTCGCGACTACCTCTTACACCAATATATCAAATGGTCTTCAGTCTTCTGTGGCGATTATGTGCGCTTCTGCCTATTTTTATATCTTAAATGTAAATAATGATCTTGGTGAATATTATATTACAATATATTAAATAATATTTAAATCATGCGATATAGATTTACCCAGAATATTATCATTGTTGAAAATAAAGTAGAAGAAAAAAAAAGAGGATTTGAGGAAATAACAAATGAACAAATGAATTTTGAAAATGAGAGCAATCCATAATTAAATCTTTGAATAAAAAGGCATATATTGGATCAAAATATCAATTATTTTACCAATATTTCAGTTGGCTGAACGCCAATCTTTATCAAGGTATTATAACATATTAATGTGTGTCAACAACAAACTAAATATTCTAAAAACGTAATGCTGTTGACGTTATGTGGACTGAGTTTGTTGTTGACACACATTACATATGTTATAACACCTTGATAAAAGTTGGTGTTGAGCAAACTGAAATATTGGTAAATCAAATGATATTTTGATTCTATATATGCCTTTTTAATTAAACACAAATGAATGATTTAACTAATATTTTGTATCTAACTATTTTACTTACAGTAGCGATGGTGGTATTCTGGAGGTAGTGAGCGACAAGGTTTGATGAATTTAACTTAATTAGCTTTATTCTATCATGATGAGATGATACATAATAATAAACTAATTTCAATTAGAGAAATTATCCCTAAATATTATGCAGATCAATCTTTTTGCTAACTTTAGCATTTTCACTTTCTTCAGTTTTTACAATGGTCTTCTTATCAACTTTATCCTTTTTAACTTTCTTCAGTTTCTGTCCATGATTCTTATTAACTTCTTTAGACTTTTCTTATTTTCTTCCGAGCTAGAGTTCTTTATATCCTAGGCTCAGGCATCAGGCATTCATAATAAACTTCTTCTCAGCTAGAGTTCTTTATATCCTAGGCTCAGGCATCAGGCATTCATAATAAACTTCTTCTGAGCTAGATTTCTTTATATCCTTCACTCAGGTATTCCTATCCTCATAAACGCTTCTTATCAAACCCCGCACCCGCCATCCCGCAGTGCCTTTTATGCCTTGCTTACGCAAAGGCTCACCTGATTGGCCTTCTTTGTCACGCGATCAACAAATGAATATTATACAAATGAACTAGTTTTAACAATCATGTTACAAGTGTATATAGGAACTTGAGATGCTAAGCTTGTTTTAAAGAACATTAAAAGTTTAAAATTCGCAATAATCTTTGACAATGTGTTCTGTTATCTATTATACATTTTCTCTCAATCACAAAGAAAGAAATAAAATATGGAAACACTTTCACTATACAGTGGTACCTCGACATACGAGTGCCCCAACATACGAGTTTTTCGAGATACGAGCCGACGAGCAAGTGATTTTTTGCTTTGAGTTACGAGCGAAATTCGAGATACGAGTTCGGTTCGGTAGTGTTGAAGATATTAATCTGTGATTTTAAATGTTTCTTTTTGACCGTTTTGACCTGCTTCGAGATACGAGTAATTCAAGATTCGAGCAAGGTTGCGGAACGAATTAAACTCGTATGTCGAGGTACCACTATATATTAATAAGAAAGCATCTCCTTATGGTGTAACTGAAGGTTGCTGTTGGCTTGCGCCATCTATCGAAATAAATATCAATTAATCAAATAAATCGATTAATTATTCAAAATTAATGATTAGAAGATGGCATAGTCCCTGAACAATTTTAGTTGCACGATCAGAATAAACCTTTTTTAAAATGTAAACACCTGCTTCCCCCAGTACAATTTCACATTTTTGCAGTATTTTTTCACTTTCGCAATATATAATTTTTTTAAAGTGTTGAAAATAAACAAAATTGTTACGAAAGATTTTTAATTTTTAAAAATATTTTTATAAAAGTATATTGCTTTTTATTTATATTCACACACAGCTTCGATAAGACCACAGGTCTTATATATATTAACTGCAGGAATGAAGTACAGATAGAGCTCCTATACTCCAGGCAGCACAGAACCCAACAACAGCAGGTCCCACGCATGTTCAGTGGCCACAGATTCCACTGTACATAGGTTAGCGTATCTCTGAAAAGGCGATTATGGAATCAGCCGCGTTTTAGTTTCCGCTTTCCTCATTCAAATGGATCACGACATTCGGAGATTCTATTAATCTCCTCCGAGAAGTGACTGCGGTCTTTGAGAATTCATATAAATAAAAAAGAAGACCTTAATCAAACTTTAATTAAATACAGACCTTACTACAATGATAAACATATTTGAAGAGAAGGCTTGACTTATCATTGGTAAATCCTCTCAGCGGTTTCCCCAAATTAATCTCCAGACAGCTCCACTATTGTATTAGATTGGTTTTCTTGTATACCCTCTATTTACTATGGAATAGAGCTCAGAAGTTTTAGGCATCCTTAGACATAAGCTTATAGTTCTTTAGAGATATATTCATATAATTCACACACACATAAAGCTTTATTAAAACCACCAGTCTTATACAGATTCACCACAGGAAGGAAACATAGATAAAGCTCCTATACTCCAGGCAGTACAGAGCCCAACAACCTCCAGGTCTGACGCATGTCCAGTGGCCACAGAATCAACCATGCATACGTTAGAATATATACATACATATGTATATATAATTAAAAAGGCATATATTAGATCAAAATATCATATATTTTACCAATATTTCAGTTAGCTGAACGCCAACTTTTATCAAGGTATTATAACATATTAATATGTTTAATTAAAAAGGCATATATTGGATCAAAAAATAATTTATTTTACCAATAATTCAGCTGGCTGAACGCCAACCTTTATCAAGGTGTTATAACATTTTAAAGTGTGTCAACAACAAACTCAGCGCCACATAACGTCAACAGCATTAAGGTTTTAAAAAATATTTTGTTATATTCAATGGGGAGAAAAATTTGATAAATATATTTATATTATGAACAAAATAAATTTAGTAAAATATGGGTGTGGATATTTTGAAAATTAACAATAACGCCTATTTTATATTTTAAAATTATTTGTACTATGTGTAAAAAGATTTTTCGTATAAAAATAAATAAAAATAACAAAAATATATATAAAATAAATGTAAAATTGTGAAATTCGAAATAAAATATAAGTGAAAAAAAATGGGAAAAAAAAATATCACACAAATAAAACATTGAAGACATTGAACTATCAATATATATGTTGTAAGATTTAGGTACTTACAGCTTGTAGGAAGGCATGAGGACGTTGAGGATTATATGATAATAATCTTTATTATCCATTTAGCAAGAAAGACAAAGTTATGGTAGCGAACAGTTATTGAAGTATAGAGAAGAAGGTAAACAAAACAGTTGTGATGATGATAGGTCCAGTGTGGCGCTAGCTGTCGTAGCATTCAGTTATCCAACAAATCCCCGGCATGAATGTGGAGACATCACGAGGTTGTAGCGTAACTTCTCAAATGTCGGCCTTGGTAGCGGCTTGGTCAGAATGTCCGCCTTCATGTCGCCAGTTGGGCAGTAGATCATTTTTATCACTGTCTTCTTCTGAAGATCCTTCAGGTGATGGATCTTGGTTGCGATGTGCTTGGTTCTAGAAGACACTTTTTCGGATGAACATATCTTGAGACATGATTGATTGTCTTGGTGGAAGTAGATTGGAGCTTTCTGTTCCAGTTCGAGATCCTTTAGCAAGTCGAGAAGCCATAACAGTTCTTGTGAGGCTTCAGCTGCGGAGATTAGTTCCGCTTCGGTGGACGAGAGAGATACGCAACCTTGTTTCCCGGTCATCCATGAGATGGGGTTTGATCCCAGTAGGAACAAGTTTCCGCTTAGTGATTTTCTGTCGGTGTTGTCGCTTGCCCATGTGGCATCACTGTATGCTTCCAGTGTGGGAGGTTTTTGGTTAGATATGCGTAGCTCGAGTTCTTTAGTAGTTTTTAGATATCTTACGATTCTTTTTGCTGCATTCCAGTCACAATTTCTAGGATTCTGGTTTCTGCTGCTAAGTATGCAGACTGGAGCTGCGATATCTGGTCTGGATACTACGCTTAGGTACAATAGTGAGCCTATCAGTTGTTGGTATTGGACGTTGTTTGGTAGAAGTTTTTCATCAGATATACCGGGATATCCGCTTTCCATGGGAGTGAAAGTAGGTTTCGCTTCTTGGAGATTGTACCTTTCAACTAATTCTTGGATTTTATTCTTTTGGCTCAGAAGGAGTTCACCTTCTCTGTTCCTTGAGATTTCTATACCAATGAATTGAGTGGGGTCTCCAAGGTTCTTTATTTCGAATTCTTTTTCGAGAGTTTTTACAGTGTTTTGGATGATTATTTCGGAATCGCTTGCAAGGAGCATGTCATCCACATATAGAATCAAGTAGATGGAATGGTTTTCTTCATTCTTGGTGAATAGGCATGGGTCTACAATGCTCTGTTTGAAGTTATTTTTAATTAGAGTGCTTGCGATTTTTGTGTTCCAAGATCTTCCGGCTTGTTTTAGACCGTAAATTTCCTTCTTTAGTTTGCAGACTTCGTTTGTTTGTTTTGTATGGAGTCCTTCTGGGAGTTCCATGTAGAGTTCTTTATCTAGGTCGCCGTGTAGGAACGCTGTCTTGACATCGAGGTGGTTCACTTTCATCCCTTTGTAGACTGATGCAGCTAGGAAGGCTCTAATTGTAGAATGCTTCACAATTGGTGCAAAGGTTTCTTCGTAGTCTCGGCCAAATTTCTGATTGAACCCTTTTGCTACGAGTCTGGCTTTGTACCGCTCTATTTCTCCTTTGGAATTGAGTTTTTGTTTATAGGTCCATTTACATCCTATGATCTTTTTGTCCTTAGGTAGAGGGGTTAGTTCCCAGACATGGTTCTTCTCAAGAGAATTTAGTTCTTCGTTCATTGCTTGTAGCCATTTTTCTCTTTCTATTTTTGGTAATTGTAGGACTTCCGAGTAGCTGGTGGGTGTCAGAATGTCTTGAGCTTCAGTTTTGTACAGCATGTAGTCATTTCTTATGGGAGGTATTCCCTTTGTTGGTCTCGTGGATCTTCTTTGTGTGACCACTTGTGTTCCTGTGCTTGTACCGGGTTGAATGTAATCCTCGGTTTCTGAGTCCTCAAGGTTTTCGGGTTGTGTTCCTGGTTCCTGACTTTCCTCTGCATTACCAATATGATTGGAGGAAGTTAGATCTGTACTTAGTACTTGTGGTGAAGTTGTTTTTGTGGAAGCGTGGTGAAACCCATTTTCTTTTTCTATAAATTTTACGGATCTGCTGATTGTGATGTTGTCTGTATCGTGCAGGATTCTGTATCCTTTGCTTCGATCATCGTATCCAAGAAAGATCCCTTCGATAACTTTGCTATCCAACTTGTTTCTTTTTATCTTGGGAATATAGGCGAAGGCTTTACATCCGAATCTTTTTAGATGCTTCAGACTGGGCTTCCTGTTGGTCCATAGTTCAAAAGGAGTCTTGTCTGTAGCTTTCGAGGGTATTCGGTTGTGTAGGTAATTAGCTGTGGTAACCGCTTCCGCCCATAGAAATTGTGGGAGTCCTGAGTCAAACAGCATGCATCTTGTCATCTCCATTAGTGATCGATTTTTCCTTTCTGCTACTCCGTTCTGGGCTGGTGAGTAGGGGACTGTTAGCTGATGTTTGATTCCGCTTTGGTTCAGGAAATCTTCGACTTGTCGGTTTACGTACTCACGACCGTTGTCTGTCCGTATGGTTTGGATATTTTTTCCAAATTCCGTGTGTGCTGAGATGACGTAGTCTTTTATTTTTTCATAGGCTTCGTCTTTTCCTTTCAGGAGGTAGATCTTCGTGTATCTGCTGTAGTCATCAGTGAAGGTGATGAAGTATCTCTTACCGCTGAGAGAGTTAGTTGGTAATGGACCGCAGATATCACTGTGGACAAGTTGAAGCGTTTCAGTTGCTCTGTACTCTGTCTTCTTTGGAAATGGGGTTTCGGTGAGTTTTCCTTGAATGCACTGAACGCAGTCTGTGCTGTGCGAACAGTTATTTAGACTTAGTCCTCTTGCTAGGTTCTCATTTCGAATCTTCTTAATTGATTCTATATTTCTGTGTCCTAGTCTGTCGTGCCAGAGCATGAGGCAATTTTTGTTCTTGCAGTGGTTTTGTTTTGCAACATTTGCTTTGAATGTGCGAGTTTGGAGGTTGTCATCCAGGTGGAGTCGGTATATTCCATTGTCAAGTATACCGTTCGCGAGGGCTGTGTTGTCTCTTTCGATGGTACACCAATCTCTGTTGAACGTTACTTTACATCCGTTGGAGGTGGCCGCACTCACTGACAGAAGGTTGTCTGTTAGTTCCGGGATGTAGAGAACTTTTGTGAGAAGTAAGGTGTCAGTCTTTCCTTGGGGTGTGATGACTTTGATTTCTCCTTGTCCTATCCCTTTGACCTGCAGCTTATTGCCATTAGCAACCACAACATTTTGTGTTTGTTCTCTGTTAAGTTCAGTGAAGAAGCTTTCATCGTACGCCATATGAGATGTGGCTCCAGAGTCGACGAACCAGTTGTGTACACTTGCTTCTCGTTGAGTGCAATTGAGAGCTTTTGGGTTAGGTCCTTTTGTTGTTCTCTGATTTGTTGATTGTTCTTGGGTGACACTCGACTGATTTGTGTACTTTGGTACGTTTCCTCTTCTGAAGTTTTCATATTTGTACTCTTTGTTGCTGTTGTTTCGCTTTTGATAGTGCCAACATTCTTCTTTGGAGTGGTTTGGTTTGTGGCAGAAAGAACAGAAATTCTTCTCTTTTTCTCTTCTTTGGCTTGAAGCTCCGTGGAGGCTTTTTAAGGCTTTTGATGCGGTGCTTTCGTCTTTCGAGCTTTCTGCTCTGCGTGTGTGTTCATCAAGGAGTTTGTTCTTGGTGAATTCAAGCGTTAGCTCGTCGTCAGGCCTTGATTCCAACATCGTGATGAGATTGGAGTAGCTCTTTGGAAGCGAGCAAAGCAGTATAGCCGTGATGTGAGAGTCCCTTAGTGTTTCGCCAATGGTTCGCAGTTTGTCAACAAGTTCCATCATGGTAGTGATATGCTGTTGCATGTCTTTGTCTTCTTCAAGTTTTAAGCTGTATAGTTTCCTTAGCAAATAAATTTTTCCTGAGAGTGTTTTTCTTTCATAGATATTTTTAAGAGTGTCCCAGGTAGCTTTGGCTGTTAGTAGGTTTTTGACATGCACTATTTGTGAGTCGGCGATGCTTAGATTAATGATAGCTCTAGCTTTTGAGTCTTTCTTTTTCCATTCGATTTCTGGTTCATCTGGAATATTTTCGGTGACAACTTCCCAAAGATCTTCCTTTTGCAAGAGCATTTCAATTTTGAAAGACCATAGTGAGTAGTTATAGCCGTCGAGCTTATTTAGGGTTACATCGTGGCTCGGGAGTGACGCCATTTTTGCTAAGCCTTTTTTCTTTGTCTTAACTCGTTAGTTGAATTTCATGCAATATTCAGTCTCATAATCTAATTGTTGTAAGATTTAGGTACTTACAGCTTGTAGGAAGGCATGAGGACGTTGAGGATTATATGATAATAATCTTTATTATCCATTTAGCAAGAAAGACAAAGTTATGGTAGCGAACAGTTATTGAAGTATAGAGAAGAAGGTAAACAAAACAGTTGTGATGATGATAGGTCCAGTGTGGCGCTAGCTGTCGTAGCATTCAGTTATCCAACAATATATAATAATATAATACATATATATAAAATAAGCGTGTGATTGTATTTGAAATAAACTTAAACGATGTTACATAAATTAAAAGAAAGAAAGATATATAAAAGGAAAAATGCGTTTCGAGCATTAAAACATTTATACGTGCTTCTAAATGTGTACCTCTCCCTATGAAAATAATTAAAATATAGACCTAAAATATCGGGAATTTGAAGTAAAAAATGAATGAAAAATTAAACTGTAAATATTTTATGACGATCTAAATTGCGAATATATCTCTGGTAGTTCAATTTTCCTATTAATACTATCTTTGTCTACTGCGGAGGTCCAACTTTCCAAAAATAATCGGCAATGTTTTTCATTTATGTCCTGGTATAAAATATCTGTTTTAACAAAGTCCGGTGTGTGGTTGTTTTTCAAAGCGTGGTCTACAAGGAGTGATAATGGATTATAATTTATTAAACCAGCTTTATGTTGATTGATTCGATCTTTTAGAGGCTTGCTTGTTTCTCCTATGTATTTGGCGGGGCAATCATTACATGGTATTTTGTAAATTACATTGTTTTTGTTTTATAATTTGCTAATTTGTTTGGTGTCTGGGTGGCGTAGGAATTTTTTCAAATTGAATGAAGATTTATATGTAGTAATTATATTGTTTCTCTTTAAGACTCTGGCGATGCGTTCAGAGCCGTAGCTGTAAGGGAAGGTGCAATAAAACCTTTTTGATTGATCAGAGCTGTTACTTGATTGTACAAATTTAGGTTTATAAAGGTGTTTTTTAATAAATTTATCTGGGTAATCATTGTTTTTTAGGTCTTTAAAAATTTTATTTCTCTCCATATTTTCATCGTTTTTCATTGAGCAATGTGTTGTTAATCTTTTAGAGAGAGTGTTTACAACTGAAATTTTGTGATGGACTGGGCCGAAAGAATTGAAATTTAGGTAGTTTCCAGAGAGAGAGAGAGTGTGTGTAGACTTTCTATAAATACTAGTTTCAATTTTATTTTTGTTTTTTCTTAATTTGAATATCTAAAAATGCCAGAGAATTGTTTTTTTTTTTTCAATTTCGTGTGTGAATTTCAAAAATGGTTTAAGATTATTCAAAAAATTTAGAAAGATTGTAATTTTCCTTTTGTTATACAAAAAATGTAATCTATAAATCTTTGCCAAGAAATAATTTTTAAATGTATTGATTTTGTAACAATTTGATCAATTTGAAATAAATTATTTTTTGATCCAATATATGCCTTTTTAATTAATGATTTATCTATGGATTGCTCAATTTTCAAAATATTAATATGTGTCAACAACAAATTCAGCGCCACATAACGTCAATAGAATTAAGTTTTAAAAATATTTCTGATTATATTCAATGGGGAGAAAAAAATTATATATATGTAAATTATGAATTAAATAAAATTTGAAAAATAAGAATGTGAATATTTTGACAAATAACAATTACGCCTATTTTATATTTATAATTGTTTGTACTATGTGTAAAAATAATTTTTCATATAAAAAAATCTTCCCATTGAATATAAGCAAAAATATATTTTAAACTTAATTCTGTTTACGTTATGTGGCGCTGAGTTTGTTGTTGACACACATTAATATGTTATAATACCTTGGTAAAGGTTGGCGTTCATCCAACTGAAATACTGGTAAAATAAATTATATTTTTGATCCAATATATGCCTTTTAATTAAATATTTATTTATGGATTGTTCTATTTTCAAAATATATGTAATATTGTTGGAAATGTCGATGTATGGATAAGCTGGCAGTCGTGTACGTGAGGCGAGTGTTGATGTTCTTCCCACACGCGGACAACAAGAAGCAGAGACAGGGCTAGATGTTAGCACATAGAGTGATCGGGGACAGCCCACGGAACAAAGGTAGAGGCCATGACACAAACTTGGATGCTTATTTCCGAAACATGGAGGGAGAGACTGAGCGAGACAGAAGCCGTCTGTCGATCGACACCTCCTAGAACCATCTGCTGCTGACCCCCTGCCAAAACCTGTCCTGTTTACAGGGGATGTCTATAAAGAATCTCTGGGGCCCCAAATGGGCTTTGGCATTTTCCTCCCCTCTGTCCCTGCCACCAGTTGACCGGCCACTCTTTGGAACTTTATTTTGACGTCAACATTTTTAGTTTTACATACAAATAGGGGGTTTAAATACAAATAGTTTATATACAAAATATGGGGTGGTAGTAAATAGAAATAATATACATTTTAATAGAAGGGTAGGATCTTATATGGTATAGGCTTTATCTAATTGGGAGATATGTGACATATACTAAAAGTGTCATTATTATACAGTTTTAAAATATACGAAATATATATATATATATACATATAATTACAAGAAATTATATCAAGAAATGCCTTTCCTCTATCTCTTCTCCGCAAATATTATTCAATATTTGATGCTATTATTAGAAAATTACATTTATAAATTCAATAAACATCTATAGTTTATATTAATTATAATAATTTAGGCCATATGTGTTTACTTATGATATTCATTCATTAAATATTGTCGCGGCTGGATCCTACCGGTTCCCTGCGACAACGCCGCTTCCTCCTTCGTGGATCACCTACTCAGGCTCCCGTTGCTCTTCCCTGCAGGCCACCCAAAGAAGTCCTGAGATCCACCTCTCCAGTGGAACTCCCTTCCTTCGGCAGTATCTATCGTATATATACAGACCAGACCTCACGGTGTGCAATAATTAAAATTTTTTTAGATGAGGCTTATTAGTGGTGAACTTTCTCAGCGGTTTCCTCAAATTAATCTCCAGACCGCTCTACTATTGTATTGGATTGGTTTTCTCATACTTTGTGCATTTACTGAAGAAGTCAGCTTAGGAGTGTTTAGGGAACATGTGTAGATAAGCTTATAGCTCTATAGAGGTGCATACATATAATTATAAGAAAAAGTATAGAACAATTCCCGATGTTCTTATTTCCGCAAATATTATTCAATATTAAATCCATTATAAACAATACTTAAAGTTACACCGCATAAGTTTCTTTCTTGCGAAAAATCAATATTTATTTCAAAGAGAAATATTTACTATTTCTAACTTTTTTGAATGAAGTATGAGAGGGTGAAAATATGAAGAGTAATGGCGAACGGAAAAATAAAAGTGTCCAGGGGCGGGAATCGAACCCACCCGCCCCTGGACACTTTTATTTTTCCGTTCGCCATTACTCTTCATATTTTCACCCTCTCATACTTCATTCAAAAAAGTTAGAAATAGTAAATATTTCTCTTTGAAATAAATATTGATTTTTCACAAAAAAGAAACTTATGCGGTGTAACTTTAAGTATTGTTTATAATCACTCGCCGCAGTCCTTTATAATGTATTAAATCCATTATTAGCAAATTACAATTCAAATGCCATCTCTATTTGAAATTCGTAATGATATTTTGGGTCATATGATATTAATTCATTAAATATTATATTTATGTATATATGTATCTATGTCTCTACTATTGTATTGGATTGGTTTTCTTATATACTCTGCATTTACTATGGAAGGTAGCTTAGGAATGTTTAGGGAACATATGTACATAAGCTTATAGGTCTGTAGAGGTACATACATATAATTATAAGGAATGCATCAAGTAATTCCCAATGCTCTTTTTTTCGCAAATATTATTCAATATTAAATTCATTATTAGCAAATTACAATTCAATTTCCATCTATATTTGAAATTCGTAATGATATTTTAGGCCATATGTGTTTTCTTATGATATTCATTTATTAAATATTATATCTACAGACATTAATGTTTGCAATGATTAGACATTTAGAGATGAGGGTTTGGTTTATCAGTAGTAAACCCTCTCAGCGGTTTCCTCAAATCAATCTCCAGACCGCTCTACTATTGTATTGGATTGGTTTGTTATATATCATGCATTTATTATGGAATAATAAATATCATAAGAAAAACATTGCCGAAATATTATTACGAATTTCAATGATGCATGTAAATTGAATTTATATTTTGTTTATAAAATAAATTCAAACATTAGAAACCTATTCATGAAACATACTCTTTCAAAAATGAGAATAAAATACTCATTCTTTCATTGAGAACTAACAAAAATCTCTAATTATTTTGATAACCTTTTGGACACTCTTTAATTTTATCCTTTTTTAGCATTATAAATATAATGGTTTCATTATCCAATTGTATAATTAAACAAGGTCATGGAGACTAAATTAATAGATCAAATTCACAATCTAGGTGGGGTTGGAATACAGGTCCTGTCTTGAGGCCTTCATACATTCCAAGAGGTGGTCTGGTCAGACCTCTTTGGTCCTGTAGATGGTGCATTGTAGATGATCTTATTAAAATCACCATTTAACTCCAGCATGTTTAAAAACAAATTTCGTATATGAATTTGATAAATATATGAAATATCGGATCAGTGGAAGGATGGTCTAAATCGTTGGTTTTTGACCGCTACGACCCGGGTTCGATTCCTACATTGGACACTTTTTTTCTGATTTAAACAAAATTGCTCCAATAGCCCTTGATATCTTGCAAAATTCCAACCCCATCAGCGAGTGCAAGTAACCAAACGGGGCTCTGGCACATTTGTAAGTGCAAAGTCGAAGTGCTTTTCACTTGTGTAGTTCGTGGTGTACTTACAGTTATCATGGCCTGCACCACGTGTACTAGGGATAAGAAAAAAAAATGTTATATATAGTTGACGCGTTATTGCTATGTTTTCATTCTAGAATATGTTAGGAAAAATTATAGACTGGTAGAAGAGAAAAAAAAAGAAGGCTGATAATTACAAAGAACCTCTAACACTTAAAGATATTTATAAACAATAAGGAAGGATAAGAGATACAATTATACAATAGCAGCTCTCGTCTATCAGCGGTCTGACCTATCCAAGAGCCGCTAGCCAACAATCTAACAAAGCTGAGATATAAAGGCAGGGATATAAATTAACAAAGACAATAGTACAACAATATACAAATTACAACAGAGTATTATATTAACACAAAGCAATAACGTGCCATCAATATATATAAAATGAAATAATTTAAAACCCGAATGTTTCCTTTATACATAATACAAACTTCTACTGTCCTTACTGCGATTAAAAAATATGTATTGGGAGGGCTTGGCTCATCAGTGGTGAACCCTCCCAGTGGTTTCGCCAATTCAATCCACCAGATCGCTTCTCAGAGCTCTAAGATTCAGAGATTCCACCCTTCAGTGCTGCGTATATAAGCAGAATCTTCCAATACAATATTAGAGCTCTGAGAGGCAGTCTGGTGGATTAAATTGGCGAAACCACTGGGAGGGTTCACCACTGATGAGCCAAGCCCTCCTAATACATTTTTTTTTTCATCGCAGTAAGGGCAATAAAGTTTGTACTATGTATAAAAGAAACATTTGTGCTTTTAAACCCTTTCATTTTATATGAAGAATATTATATCACTGAACTATTCTAGAATTCCCACTTTTAACAAATATTTATACGAATCAGTAAAACAGATTTTCTGACCGTATAATATGTGATGCACTAGCGCGCCATCTGTTATCAAAATTCTAAACTATTTTAAACGCGTAAGATTCTTTTTGAAATTAAACAATTACTATTGCCCTTACTGCAATGGAAAAATTAAAGGGTGAGCCTGGCTCATCAGTAGTGAATCCTTCCAGCGGTTTCGCCAGTTTAATCTACCATACCGCTGTTATATTGCATTTTCGGTACTTCTTTTATAGTGATACAGATGCTAGACACTTGGAATGGTTATTTTAGAAGAACTATGGACATAAGATTTGAGGATAATAGAATTACATACAATTATAAATGTTATGTTCTATATTAGAAGAACGAGATTCACGAGACATGAGAAGATCTATGACAATAGAAACTATAACTTTATTACTCTCTTGACCTATATATATACATCGCGCTTCTCGCGGACATGCAAATCAACCATCTGATTATAAGAAACAAAATGTAAAAATATACAAAACAAAACAATATTATGCAAATATCTCGAGGTATGCGACAATAAATATATAATAAGCTTCGAGCAAGAATCAAAAAGAATCTTACGCGTTTAAAATAGTTTAGAATTTTAATATATAATATGTATACACCAATACCTCGCTTTGCGTCGTTTCGTTTTGCGTTTTTTCGAAGTTGCGTCGCTGCTTAATTTTTACTGATTTTCATTGTGCGTCGTTAGATTTTCGAAGTTGCGTTGTTTTGGATTCGGGTCTTTAACTTTTTAATTTTTTTTCCCTAAAATATGGCAACACCTTTGTTTTTGATTGCGCCTTCACATATTTTCACTTTGCGCGGTTTCAATTTGCGTCGTGGTTTTTTTGGAACATAACCCTGACGCAGAGCGAGGTATGGGTGTACTCGTATATGGTTTTGACTATGTATGATGTAATCCATGTTGTGTGATGTAATCAATATATAGCGTGAGATATTTATGTATTTACTTCTTATGAAAATTCTGTAATGATAAAATATTGTGCAAATATATAAATTCAGTAGCATACAATATATTTTAATTGAAACTACAATACCTAAGTTTATTGAATATTAGGTAGAAGATTACATAACAATACGAATCAGTAAAACATATTTACTAACTGAATAGAAAACATATCAAAATATTTCACAATTTGTTGAGATTACAGAGTTAAGGAATTGTGGAATGACTGAGTATTTAACCTGTTTATGCAAATGACGCATATGCAAATTTGACTTTAATCAAATCAACATTACAACCATAGCTAGATTAGTTTACGTCCTTTCTGTGACACCTAGATGGATTGTTAAATACACCTATCCTTCGATTTACACGGTAATTGTTTTACACGTTTTCGCTTTTACACGGTTTTCCAAATAAGTTTTTTTTTTATCGCACTATACTAAATGCTACTGTGATTGAACACATGCGCTGTGTACACATCTCACGAGGAATCTCCCGAGCTTATGTGCTGACTACATATTTTAACCTGTCAATGCATTTTATTTATGTGTACACCTATCCCCCGATTTACACGTTTTTCTCAGGAACGTATCTACCGTGTAAATCGGGGATAGGTGTATTGTTCATATAGTGGTGTTATATAGCAGGGTTTACTCTATGTGGAATTTGATCTCATCTCGGATAGCTGTTCTTTTATAGAAACAACTTCTACACGGGGAATGTTATAGTTTAACAATTATATCTTTAAACAATGTATATTGTTGCATCATGATTGATGCGCGTATATTTAAAAATTATAATATTATTTTTAATATATTTAAATTTTAAATTATATATTTTTTATAGATGGAAAATTTGCCGGGAGGAAATTAATCCATAGAAGCATAGGGCGCTTCTCCCGTCAAAATAAACGTCAAAAACTGACGCCATCTATTGACCGTTGCCGCAACTAGCGGCCTCGGGTCGGTGACAAAGCCACCTTGGCCCAGTCACCTTGCCAGCGAAACACCTCTTTGGTAGATTGTGAATATTCCATGAGATCCCGTGTGGATCTCATGGAATAAAGTCCGCCCTAGACTGACGTGGGCCATTAGCCCGAAACCATGGTCTCTAGGTGGACGCTACACAGTTTGCCAAATCTGGTGTTGTGGCTTTGTCACCGACCCGAGGTCGCTAGTTGCGGCGATGGTCAATAGATGGCGTCAGGTGTTGACGTTTATTTAGACGGGAGAGGCACCCTATGTTCCTATATTTATTTATTTTTATAAAACAGATTATTACTATAAAATATTACGTACTATAAAACATTTGTATTTTGATACACTAAATACACAACCTACTTTAAACTTTGATATGATAAATAAAGAGATATTCTAGGTGTTACCTAAAAATATAGTTGTCTTATTATTGACTGGTTTAACCTTGTAAGATGGTTGAGACACGTTCTGGAAAGATGCAAGAAGCGTCTGAGGAGAGAATCAAGACTGAAGAATCTGTAAAACCGCAGCCTGATGCAACAGTATAGGGTTAATATTTGATGATATTATATTAAACACATTGCCAGTAAATTTATTTGTTACAAATTTTATCGATTGATGGCAATTGAATTTATAAATTTAATTTACTAATACCTATTATGTATATATTTGTTATGAAATCATATTTTTTTTGTTTGCGGAAGAACTTTGCTCGATGCAATACCTTGATATTATATGTATGTACCTCTACAGACCTATAATCCTTTGTCCATAGGATTCACTAAACACCCCTAAGCTGCCTTCCATAGAAAATACAGGGTATATCCTAAACCAATCCAATACAATAGTAGAGCGGTCTGGAGATTAATTTAGCGAAACAGCTGAGAGGGTTCACTACTGATGATCCAAGCCCTCTCATTCAATAACTTATATCATTGCAGGTATGTCTTTATATATAATATTTGGATTCGGTGGCCACTGGACATGTGTCAGACCTGGAGGCTGTTGGACTCTGCGCTGCCTGGAGTATAGGAGCTCCATCTATGCTTACTTTTTGTGATGAATTTGTATAAGGCCGGTGGTTTTAATAAAGCTGTGGGTGTATTTGTTGGTGGAATCTGTGGCCACTGGACATGTGTCGGACCTGAAGGCTGTTGGGTTCTGTACTGCCTGGAGTATAGGAGCTCCATCTATGTTTACTTCTTGTGGTGCATCTGTATAAGACTGCTGGTCTTAATAAAGCTGTGTGTGTACTATCGTGTGTTCTTGATATTATGGATTCTATGATGAGTCTCTGTTGTTCATTGGGGATGTTGAAGTAATGTATCTATGATTCTGATAGGGGGAGAATAGCAATCAATAGCAAAGCACAGGTTAATATTCTGTGATTATTCGACTTTCCACAAAGTATTACCATATTCGGATATTTTGATAGGTATGAAAAGCTTTCATTGCTGGCAGTTTTGGAGTGAGAGCTCCAGGGGAAGAGATCGAGGGGAAGGAGACGACATTGATACACATATGATCTAAAACAATGGGCTGGACGACACGAGGAGATGAAAAGGATGATGGAGGAAGTATGGAGAGACCATGTGGCCCACCCTCAGTAGAGAAAGGCACTGAAAAAGGGAGATATGGAGAGACCATGTGGCCAACCCTCAGTAGAGGAAGACATTGAAAGAGGGAGATATGGAGAGACCATGTGGCCCACCTCAGTAGAGGAAGACATTGAAGTAGGGAGATATGGAGAGACCATGTGGCCCACCCTCAGTAGAGGAAGACTTTGAAGGAGGGAGATATGGAGAGACCATGTGGCCCACCCTCAGTAGAGGAAGGCACTGAAGGAGGGATTTATGAGGAGACCATGTGGCCCACCCTCAGTAGAGGAAGACATTGAAGGAGAGATATATGGAGAGACCATGTGGATTACCCTCAATAGAGGAAGACATTGAAGGAGGGAGATATGGAGAGACCATGTGGAACCCCAAGTAGAGAAAGGCACTGAAAGAGGGAGATATGGAGAGATCATGTGGCTCACCCTCAGTAGAGGAATACTTTGAAGGAGGGAGATATTGAGAGACCATGTGGCCCACCCTCAGTAGAGGAATGCACTGAAGGAGGGAGATATGGAGAGACCATGTGGCCCACCCTCAGTAGAGGAAGACATTGGAAGAGGGAGATATGGAGAGACCATGTGGCCCACCTCACTAGAGGAAGACTTTGAAGGAGGGAGATATGGAGAGACCATGTGGCCCACCCTCAGTAGAGGAAGGCACTGAAGGAGGGATTTATGAGGAGACCATGTGGCCCACCCTCAGTAGAGGAAGACATTGAAGGAGAGATATATGGAGAGACCATGTGGATTACCCTCAATAGAGGAAGACATTGAAGGAGGGAGATATGGAGAGACCATGTGGAACCCCCAGTAGAGAAAGGCACTGAAAGAGGGAGATATGGAGAGATCATGTGGCCCACCTCAGTAGAGGAAGACATTGAAGGAGAGATATATGGAGAGACCATGTGGATTACCCTCAATAGAGGAAGACATTGAAGGAGGGAGATATGGAGAGACCATGTGGAACCCCCAGTAGAGAAAGGCACTGAAAGAGGGAGATATGGAGAGATCATGTGGCCCACCTCAGTAGAGGAAGTCACTGAAGGAGGGAGATATGGAGATACCATGTGGCCCACACTCAGTTGAGGAAGACATTGAAAGAGGGAAATATGTAGAGAACATATGGCCTACCCTCAGTAGAGGGAAAAGCTGAAGGAGGGAGATATGGAGAGACTATGTGGTCCACCCTCAGTAGAGGAAGACACTGAAGGAGGGAGATATGGAGAGACCATGTGGCCCACCCTCAGTAGAGGAAGACTTTGAAGGAGGGAGATATGGAGAGACTATGTGGCCCACCCTCAGTAGAGGAAGGCACTGAAGGAGGGATTTATGGGGAGACCATGTGGCGCACCCTCAGTAGAGGAAGACATTGAAGGAGGGATATATGGAGAGACCATGTGGATTACCCTCAATAGAGGAAGACATTAAAGGAGGGAGATATGGAGAGACCATGTGGCCCACCCTCAGTAGAGAAAGGCACTGAAAAAGGGAGATATGGAGAGATCATGTGGCCCACCTCAGTAGAGGAAGGCACTGAAGGAGGGAGATATGGAGAGACCATGTGGCTCACCCTCAGTAGAGGAATACTTTGAAGGAGGGAGATATTGAGAGACCATGTGGCCCACCCTCAGTAGAGGAAGGCACTGAAGGAGGGAGATATGGAGAGACCATGTGGCCCACCCTCAGTAGAGGAAGACACTGAAGGAGGGAGATATGGAGAGACCATGTGGCCCACCCTCAGTAGAGGAAGACTTTGAAGGAGGGAGATATGGAGAGACTATGTGGCCCACCCTCAGTAGAGGAAGGCACTGAAGGAGGGATTTATGGGGAGACCATGTGGCGCACCCACAGTAGAGGAAGACATTGAAGGAGGGATATATGGAGAGACCATGTGGATTACCCTCAATAGAGGAAGACATTAAAGGAGGGAGATATGGAGAGACCATGTGGCCCACCCTCAGTAGAGAAAGGCACTGAAAAAGGGAGATATGGAGAGATCATGTGGCCCACCTCAGTAGAGGAAGGCACTGGAGGAGGGAGATATGGAGAGACCATGTGGCTCACCCTCAGTAGAGGAATACTTTGAAGGAGGGAGATATGGAGAGACCATGTGGCCCACCCTCAGTAGAGGAAGGCACTGAAGGAGGGAGATATGGAGAGACCATGTGGCTCACCCTCAGTAGAGGAATACTTTGAAGGAGGGAGATATTGAGAGACCATGTGGCCCACCCTCAGTAGAGGAAGGCACTGAAGGAGGGAGATATGGAGAGACCATGTGGCCCACCCTCAGTAGAGGAAGGCACTGAAGGAGGGAGAGATGGAGAGACCATGTGGCCCACCCTCAGTAGAGGAAGACATTGAAGGAGGGAGATATGGAGAGACAATGTGGCCCATCATCAGTAGAGGAAGGCCCTGAAGAAGGAGGCATGAAAAGCTTTCAGCTAAGAACGAAAGGGTTTCTTGAGGTGTCTGAAGTAATATATGAATTATACCTTATCCATCTCTTTTGTATTATTATGATTCAAAATATTCATCACACAAAATCTTCTCTATTGGTATATTATTAGAAAATTTTAACAATATCACAAATATATTCATATATAAATGAAAAAAAAAAGCATCAAGGGCTGCGTATCTTTATTATAACAAATATATACGAGCTTTCGGGCACATACGCCCTTCTACAGGAATTAATGAAACAATAATCCAACTAATAATTTCTGTAGAAGGGCGTATGTGCTCGAAAGCTCGTATATATTTGTTCTAATAAAGATACGCAGCCCTTGATGCTTTGTTTTATTCATTTATAAATCGCACAGGGCTTTTTCAATTGAAATTCATATATCTTGTATATCTTTAAATAAAAAGACATATATTGGATCAACATATCATTTATATTACCAATAATTCAGTACCAATAATATGTGTCAATTACAAACAAGTTGTTGACACACATTAATATGTTATAACACCTTGAAAAAGATTGGCGTTCAGCCAACTAAATTAATAGTAAAATAAATCATATTTTGACCCAATATATGTCTTTATAATTGAATATTAATATATGGATCGCTATATTTTCAAATTTCTTATATCTCTATGAATAAATTCGTAAATGTAAGCTCTCCTGGTATCCTGGTTACATTAAAATCAATCTTCATTATACCTAGCATAGACACACCGCAAATATTAAAGAATCCAAACCCTTCTAAAAATATAAATATATTATAATCATTTTCCTTTTACAGATAAATCTGATTAATATTGAAAGTGGAATATAATTTTAAAATATTAGCGGCATTGTATGTTTTTATGTTTGACACAATAGGTATTTATATATTGTAACATAGTATGTATTAATTTAATTTATGTAACATAGTATTTCTTAATTTTATTATTTTTTATTTAACAGAGTGGTCATTTTTATTTATATATCTTGCGACTCTGTAAATTTCCCTGGTGGCTTATCTTTTGTTTACCTTTCTTAGTTTGGTCCTTCCCTGAAATAAATTTTATTTCCTCCTGAAGTTTTTTGTCTTCCCTAATTTTCCACGGGCATTTTGGTGGAGATGCTGGGTAATTTAGGGAAGACAAACTGAAGATCGCCGAGAATACCTTGAAGCCATGGGTGCTGTGATCTACATTTTCGGAGACTGACATCAGGATTCCACCGCCGCGCTAAAGCCAAGACTTCCTTCGAAGATGACGATGTCCCTATAGACGATACGACGACAAAGCCGCTCTTCACGCCGCAAGAAAATGGACGCAAAGGTACTAGGGACAAAGTTCCAAGACTTCGATGGAATCCTTGGCAGAAGCACGTTAAAACCACGTCAGTATCTACAATAATTGCTAGCTGTGGGTCACAGCTCCCATAGGGAAGAAGCTATGTAACATAGTATGTATTAATTTAATTTATGTAACATAGTATTTCTTAATTTTATTATTTTTTATTTAACAGAGTGGTCATTTTTATTTTTATATCTTGCGACTCTGTAAATTTCCCTGGTGGCTTATCTTTTGTTTACCTTTCTTAGTTTGGTCCTTCCCTGAAATAAATTTTGTTTCCTCCTGAAGTTTTTTGTCTTCCCTAATTTTCCACGTGGCAATATATATGACAAAATAACAATTATTTCCTAAAATGCAGCTATGATTCTCCAATTAAAAATAGCATATATTGGATCAAATAACATTTATTTTACCAATATTTCAGTTGGCTGAACGCCAACCTTTTTCAAAGTATTATAACATATTGATGTGTGTCAACAACACATTTCAATACACAAAACGTGATATCCCGGCTAGAGATAATTGCGTTGATTTACATTTTTTAAAACAGAAACAGTTATAAACATATTATACAAGAAAAGGTAATCAAAAATAAAAGAGAAACAAAAATATATATTAGGAACACAAACACATTGACACACATTAATATGTTATAATACCTTGATAAAGGTTGGCGTTCAGCCAACTGTAATATTGGAAAAATAAAAGATATTTTGATCCAATATATGTCTTTTTAATTAAAGATTTATTTAAGGATTGCTCTATTTTCAAAACAGCTATAAATGTTAATATAAATATTGTGGACAAGAGTTTATCACTATTTTTTTTTTATGTGGAATCGAATGTGTTAATTAGAAACTCGCTAAAGGTAAGCTCAGATAGAATCAAAGATGACGGTAAGAAAAGAAGAATTAATATACCAGAAGATGTATGAGAGAAGCTATTAGAATTAATTTATCAAAATACTGAGAATTAATGGATAAAACTGTGAATGGAGAAAACCTGGTTTAACCTTTTAATTGCTATCTGCATAATTTAGAGCGCCATATTGATCTTCTGTGTTGTCAGACGCCTTCAATCGATTCTACCTATTCGTCTGCTACACATTTTCACATAATCATTTTCAGATAATAAATAAAACGATTTTTTATTTTTTTATTAATCAACCAAGCGTGATATTAAAATATTTGCGCTTAATACAAAGGAAACAAAACAAACAAATTAGAACTTAGAATTAAATATTTATAAATTTACATGTATTATTCGACAGAGTTCATAAAATGTATATAGACAAAGTGGCTGATGTAAAAGAGTTAAATCATTTAAATCAGGGAACAAACGATGTCTCACTTCTGTAAAGTTCGGACAGTCATAGATAAGGTGAAGAACAGTTTGTTCAGTTTCTCCGCAGGAACAATTTGGTGTTTCTGTTAGACCTCTTAAATAAAACGATTTGAAAGAAATTCTTTCAGAAAATATAGATTTATAGGTAAAATATAAATACCTGTATATCATCTTATTTACTCTGCATCTATTTTAACAATTATCTTTTAATTTTTTTTAATTATTTTATTTACAAGTTATTTTTGAAATATTTAATGACAATTACTCTCAAAATTTTAAATATACTAATTTAAAAAATAAATTGAGAAAAGGGCATTTTCTGATCGTGCAACTAAAAGTTTCTGATGACTTGCGCCATCTATCGGAATAATAATAAGATTATATATAATGTGGCGAAGGAATAATTTATCATTTAATTTAATATTATTCAATGAAAATATTAAACAGATTATTAAAATATATATTACTCTTTAAATAAAAAGGCATATATTGGATCAAAATATCACTTATTTTACCAATATTTCAGTTGGCTGAACGCTAACTTTTATCAAGGTTTCAAGGTTAATTCTGTTGACGTTATGTGGTTCTGAGTTTGTTGTTGACACACATTAAATATGTTATAACACCATGATAAAGGTTGGCGTTCAGCCAACTGAAATATTGGTAAAATAAATGATATTTTGATCCAATATATGCCTTTTTAATTAAAGATGTATTTATGGATTGCTCTATTTTCAAAAATATATTACTCTGTATTTGTAAAATTATTTTAAAATATTTCTTTGCTTGTTTGTTCAAGATTCCTTAGCTGTAGATAGTTTGGTTGATAATTGTCAACTAGTCGTACTGACGTCATCATTAAATACGCTTTCATCTTAAGATATATTTCAAGAATAATTTTCTACGCTATAATCTATATTAATAAAATGGAAATTTCATAAGTGGTGTTCGCTAAAAACTTTCGTTACAATGCATCAATTTCGACCAAATTTTCAACATTTATGTAAAACGAGATGGAGCAGGTTTTGCTTAACATCAAAATATTTTTCCTAACATTAACATGCGTAACTTCGCTGTTATCGATTAAATACAAAAAAAATCAACAGAGTTAATTTTATATTTATATATAAATACAAAAAAAAAAATTCAACAGAGTTAATTTTTTTACATACTAGCTAATAATCTCAATCTAAAAAAATATTCAAAACAAGAAATTTTAAGATAATACCATATGTAAAACAGTCGGCCAAGAAAACATATTATATAAATATATAATGTAACGAATATTATTATCATAATATTCTGTGTGTTCAGCAATATTATTATCAATAATTTTCGTTAGGCAAACTTTCACTCGGATAAAACCCGGGCGAAGCCGGGTACACATCCGCTAGTATATAGATATAATAATAATAAGATCGTGAAATACGTGGTGTCGCTGGAGACCCACTGGTGATTCTCCACCAAACTCTGCAGCGTTGGCAGAGGCGCCATGTTCTTTGTAAATAGTATATATATATGTTATATATATATATATATATTATATATATGTTATATTAAAATATTATTATATTCAAAATTATATTTCATAGATCCAAATACTCTGTTAAATCGACCGCCAGAGTTCACGCTTTGCATATAAAAACTCGTTGTTATTCTTTCCCGGACGATTAAAAATAGGAAATCTTGTCTTCTACTTTCTTTTGATGTTAAAGGCGCTTTTGACAACGTGCTCAATTCCAGTATATTGAGAGCGTTGCACAAAAGCGTTTGTCCCAGAAACATTTATCACCTGATAACCTCGTTTCTATGTAACCGTGTTGTGAGACTGTCTATGAATGGTTGTACTGTGTTGAAACGAGTTTCCAAAGGATGTCCCCAGGGTTCAGTTCTCGGCCCTTTCCTTTGGAATATTGTCTTTGACGAACTCCTCACGGGACTACAGTAATAATGTTTTCCCGCAAGCCTACGTGGATGATCTGGTCGTGGTGGTCTCGGGATGTCGACCTAGTCAACTTCCCGCGGCCCAACACACCATAGATATGATCGCTAGGTGGTGCAGTTTGCATAAACTGGAACTCAGCGTGGGGAAGTGCCAGGCTATGGTTCTCCTCAGACCACACGGGAGATTGCCGGGATCTGGTTATCCACGGACGGCCATTCCAATGGTGCGACTCAATTAAGGTGCTGGGAGTGAGATTTGATCAACGTCTATCTTTCTACCAGCACGTAGTTGAAGTCTGCGCCAAGGTCCGCGGCATGTTGCCGCGTTTGACCGCAGCCGCTAATCTCAACTTTGGTTTTGGTTACCGCGCCTTGAGAACTCTGCATCTACAAGTGGTTGTTCCAGCCATTGCCTATGCCTCTGCGGTATGGTTTCCTAATCTTTCTCAACGCTCCTTAAATGTTCTACTGAGTGCTCAAAGGCCTTTCCTAGTGAGAGCTTGTAGAATTTCAGATCAACCAGCAACGCTGCTCTTATCTTCCTCTCTAGAGTCCTTCCTCTCGATCTGGAAATCTCGGCTAAAACTGAGCTATACCTTAAAAGGTATGGATTGGTTGACGCTGAAATTCCACTCGAGCCTCCTCCCTTTCCTCATCCTCTCCCCTACCCCCCTATTACTCCGCTCCCAGTAATATTCCTGCTCTTTTCTTCCACGGGGCATTCTATACAGATGGTTCCAAAACCAGAGATGGAGTTGGCGCCGGCGTGTACAGGTTCTCTTGTCTCGATTGTGCACCTGAAATACGTGAATCTCATGTTCTGTCCCCTCATTGTTCTGTCTTTCAGGCGGAAGCCCTTGAATTGGTTAAGGCACTTGAAAACGCAACCACTTTACCAAATCATCTAACCTTAGGATTCTTCCTGGACAACCTTTCAGTCGTGAAGTCAGTTCTGATCGTGAAGTCAGTTACCTTATCGACAGAGCTCTGCTACTGATTTCGCGATTGAATCGCAATGGGAACAGATGCACCATACAATGGATCAAGGGCCACAGTGGGAACGTGGGTAATGACATTGCGGACACTCTCGCAAAGCGGGGTGCTGTGTCTGCTGACCCAAGCTGTTACAAACTCGCTCCTTTGTCGTTTGTAAAATCAGCAATCTACGGCCGGGCGCGTGAAGCATGGGAAAGCAGATTCCTCTCTCTAGTTCCTTATATCCACACCCGCCTTGGCCTTACTCCAATGAGTCTTTTAGACAAAATGTATGCGTACATCGTCCCTAGCGAGCACATTGTGGTTGGCCTGCTATCGGGACACACGTGGACGTACAGTTTCGCCCACAGGATAGGCGTCATTGACGATCCTTCCTGCCCTTACTGCGACGCTGACAGGGAAGAAACTCTGTCTCACATCGTGCTTGAGTGCAGCAGCCTTGATGCCCTTAGATTCCCCCTTCTTTCCACCTGTGCAGAAGAATTAGGGTACACTCCGCGGTCACTCAAAGACTATTTTCAACAGGAGCACTTGGCGAGCCTGCCTGGAGTTCCTAAAGGCCTCTGATAGACTTAAGCCACGGGTCCGCGCGGAGGATTCCGATCACCTGAGTGACTTGGACTCCTCACCTCATGGTTAACACCGGTCATTGGCGGCCGCTCGTAGACGCAACTCTGGCATGTGTCGCTCTTTAAGATCGGTTTCGCGACCTGCCCTGCGTTTGTGATCGCCCCTGACGCTGTCTCTGTAACCCAAGGACAGAGGGCAAATGGTTTGGCGATTCGACGGCGCGGGCTGCTCGAGAAATCGACTTACGCAGCAACCCATTTGAACGCGCTATGAATGTACTATTCTGGTTGGTTGTCTTAGTACTGGTACCCTCACCAGTAATCTTATCTAAAACTTTTATATATTCATTTTTACAAAAATAAATCTATCTTTTCCCATCAGTTTCTGAATCATTCTCGCTTTATATAATATTCTTATTTAAACAACAGCTGTCTTTCTTTTATTTTCCCTGGCCTGGGGAATCTAACCTTTTTGAACAGCCTTGGTTGCGTGCAGCACCTTGGTACTTTGATATAGTGCATTGCGGCTTGTCTGCCTGCTACACCTTTTGGGCTTAAAAATCATACACTTTAAGCATTGCGGTATGTCTGCTCTCCACGGTCACCCCTGGGTTCAACACCATTGAACCCGTCTCTGCCATCCCCTGAACTCCGCGGATCACCACCCTGCCCCCCCCCCCCCTGGTCCTCCACTACATCCTGGCTCTCCTGGCCTCACCTGGCGATGATCCCCTGGCCACCCATCCCCAGGCCCCTCCAACTGTGCTTTATGTATATTCCGCTTTATGCGTCCATCGGGGCTCAAAAATAATTCATTTTGGTTAGCAGCCCCGTAAAATAAAGATATTTTCTCTCTTTCCCGATGGCCGGTTTAAAACTTTTGTACATTATGTAAATAATCTTTTGTTTTTCCTTATTCTACTCGCCTTAAGCCAGGCAGTACTTTTATCAAACTATGTTTTTTTATACATTCCTTAACTCAAATAAAGCAACCTCTAATCAAAACCATTATTATTTTTATTTCAAGATATCTAACCTCGACTGCATTACCATAGCCTAATCTCAACAATTCTGAAATACAACAGAAATCTCTTTTTTTATTTATAACATATATATATGTCATAATATATACTCTTCCAGGAATAATAAAACAAACCTAGAGCCATCCCAGAGAGAGATGGTATGTAAAGTCCGGTCAATTGAGACAGCAGCGACATTCCAAAGGGGCGGCAAATGGGGCCCGTCCGTCAACACCTGGGGACTATTATTGGACAGTTGCTGGGGGCGTGCAACAAAAAACGGTCGTTCAGCGGTGGCATCCCCTCGCACTACCTCTCTCTCTCGGATGGCTTCCAAATTCCTCTACCAATTTGTGGCGTGATTATTTCCCTTTCCCCACCATATTATTACCACTATATTGTCACACATATATATATATATATATAATTATCTTTTTAAACAGTACAGACTGTGTACTTTTGCATGTATTGAAAATATGTCAATGAAATTATTTTATTTGTCAATTGTCTATCGGAATAGATATCATCTAATCGTTGATTTTTAATTATTTCAGAATTGGTCAAATCCAACTTTCAGTTGCACAATCAGGTAATGCATTTTTCTCAATATATTCACCTGATGCAAGCACAAATTCACTTTTTTGTATTATTTTTCATATTAAATAATAAAGTTGTCTTTTTTCAACTTTCTACGTTACCGGTAATGATAATGGCTTCCCTCTTTTTCTCTATTATATGTAACTTTTTTAATGTTGATTAATGTTTTTTATCAAATGTTTGTTTGAAACATTTGAACTTTGATATTATACTTTGCTATGAAGTTTTTAATTTGAATGTTTTGTTCTAAAATACTAATAAATGAATAAACCGTTTTGTTGTCGGGTTTGTTGTTGACATTAATACTTATTCACAGATGATCAACAAATTTATGACCCAGTTATTCAAGGAATTATAGATACCTTTCTCAAATTAAGAATGAATGTTCTGAAAATCGAAGCAAATAATAATTTCTTAAGTTTTTTTCCCCCAAGAAATGCCTAAATACTTTCGACCAAATTTTTATAATACTCAATTTGTTGAAAACCACGGAAATTTCCAAAGTTTTTTTTAAATAGAATAAAGGCAGTGGAGGATTCAAGTTGCTTTTGTGGTATTGAGGAACAAACCTCAAGACATCTACTGATCGATTGCCCAGCATTTCAAGATTATAGAATGAAGAATGAACTAGTTGTTTGTGAACTTAACGATTTGATTTCCCATAAAAAATAATATTTAAAGTTCAATTCATTTTGTAAATACATTCTACAAAATCTGGATCTCTAATGTTTTCATGCGTTGAATAATGTAAATAATCTATATAAATAAACCTTTCTCCTTGTTTGGCGCGGGATATGGCGCTTTGGAAATAAAATAATTGGTAAATTGGTAATATATAACTCTTTTTATTATTGATTAATGATTTTTATTAAATGTTTGTTTGAAACACACATATAAAGGTTGATATTATACTTTGCTATGATTTTTTTTTCAAAATTTAAATGTTTTTTTCTAAAATACTAATAAATAAATAAACCTTTTTGTTGTCGAGTTTGATGTTGACATTAAAATGTTATAACACCTTGAAAAAGGTTAGCGTTCAGCCAACTGAAATATTGGTAAAATAAATGATATATTGATCTAATATATGACTTTTTAATTAAACTTATCAATGTGTTTTTAAAACACAAAACCTTTAATATATACATATATATACACACACAAAAAATATAAAGGCATATATTGGACAAAATTCATTTATTTTACCAATATTTCAGTTGGCTGAACGCCAACCTTTAGCAAGGTATTATAACATATTAAAAGGTGATTTAATTATGGGTGTAACTTCTGATTTTTTTTGGCCATATTTTGATCAGGTAAAAGTTTTATAGAATTTTCAATAGCAGCTAAAGTTCTAGGTATATCAATCTTTTGAGACGGAACATAAAATATGCATTTTTATTTAAAGATTTATTTATGGATTGCTCTATTTTCAAAACACACAAATATAATGTCTCTCTCTCTTCCTAAAATGAAAAGTACTCTTATTAAAATAAAAAAATGTTTTTTTTTAAATAAAGGGATACAGGATAAGCAGCGTTTGTACTCCATGTTAGGAGAAGCTGCAAATGGCGTTTTTTCCTCATATTAGAGGCGGCCATTTCTTTTGGAACTAAGTCGGCCTGCCACTGAGTAGTGCTCCCAGTCTTAATGACAAAGGCAAACGCATTCTACTTCACCCAGTCATGATGGTTGTCAAACAGACACCATCAAGGGTCACAACTTGATTAATATAAACTAAAGTATTTTTCAATTGAGCATTTTAGTTTAAAAAATTAATTAAGAAAGCATATTTCGGATGAAAAATAATTTATTTACCAATATTTCAAAATATTAAAAATTGAGAAAGAATACCTTTTACTGTCAAAGGTCCAAAGAAAATCGAAAAATATCGCTTTAAAAATGAAATGTTGTCATTAAAATCTAAATGATTGTTGTTAAAGCGCAAAATCTTTACTTGTTATTGCTAAAGTAAAATAATATCTTAAAATAGAATATTTTTCAATATACAAGTAATTTGAAAAAATACTAAGAACATTAAAAATATTAGATAATAAAAAGGCATATATTGGATTTAATAAAAGATTTATTTTGCCAAAATTTCGGTTGGCCGAACGCCAAACCTTTATCAAGCCATTACATTTTTGTTAAATCCAATATATACCTTTTTATTATCTAATGAATTAAATAAGGATTGCTCTATTTTCAAAATTAAAAATATTGTAAAAAATATTTCGAGTTGTTATTAAAATTAATCCAAATATATATCTCTCACTATTTTATCTCTAATTTCTAGAGAGTAAAACTCGAGGTCTTTTATTTAATATGGAATAAACGATGAGAACTAAAGAAAAGCAAGCTGATTGGATGAATAGGATCACGTGACTGTCAACGACCAATCAGTGCCAATCATTTTCCTTTAACGAGACCTTGTTCAATTAATCACAGCCCGAATAAAACGGCCTCTCCATATATTTTTATGCAGTAGCCTACATATAAACATTAAAACTTAAGGTCTCACGCAATTCTGACCTCAAATACTCGTTTCATGATTTTCAGGATGCCTGAATAACCAGTTTTTTTGGTTGTTGAGGTACAGCTTGCACCACTCTGACGAGGGCCAACAGATAAACGCGTCTGTGGTTAGATTTTTTTTTATTAATCAAGAATGGATATTTGGCTAATTCTGAAATAATTGATATCAATGAAAAGTTGATATTTATTTCGATAATTGGCGCAAGCCATCAGAAACTTCAGTTGTACAATAAGGAGATACCTTTTTATGTTTTAATTAAGAATCATATTTTTTAGCAAAGTATTTATACTTTTATTAGCAGAATATAATTTTTTATGTTTATATTTTCTACTCTGTAAATTTCCCTTATTGCTTATATTTTATTTATCATTCATAGTTTTCTTTCCATAAGTAAATTGCTATGCCATCCTGAGGTTTGTCTCTTGTAATTTCCACGTGGCATTATGGTGGAGATGCTGGGTAAATTAGGGAAGACAAACAGAAGATCGCCGGGAAGATTCTATCATTCAGAAGCAACGACATTCCTGCGTCTATATCAGATTATATAAGGAATATCAATTTTGTATTTTTGCTTAACTTCTAACGTTAATTTAATCAAGTCATATTATAATTTTTTAATAATATTTATATTTATACTATTGTGAAATCTTTGTAAATATTATTAGTATTTTATATTTATTTTTGTTTAATAATTTCTCATTATATATATATATATGTAGTAATGTAGTTGTATTATCCTGTAGGATGACTGTATTGTGGCATGTTGGTTGCAGTCGTGGTGGCCACAATGTTTAGAGTGGGTTCAGGCGTGATTGGGATTGAAGAAAAGGACGAGACATGTTGGATGTCACCATAGAGATGGCGAGAGAGTAAGTGAAGCCGACACCGGTCAGGGGAGATCTGTCTAGAGGGGTCTGTCAATCCTCATGTCTCAAATTTATTATCATTTAATTTAATAATTACACTGATAGACAATATATGCTATAAGGTACAACTTCCTTAAGTTTTGTCTATCAGTGTTATCAGTCTTTTGTGAAATAAATAATTGTTTTTTGACTCGTGATTTAGATATTGTACAAAATTTGAAATGTCGCGTGAGAACGCTCTTGCAGCCTTAGAATAATTTTTAACGCTTTGCCAAGTGTTTAAATATTTGTTCGCTCCTGACGAGGACAAAATATTTTGTCAAAACATCAAGACAATAAAAAGATATACTGGCCTAAGTAGCTTTAATTTGAAGAACTATGAATTCCGGCCAGGAAGCCTCTATCTTTATGATTATTTTTTTTTATTCAATATAATCTGTAATCAGAGGAGTTTTAGTCAAACAATGAACTCAATTATACAAAGTCGTATTGTAAGCTTGTATACTACATAGTAAGATCTGACTCCGCCTTTGCCGGTCCCAATCCCGGATGAAAACTGATGAGGGGGAGCAGTAACAAGCTCACTAAAAAACCTGGGCTCAGCTGGCCCGGCTGATAGTACCCTGTAAGGGCTCCTAATCCAGGGATACAGGATAAGCAGCGTTTGTACTCCATGTTAGGAGAAGCTGCAAATGGCGTTTTTTCCTCATATTAGAGGCGGCCATTTCTTTTGGAACTAAGTCGGCCTGCCACTGAGTAGTGCTCCCAGTCTTAATGACAAAGGCAAACGCATTCTACTTCACCCAGTCATGATGGTTGTCAAACAGACACCATCAAGGGTCACAACTTGATATCCTAATATGATTGAGTGGAGATAAGAAAGAAGAAAGTAAAATCTGATATTGCATTGAATTTAATTTTCGTTTATATAATATATTTTTTTATTTAAAAATTTGAACCATATATCTTAACCTATGTTAAAATTGGTCTAAATCGTGATTTATAAAATGTAATTCTGCTCCGGGGCTCGAACCCCAAGATTTACTGCAAAGATAAAATAGAAATATTTTTATTCTTAGAGTTCTGCTCACTATTTCTTCAATATGTAAAGAAAACCTAAATTTATTTTTTCTTCTATGATTTATAATTTGAATTTGATAATAGGACTATATAAATAATTATTTATTTTGAACATTCGAAACTATTATAGACTTGTGTGATTCTTTTGAAAATTAAACAATTTCTACTGTCCTTACTGCAATGGAAAAATTAATGGGAGGGCCTGATTCATCAGTGGTGAACCCTTCCAGCGGTTCAGCCTGTTTTTTTCATTGCAATATAAAAGTAGAAATGGCAGTAGAAATTGTTTAATTTTCAAAAGAATCATACGCGTCTATAATAGTTCCGAATTTTCATAACAGATGGCGCGCTAATGCATCATAATATAATAATTATGTATTTATTACCAGTTGTAAATAAGACAAGCTATATCCAATTTGGATAATTGTGCGTGAAAATACAGTCGAACTTGGATAATTCGAACCCCAAGGGACCATAAAAAAATTCGAATTATCCAAAAATTCGAATTAAAAACGGAAATTATATATATAGGAAATTCTAGGGACCAAGATAAATATTCGAATTAAAGAGGTTTTCGAATTAAAGAAGTTCGAATTATCCAAGTTCTACTGTATTTACAATAATTCATATTGTTGTAGTGTAGGTAACAGAATTATCAAATCCTGAAGACAGAGGCTGTCTGGCCGGCATTCATATTTCAATGAGAAATAGACACTTCGGCCAGTTAGAGTTTTTTTATTTTCTCAACGTTTCGACAAAAATATTTTGTCTTCGTCAGGAGAAGTAAATAAAAATAAAGGATTTGACAAAGAGAACAATTTTTAACGCCTTGCCAAATGTTTTATTTTTATTCACTTCTCCTGACGAAGAAAATAGATATATTTTTCGAAACGTTGAGAAAATAAAAAACTCTAACTGAGCGAAGTGTCTATTTTTCATATAAAAAGAATTATCAAAAGGAAATACACAATTAAGAAAATTGTTTTTTTTTTAAATATATATAATGATCTTATATATAAATTATGTATAAAGATGTCTTATATTGGAGTTATGAATCTTTATAATATTTAGAATCGGCACATATGAGAAAGACAGGAAGAAGGGTGATCTCCATTCGTCTGCCGGTTTATTGCGGTGATTAATGCGGTGGATGATGGATGAAGAGAGAAATGACTTCTTCACCTCTTTTAATTAAATTCATCGCTCACAGAATGTTGAAAATATCAAACGATATATACATTAATATAAAGCAATAACGCGCCATCTATTTATATAAAATTAAAGAATTTAAAAGCACGATGGTTTCTTTTATATACAATACAAACTTCTTTTGTCCTTACTGCGATGAAATGCAAAGCCCTCCTAATATATTTTTCATCGCAGTAAGGACAGTTGAGTTTGTATATAAAAGAAACATTCATGCATAAATACTTTCATTTTATATATGTTATATTAAAATATTATTATATTTAAAATTATATTTCATAGATTCAAATACTCTGCTAAATCAACCGTCAGAGGTCACACTTCCCCTATAAAAACTCATTGTTGTTTTTTCCCGATGGCCGGCTCGAATCTTTTGTACATTATGTAAATAAGTTTTCAATTTTTTTTTTATTCTTACGTCTTAATCCAGACAGTACCTTTATCAAATTATGTTTGTTATATTCCTTTAGCTCAATTAAAGCTATTTCTAATCTTTAATATTTTTATTATACTTTCAAGATTTTAACTACGACTGTATTACCATAGCATAATTCTCAAGATAATCAAAATCACGCAGAAAATCTCATTTTTTATATTATATATAAATACACTAATAGAAAGCAACAAAGCGCCATCTAAATATAATAAATGAAAATATTCAAAACGCGAATGTTTTTTTTCTCACAAAAATCAAATATTATTCAATATTATGATATATACATTGTATTTTTTTATTTGACACTTTTTATTTTTATATTGTCATAGAATAATCTGTGGTGGCCTACTCGGTTTATCATCATGAGTCACGTGACGTCAGCATTTTATTTTTAAATAGTTTGTTTATATATAAATTAAAAACTTATTTACATAATGTACAAATATATTTGAGCCGGCCATCGGGAAACAACAACAATGAGTTTCTATAGGGGAAGTGTGACCTCTGGCGGTCGATTTAACAGAGTATTTGAATCTATGAAATATAATTTTAAATATAATAATATACTCAGTTGGTATCTTGAGATCTGGCGAAATTTGTTAATACTTTCCTTGAGTAAAATTAATCATTCTTCCAGGGAAAAGTGTCTTTTCAAAACATTTTTATTCTCTAGCTTTCGGGTACGGACGTCCTTCTTCAGGAGAAAACCTGTTATAATAATTCGCAAATAGAACATGAATTAAATATAATCGGATACTGTTTTATATATTTTTATAAAATTCGATAGATATAAAAATATTTTATATTAACTTAAAGTCGGCGGACGAGTGGGTAACACCCTCGATTCCCGACAGCCATGAACCGGGATCGAATCCCGCGTTAACATTTTATTTAATATGTGAATAACCTTAATATATTATTCATTGTTGTCTTATCTTCTTCTTATTTCTTATCCCCACACTGGGTGAAGTAGAATGCGCCTGCCTTTGTCATCGAGCGGCCCCCTGACTTGCAGGGCTGGGTCTTCGGGCATGGCTTAGACGATGACGCCCTGGCCATCCTGGCGTCTGCCAAGACGCGCATCTATAGGCACTTCCTCGGCGCGGAACTGAGGAGTGTACAAGAAGACCTTGTCTGGAGGAGGACTCTCTCAAGGTGGGGAAGCCTTCCTTGCTGAAGATACTTGTATATATATTCCCCTACACTTTATATGCCCATTTACTCTTTTATATTTTCTCCTTTGTAAAATTTGATTGAAAGAATCAATAAAGTTTTATAATTTGTCTGTTTGTCCAAAAGAAATGGCCGCCTCTGACATGAGGAACAGACGTCATGTGCAGCCACTCCTAACATGGAGTACAAACGCTGCTCATCCTGTATCCCTGGAGTCCTTACAGGGTACTATCAGCCGGGCCAGCTGAGCCCAGGTTTTTTAGTGAGCTTGTTACTGCTCCCCCTCCTCCTTTTTCATCCGGACTTGGGACCGACAAAGGCGAAGTTATAAATTGTTGCAAATATCATAAACTAGGTTGTTCTTTTTGAGTGGTACCTAATAAAGTGATTTTGAAATATTAACTTATAGTTTAATATAAATATATATTTTTATATATATTATTTTATAATTTTATATTTTTATATCTATAGTAGTGACCCCTCTCAGCGGTTTCGCCAAAGCATATGCCCATAGATTCACTAAACACTCATAATCTGCCTTCCATAGGAAATACAGGGTATATCCCAAACCAATACAATAGTTGAACGGTCTAGAGATTAATTTGGTGAAACGGCTGAGAGGGTTCACTACTGATAAGCCAAGCCCTCTCATTCAATAACTTATATCATCTCTTCTTTCTTATCTCAAAGCCATGATAATCATGGTGGGTAGTTAGCGACTGCTTTTATTGAAAGTGCACTACATGTCTACACATGTGAAAAGCAGTTCGACTTTGCACTTACAAATGTGCCAGAGCCCTGTTTGGTTCCTTACACTCGCTGGTGGGGTTGCACCTTTGCTAAAATACTTATATAATTATTATCCGATTCTATTTAACTCGTGTTCTATTGGGAAATCATTATAACATGTTTTTTACTGTAGAAGGACGTCCGTGCCTGAAAGCTAGAGAATAAAAATGTTTTGAAAATACATTTTTCCCTGGAGGAATGATTGATTTTACTCAATATTGATACAAGGAATTATTTTTATAGAATACTTTCCTTATTAAAATAACTTGGTTTACTGATTACTCATTCTGTTATCACTTATAGTATTGATATGGAACAATCAAATAGTAACATGAAGCCAACCTCCAGGACAATACAACAATACTATACAATACATGCCCTTTTTTCACTATTGTCCATGGATAGATAAAACTTAAGATATGTTGTTTAAATAAATTTTTATAGCTGGACAAAAGGCACGCAAAAACGGACGCTTTGATGAATGACCCTAATTTGTATATGAGATGAAACATTAAAATTATTTATATTGACTTTCTATCAACCTTAATATATATGTTGGATCGTTTTTGGAAGACAACTCTCATATTAATGAAATTAATTTTTTAAAATTTAAACATATTTAGATATAGAGAGAGTTAATTATCTCGTATTTAAGGCAACAAAAGAATAATCAAATTTGCATACATCGTTCTAACCAGATTCAACTTGTGCAAAACAGATGACAAAGCCAAAAAAAAATTAATAATAGAGGTTAATTTAAGAAAAAGGCTTCTTCTTATCGAGCAACTGGAAGTTGCTGATGGCTTGCGCCATCTATCGGAATAAATATCAACTATTCTCGTTGATTTTTAATTATTCCAGAATTGGCCAAATACCCATTCTATTTATTCCGATAGATGGCGCAAGCCATCAGCAACTTCCAGTTGCTCGATAAGAAGAAGCCTTTTTCTTAATTTATGCACCTTATCCCAGTACAATATTACATTTGTACTATTTTTTCACAATAGAGGTTAAGTTCCTATTTTTTACAAGCTTCACACTCAAAGAATATTCAACTTCTTGCTTCATATATTTAACACTTAAATACAAATTTTACTTAAATGACATTTTACACTAAATATAACAGCATTATACACTTTTATATAACAACGTTTTGCACTCTTATAACAACATATTACATTTTTATAACAGAAGGTTTTTTTGTAGATTCATTTTTGATTTTCTTTTCTGTTTGAGAAAACCAACCTATCAGTTTGAATTTTGTTTTTAGTCCTGTTATTGAATTGTATATGAAATGAATTATATATAAGCTGCTAAAATGTATTTAGTGGTAAGTATCCCAAGCTGGGATATCACGTCCGATATGTCAAATAAAAGAAAATATATTTTAATAACAGTTTCATTATCAAATTCGTAATATCGATTTAAAAGAATTATATTACTGTATAGATATATTAGAGATTTTATCGAATTCTTTTATTTTATTTGAAATTGGTGTATATATTCCAGACATTATTATATCTTAAGAAAAAGGTGCCTCCTGATCTTACAACTAAAGGTCGCTGATGGCTAGAGCCGAGTTAAAGGTAGAAGTTTAATATATAGAGATTTTGATTCCCATATATAGAGCTATATATAGGCATTGACGAACCTTAAGGAAGTTGTACATTTTATCATGTATATCAGGATTCAGACAATAACTCTGAAAGATACACTCATGGACAAAACTTAAGGAAGTTGTACTTTTTATCATGTATATCGGGATTCAGACAATAACTCTGAAAGATACACTCATGGACAAAACATAAGGAAGTTGTACATTTTATCATGTATATCGGGATTCAGACAATAACTCTGAAAGATACACTCATGGACAAAACATAAGGAAGTTGTACCTTTTATCATGTATATCGGGATTCAGACAATAACTCTGAAAGATACACTCATGGACAAAACATAAGGAAGTTGTACATTTTATCATGTATATCAGGATTCAGACAATAACTCTGAAAGATACACTCATGGACAAAACATAAGGAAGTTGTACATTTTATCATGTATATCGGGATTCAGACAATAACTCTGAAAGATACACTCATGGACAAAACATAAGGAAGTTGTACCTTTTATCATGTATATCGGGATTCAGACAATAACTCTGAAAGATACACTCATGGACAAAACATAAGGAAGTTGTACATTTTATCATGTATATCAGGATTCAGACAATAACTCTGAAAGATACACTCATGGACAAAACATAAGGAAGTTGTACATTTTATCATGTATATCAGGATTCAGACAATAACTCTGAAAGATACACTCATGGACAAAACATAAGGAAGTTGTACATTTTATCATGTATATCGGGATTCAGACAATAACTCTGAAAGATACACTCATGGAAAAAACATAAGGAAGTTGTACCTTTTATCATGTATATCGGGATTCAGACAATAACTCTGAAAGATACACTCATGGACAAAACATAAGGAAGTTGTACATTTTATCATGTATATCAGGATTCAGACAATAACTCTGAAAGATACACTCATGGACAAAAACATAAGGAAGTTGTACATTTTATCATGCATATCGGGATTCAGACAATAACTCTGAAAGATACACTCATGGACAAAACATAAGGAAGTTGTACATTTTATCATGTATATCGGGATTCAGACAATAACTCTGAAAGATACACTCATGGACAAAACTTAAGGAAGTTGTACCTTTTATCATGTATATCGGGATTCAGACAATAACTCTGAAAGATACACTCATGGACAAAACATAAGGAAGTTGTACATTTTATCATGTATATCGGGATTCAGACAATAACTCTGAAAGATACACTCATGGACAAAACTTAAGGAAGTTGTACATTTTATCATGTAATCGGGATTCAGACAATAACTCTGAAAGATACACTCATGGACAAAACATAAGGAAGTTGTACCTTTTATCATGTATATCGGGATTCAGACAATAACTCTGAAAGATATACTCATGGACAAAACTTAAGGAAGTTGTACCTTTTATTATGTATATCGGGATTCAGACAATAACTCTGAAAAATATACTCATGGACAAAACTTAAGGAAGTTGTACCTTTTATCATGTATATCGGGATTCAGACAATAACTCTGAAAGATACACTCATGGACAAAACTTAAGGAAGTTGTACCTTTTATCATGTATATCGGGATTCAGACAATAACTCTGAAAGATACACTCATAGACCAAACTTAAGGAAGTTGTACCTTTTATCATGTATATCAGGATTCAGACAATAACTCTGAAAGATACACTCATGGACAAAACATAAGGAAGTTGTACATTTTATCATGTATATCGGGATTCAGACAATAACTCTGAAAGATACACTCATGGACAAAACATAAGGAAGTTGTACCTTTTATCATGTATATCGGGATTCAGACAATAACTCTGAAAGATACACTCATGGACAAAACATAAGGAAGTTGTACATTTTATCATGTATATCAGGATTCAGACAATAACTCTGAAAGATACACTCATGGACAAAACATAAGGAAGTTGTACATTTTATCATGTATATCAGGATTCAGACAATAACTCTGAAAGATACACTCATGGACAAAACATAAGGAAGTTGTACATTTTATCATGTATATCGGGATTCAGACAATAACTCTGAAAGATACACTCATGGAAAAAACATAAGGAAGTTGTACCTTTTATCATGTATATCGGGATTCAGACAATAACTCTGAAAGATACACTCATGGACAAAACATAAGGAAGTTGTACATTTTATCATGTATATCAGGATTCAGACAATAACTCTGAAAGATACACTCATGGACAAAACATAAGGAAGTTGTACATTTTATCATGCATATCGGGATTCAGACAATAACTCTGAAAGATACACTCATGGACAAAACATAAGGAAGTTGTACATTTTATCATGTATATCGGGATTCAGACAATAACTCTGAAAGATACACTCATGGACAAAACTTAAGGAAGTTGTACCTTTTATCATGTATATCGGGATTCAGACAATAACTCTGAAAGATACACTCATGGACAAAACATAAGGAAGTTGTACATTTTATCATGTATATCGGGATTCAGACAATAACTCTGAAAGATACACTCATGGACAAAACTTAAGGAAGTTGTACATTTTATCATGTAATCGGGATTCAGACAATAACTCTGAAAGATACACTCATGGACAAAACATAAGGAAGTTGTACCTTTTATCATGTATATCGGGATTCAGACAATAACTCTGAAAGATATACTCATGGACAAAACTTAAGGAAGTTGTACCTTTTATTATGTATATCGGGATTCAGACAATAACTCTGAAAAATATACTCATGGACAAAACTTAAGGAAGTTGTACCTTTTATCATGTATATCGGGATTCAGACAATAGCTCTGAAAGATACACTCATGGACAAAACTTAAGGAAGTTGTACCTTTTATCATGTATATCGGGATTCAGACAATAACTCTGAAAGATACACTCATAGACCAAACTTAAGGAAGTTGTACCTTTTATCATGTATATCGGGATTCAGACAATAACTCTGAAAGATACACTCATAGACCAAACTTAAGGAAGTTGTACCTTTTATCATGTATATCGGGATTCAGACAATAACTCTGAAAGATACACTCATAGACCAAACTTAAGGAAGTTGTACCTTTTATCATGTATATCGGGATTCAGACAATAACTCTGAAAGATACACTCATGTACAACACTTAAAGGAAGTTGTACCTTTCAGCATGCATATCAGGATTCAGACAATAACTCTGAAAGATACACTCATGGACAAAACATAAGGAAGTTGTACCTTTCAGCATGTATATCGGAATTCAGACCATAACTCTGAAAGATACACTCATGGACAAAACATAAGAAAGTTGTACCTTTTAGCATGTATATCAGGATTCAGACAATAACTCTGAAAGATATACTCATGGACAAAACTTAAGGAAGTTGTACCTTTCAGCATGTATATCGGGATTCAGACAATAACTCTGAGAGATACATTCATGGTAATTAAAGGAAGTTGTACCTTTCAGCATGTATATCAGGATTCAGACAATAACTCTGAAAGATACATTCATGGACAAACTTAAGGAAGTTGTACCTTTTAGCATGTATATCAGGATTCAGACAATAACTCTAAAAGATACATTCATGGACGAACTTAAGGAAGTTGTACCTTTTAGCATGTATATCGGAATTCAGACAATAACTCTGAAAGATACACTCATGGACAAAACATAAGAAAGTTGTACCTTTTAGCATGTATATCGGAATTCAGACAATAACTCTGAAAGATACACTCATGGACAAAACATAAGAAAGTTGTACCTTTTAGCATGTATATCAGGATTCAGACAATAACTCTGAAAGATATACTCATGGACAAAACTTAAGGAAGTTGTACCTTTCAGCATGTATATCGGGATTCAGACAATAACTCTGAAAGATACACTCAAGGACAAAACTTAAGGAAGTTGTACCTTTCAGCATGTATATCGGGATTCAGACAATAACTCTGAAAGATACACTCATGGACAAAACTTAAGGAAGTTGTACATTTTATCATGTAATCGGGATTCAGACAATAACTCTGAAAGATACACTCATGGACAAAACATAAGGAAGTTGTACCTTTTATCATGTATATCGGGATTCAGACAATAACTCTGAAAGATATACTCATGGACAAAACTTAAGGAAGTTGTACCTTTCAGCATGTATTTCGGAATTCAGACAATAACTCTGAAAGATACACTCATGGACAAAACTTAAGGAAGTTGTACATTTTATCATGTAATCGGGATTCAGACAATAACTCTGAAAGATACACTCATGGACAAAACATAAGGAAGTTGTACCTTTTATCATGTATATCGGGATTCAGACAATAACTCTGAAAGATACACTCATGGACAAAACATAAGGAAGTTGTACCTTTCAGCATGTATATCGGAATTCAGACAATAACTCTGAAAGATACACTCATGGACAAAACTTAAGGAAGTTGTACATTTTATCATGTAATCGGGATTCAGACAATAACTCTGAAAGATACACTCATGGACAAAACATAAGGAAGTTGTACCTTTTATCATGTATATCGGGATTCAGACAATAACTCTGAAAGATATACTCATGGACAAAACTTAAGGAAGTTGTACCTTTTATCATGTATATCGGGATTCAGACAATAACTCTGAAAAATATACTCATGGACAAAACTTAAGGAAGTTGTACCTTTCATCATGTATATCGGGATTCAGACAATAACTCTGAAAGATACACTCATGGACAAAACTTAAGGAAGTTGTACCTTTTATCATGTATATCGGGATTCAGACAATAACTCTGAAAGATACACTCATAGACCAAACTTAAGGAAGTTGTACCTTTTATCATGTATATCGGGATTCAGACAATAACTCTGAAAGATACACTCATAGACCAAACTTAAGGAAGTTGTACCTTTTATCATGTATATCGGGATTCAGACAATAACTCTGAAAGATACACTCATAGACCAAACTTAAGGAAGTTGTACCTTTTATCATGTATATCGGGATTCAGACAATAACTCTGAAAGATACACTCATGTACAACACTTAAAGGAAGTTGAACCTTTCAGCATGCATATCAGGATTCAGACAATAACTCTGAAAGATACACTCATGGACAAAACATAAGGAAGTTGTACCTTTTAGCATGTATATCGGAATTCAGACAATAACTCTGAAAGATACACTCATGGACAAAACATAAGAAAGTTGTACCTTTTAGCATGTATATCAGGATTCAGACAATAACTCTGAAAGATATACTCATGGACAAAACTTAAGGAAGTTGTACCTTTTAGCATGTATATCAGGATTCAGACAATAACTCTAAAAGATACATTCATGGACAAACTTAAGGAAGTTGTACCTTTTAGCATGTATATCAGGATTCAGACAATAACTCTAAAAGATACATTCATGGACAAACTTAAGGAAGTTGTACCTTTTAGCATGTATATCGGAATTCAGACAATAACTCTGAAAGATACACTCATGGACAAAACATAAGAAAGTTGTACCTTTTAGCATGTATATCGGAATTCAGACAATAACTCTGAAAGATACACTCATGGACAAAACATAAGAAAGTTGTACCTTTTAGCATGTATATCAGGATTCAGACAATAACTCTGAAAGATATACTCATGGACAAAACTTAAGGAAGTTGTACCTTTCAGCATGTATATCGGGATTCAGACAATAACTCTGAAAGATACACTCATGGACAAAACTTAAGGAAGTTGTACCTTCCAGCATGTATATCGGGATTCAGACAATAACTCTGAAAGATACATTCATGGACAACTAAAGGAAGTTGTACCTTTTAGCATGTATATCAGGATTCAGACAATAACTCTAAAAGATACATTCATGGACAAACTTAAGGAAGTTGTACCTTTTAGCATGTATATCGGGATTCAGACAATAACTCTGAAAGATACACTCATGGACAACACTTAAAGGAAGTTGTACCTTTCAGCATGCATATCAGGATTCAGACAATAACTCTGAAAGATACACTCATGGACAAAACATAAGGAAGTTGTACCTTTTAGCATGTATATCAGGATTCAGACAATAACTCTAAAAGATACATTCATGGACAAACTTAAGGAAGTTGTACCTTTTAGCATGTATATCGGGATTCAGACAATAACTCTGAAAGATACACTCATGGACAACACTTAAAGGAAGTTGTACCTTTCAGCATGCATATCAGGATTCAGACAATAACTCTGAAAGATACACTCATGGACAAAACATAAGGAAGTTGTACCTTTCAGCATGTATATCGGAATTCAGACAATAACTCTGAAAGATACACTCATGGACAAAACATAAGAAAGTTGTACCTTTTAGCATGTATATCGGAATTCAGACAATAACTCTGAAAGATACACTCATGGACAAAACATAAGCAAGTTGTACCTTTTAGCATGTATATCAGGATTCAGACAATAACTCTGAAAGATATACTCATGGACAAAACTTAAGGAAGTTTTACCTTTCAGCATGTATATCGGGATTCAGACAATAACTCTGAAAGATACACTCATGGACAAAACTTAAGGAAGTTGTACCTTTCAGCATGTATATCGGGATTCAGACAATAACTCTGAAAGATACACTCATGGAAAAAACTTAAGGAAGTTGTACCTTTCAGTATGTATATCGGGATTCAGACAATAACTCTAAAAGATACATTCATGGACAAACTTAAGGAAGTTGTACCTTTTAGCATGTATATCGGAATTCAGACAATAACTCTGAAAGATACACTCATGGACAAAACATAAGCAAGTTGTACCTTTTAGCATGTATATCAGGATTCAGACAATAACTCTGAAAGATATACTCATGGACAAAACTTAAGGAAGTTTTACCTTTCAGCATGTATATCGGGATTCAGACAATAACTCTGAAAGATACACTCATGGACAAAACTCAAGGAAGTTGTACCTTTTAGCATGTATATCGGGATTCAGACAATAACTCTGAAAGATATTACAGTGTTAATTATTGAAGACAAACGAGATAAACAAGTGTGAACAAAACTTCCTCTTCAATTAAAAAGGCATATATTGGATCAAAATATAATTTATATATTATTTGCCTTTTTAATTAAAGATTTATTTTTGGATTGCTCTATTTTCAAAAAAAAAAAAAAAATCCTTTGTCTCCTTAAAAAAAAAAAAAAACAGAAGATATGAAAGTATTTCCATATCCTTAAATTTTGTTCATGAGTTCACAATTTTCTATATTAACCAAAAAATAAAAATAAATCTGTTCGTTTGCTTAAGACTCAATGATTCTACGTAGTATTATTATTATAAAATATTTATTCGTCTATATAAAAAATAATAATTATATTTGAATTACTATATTTAAAAAAAACTTTAATAATAAATATTCCTTTTAATCAGTAATTAATGTATGGATTAATAAACACTTGCAATTACCTAATTAGAATCCAGAGCGCTTCCTAACAATAATTATTAATTTTATGTCAGACGGTGTACGGTGACATTTTGACAAAATTTAAAAAGAAATATAATGCTTTAATAAGATAAAATTACAAGACTCCTGTACTTTACTTAATTTATTAATTCACCTACATTGTCTTCGCTTTCAAACTTTCTTATGGTATGTTTGTGATATTAGACGCGTTTTTATATTTAAAGTAGTAACATATGAGTATATTAAATTTATAAATTCAATTTCCATCGATAAAATTTGTAACAATGAGTTTCTTTCCAATAATAATAAATATTTTCTGTAAATACCTAAATAAAAAAAAATAGTAACATATAGATAAAATTTGTAATAGATAAATTTACTGGGAATGTGTTTTTTTTTTCAATAATATCATCAAATATTATCTTTACAATGATATAAGTTATTGAATGAGAGGGCTTGGCTTATCAGTAGTAAACCCTCTCAGCGGTTTCACCATATTAATCTCTAGACCGCTCTACTATTGTTTCGGTTTGGTTTGAGCTATACCCTACATTTTCTATGGAAGGCAGCTTAGGAGTGTTTAATGAACCCATGGGCATATGCTTTGGCGAAACCGCTTAGAGGGTTAACTATTGATGAGCCATGCCTCTCATTCGATAACTTATATCATCTGTAGAGATAATATTTTATGATATTATTGAAAGTAACATATAAGCCTAATCGATAATTTAAATTTCTATTATTTCATTTTATAAACAAAATAACAATAACAAGACTTAGAACAAAACACTATAAAGGAATGACAATACATTCAGATGGCACAATAACCTATAGGACATGCTACAACTGTCCTGGTGTGGAACTAACACCTACTCACATATTCTCATGCCCAGCAATGGCTGCGGCTTTGTAGAAAATTGACATGGACCCAGAACAGCAGCTTTACACACCCGAATAGAGAACATTGCTGTAATAGAGATGTATGGAGACATCTGAAGCTCTACATTGGACACGACAACAACAACATAACACAATTTATGAATTCAAGTATTAATATTTTGTAGATGTGTAAAATTGAAAAAATAAATACAATGAATAATATTTTTAGAGAATTTCATTTATTATCTATAGATTTCTAAGTTAAAAAAGGCCTTTGTTCAAAAGAAAACAATATTAACTTGAAATATCAAAATGAACTTTTTATTATTTTTGATGATAAATGATACATAGTAAAATTATAAGTAAAAATACACATCTAAAAAAAATATTTCACTTTCTTAAGTTTTATCCATAAGTATATATTGTGTGTGTGCTTAAACTATGTATGCTCTATTTTTTTTAATTCAGTGTCATTTTTTAAAAATTAGAAACTATTACATAAATTAACACAAAGCAATAACACGCCAACTATACATATAAAATAAAAGGATTTAAAAAGCGCGAATGTTTCTTTTATACATAAACGAACTTCTACTGTCCTTACTGCGATATATTTTTTCATCGCAGTAAGGACAACAGAAGTTCGTTTTATGTATAAAAGAAACATTCGCGCTTTTAAATCCTCTTATTTTATTACATAAATGTGAAAAAAGAAAAAGGCATCTCCTTATCGTGCAACTGAAAGTTGCTGATAGCTCGAGCCATCTATCGGAATAAATATCAACTAATCTCGTGGATTTTTAATTATTACAGAATTGGCCAAATACCTATTATTGATTAATCAAGCAAAGCTAACCACGTAAGCGTTTCTGGCTGTTTGCCCAAATCAGCGTTGTGCAAGCTGTACCTGCTACCCGAAACACGTAGGTGGTTAATAAAGAATAGGTTTTTGGCCAATTCTGGAATAATTAAAAATCAACGAAAAAAGTTAATATTTATTCTGATAGATGGCGCAAGCCATCAGCAACTTTCACGATAAGGAGATGCCTTTTGTCTTTTTCATTATTTATGCACCTTATCCCAGTACGATATCGCAGTTGTACTATTTTTCAAATAATACATGATTATTATATCAAAATACGTTGTCTCGGTGTAATATATTAATAGGGAATAAATAGTATATATATTATTTATCAAGGTGTGTGTAAATGAATGTATATTATTAAACGATTATAAAAAATATAAAATAATACAGAGGTGAAAATGAGGCGGACAAAATACAATCCAGAATAAGTACAGGCGGTTGTATCCATAACTCTAACTAGAGATGGAAGTAGTTAGTGGAATAATTAATCCTAGTTATCTACAATTGTTAGAGTATCAGGTGGAGGAATTATCTACGTCGCTCTATTGTACCGCTCTACAATTCCCCATCTACAAACGCTGATCTAACATTGTCTAAGAGATTTGATTGATCTATGCCTGGGGTAGGCTAACTGTGGCTAGTGAGCCACATGTGGCTCTTTGAATGTGTAGCTGCGGCTCTTTATATAGGATCTTTCCAGTTGGTCTCGAGAACCATGCCCTCACCATCTCCTCAGCGGCGAAGTACGCGATCCCCGTATTCTTCGTAGATCGCGAAATACGTGGTGTCGCTGGAGACCCACTGACGATTCTCCACCAAACTCTGCAGCGCTGGCAGAGGCGCCATATTCATTGTACATAGTGTATATAATCCATATTATCTTTTTTTTTAAATAGTGCAGACTGTGCACTTTGGATGTATTGACAAGATGTCAATAAAATTATTTTAATTGTCTAGCTTTTCATATCTTTATATAGTTACATAACACATCATTGACTGTATTGACTCATCCATTGATAAGCTCTACTCATCCCTAGCACAGACACCGTCAACAAGCTCTACAAGCTTGATACCCTGATATGATTGAGTGGAGATAAGAAAGAAGAAGAGACCCCAGCACAGACACCATCAACTAGCTTTACAAGCTTGATACCCTGATATGATTGAGTGGAGATAAGAAAGAAGAAGAAGAAAAAGAGACCCCAGCACAGACACCATCAACAAGCTTTACAAGCTCGATACCCTGAAATGATTGTTGAGTGGAGATAAGAAAGAAGAAGAGACGCCAGCAGACACCATCAACAAGCTTTACAAGCTTTATATCCTGATATTATTGGGTGGAGATAAGAAAGAAGAAGAGACCCCAGCACAGACACCATCAACAAGCTCTACAAGCTTGATATCCTGATATGATTGAGTAAAGATAAGAAAGAAGAAAAATATATAGTTCCATACGCGAATAATATTTATGCGAGTACTATTTATTGCTGGCAAGAAAGCATTATGTGGCTCTTTAAAAACTTTGAAATTTTGTGAATTGTGGTTTTTGACTCCTCCGACTCAAAAGTTTCTCGAACCCTGCTCTATATGCCTATATTCTTATATGCCAATCGAATATACAATTACAAAAGTGTATCATATTAATTCATTACTCTAAAAAGAGAAAGATAGAGAAAGATCGAAACTAATTTCATTGTTAAAAACAATTTCTACTGTCCTTACTGCGATGGAAAAATTAAAGGGAGGGCCTGGCTCATCAGTGGTGAACCCTCCCAGCGGTTTCGCCAGTTTAATTTATTTAAACTGGCGAAACCGCTGGGAGGGTTCACCACTGATGAGCCAGGCCCCCCCTTTAATTTTTCCATCGCAGTAAGGACAGTAGAAATTGTTTTATTTTAAAAAGAATATTACGCCTCTAAAATAGTTTTATAATTTGATAACAGATGGCGCTCTAGTACATTGTAATTTCATTGTATCGCCCCATATAAAATATTATAAGGTTAAATATTCAAAAGTGAATAAATTAGGATAAATAAGATTATATGATACAAAGCAATAACGCGCTATCTATATATAACGATTGAATACATTAAGACAAGAATATTCCTTTTCACAAATAAAACAAACTTCTACTGTCCTTACTGCGATGAAAATATATTGGGAGGGCTTCGTATCATCATTGGTGAACCCTCCCAGCGGTTTCGCCAATTTTTTTTTTTTTAATCTACCAGACCGCTTTTTTAGAGATTAATTGATGATTATATAACGATATATATTTGAATAAAATGATGTAAATATATAAGAATTATTGATAAATCACATATATATATATATATATATATATATACAGTCTTCATTGGTAGCGCCCACCGCGGGAAAGACTCCGCCATCGATGAACTGCGAGAGTTCTTTCCCACAGAGTAGGCAGGTCGATGTGATGGCTGGTGTTACCTACCTCAAAACCAAGATGAAACTTGTAGATGGTAGCCACACTTGTCATTGCCTCGGGATGGAGGCCGACGCTGAGAGAGATATATTTAGTATAAAATTTATAATATATTTTACTTTTGAGACGAAAAATTCACTCTCTCAAACTGTCCTTCTAATTTAAAGTTTACAACGGAATAGAGTAGTGGGATGAGATATCATTAATATAAAAAATGGCATCATTCATGTCCATAGTATGATTAAATACCATTTCTAAGATTCGACCATACAGTGTAGCATATATAAGCAGAATGATCCAATACAGTATTAGAGCTCTAAGAAGCGGTCTGGTAGATTATATTAGCAGAACCGCTGGGAGGGTTCACCACTGATGAGCCAAGACCTCCCAATATTATTTCATCACAGTAAGGACAGTAGAAGTTTGTTTTTATAATAGAAAAGAAACATTCATGCTTAAATGCTTACATTTCCTATATCTAGATAGCACGTTATCGCCTTATAAAGAAAAATAATTATTAATGATGTATTTACAGGTTGAATATTGATTATGGCAGATATAAAAAGATAAAAATTATGATGTATCACAGAATCTGCTATTCTCTTGTGAATCTAAAACATTTATAAGTAAAAATATTAATTTAATAGTTCAATAGTATTTCAACTTCAATAGTATTGCATTCCACCTTCATGGACAAAACTTTAAAAAAAAATTGTATCTTTTAATATGTATATCGGGATTCAGACAATAACTCTTTATTGGACACAACAACAACAGAAAATTGACATGGACCCAGAAAAGCGACTTTACACACCCAAGATAGAGGACATTGCTGTGATAGAGATGTATAAAGACATTTGAGATTCTTCATTGGACACAACAACAACAACAGAACATTGACATGAACCCAGAAAAGCGACTTTACACACCGAAGATAGAGGACATTGCGACTGCTGTGATAGATATGTATGGAGACATCTGAGGCTCTTCATTGGACATGAGAACAACAACAGAAAATTTACATGGACCCAGAACATCAGCTTTACAAACCCTAGATAGAGGACATTGCGAATGCTGTGATAGAGATGCATGGAGGCATCTGTGGCTATTCATTGGACATGAAAACAACAACAGAAAATTGACATGGACCCAGAACAGCAGCTTTACACACCCAAGATAGTGGACATTGCGACTGCTGTGATAGAGATGTATGGAGACATATGAGGCTCTTCACTAGACACGACAACAACAGAAAATTGAAATGGATTCACAACAGAGGCTTTACACACCCAAGATAGAGGATATTGCGATTGCTGTGATAGAGATGTATGGAGACACCTGAGGCTCTTCATTAGACATGACAACAACAGAAAATTGAAATGGATACAGAGCAGCAGTTTTACACACCCAAGATAGAGGACATTGCGACTGCTGTAATAGAGATGTATGGAGATATCTGAGGCTGTTTATTGGACACAACAACAACAATAATTTGGTAAAATCTAATAGTACTTTAAGGTCATTAAAAGCTGCTTATTTAATTAGATGTTTCCGACATCACTGAAACGGTCACTGTAGAGAGGCCTAATTAGCGCTTAAATAAATCCATTAACATATTTACTGACGCATGACCTCGGAGGACGCATGTTTCAATAGCTCTAAAGTTACAAAATATTGTATGGCAAAATATAAGTTAACTAAATACCATAATTCCAATAAACTACACGGAAGCCTAAAGTAAAATGACCCCTTTTGAGATATTTATTTGAATTTTTTATCTTTACATGGCCTCTTAGGCCGATCGCTAGTATTAATGTGGTAATAGACAGTTAATGGGTTTAAAATCCTTTATTAAGTGGGTAAGAAAGATTGACTCCAAAAGTAGAATGACGTTCTCAAAATTAAGCGCTATATAATAATCAACACTTATAGAAAAATAAAATAGTATTATTGTCAATACATGTAAAAGTACAAACTATGTACTATTTTAAAATTATATATATATACTAGCGGACCCGGCCACGCCCTGCTGTGGCTATATTGTAATATGTTAAATTAACATTATACTAAACTATTCAGTACAGTAAAGTCAATATTCACTTATAAAGATAAAAATGTTTTAGCAGATCTAAAGCCCTACGGGATTGAGAATGGAACGTTACGCTAAAATTTGAAAGTGAATTTTATATATATAGATAATATAGCCCTTCATTATAATCATTGATTATAATCACTGCATTAATAAATGTCAGTGAACTCGTTTATATGTATTGTTTTTTGTTTTCGAGATATTCTAATAGAACGTTCTCACATTTTCTATAAAATATCTATATATGCACAAACACAGAATATAATCACTACGTCTTAAATTCGCTATATTTATTGCTATAAATATTATTGCTATAAAAATGTTTTAGCCGATCTAAAGCCCAACGGGATTGAGAATGGAACGTTACGTTAATATTTGAAGGTGATTTTTATATATATAGACAATATAGCCCTTCATTGTAAGCATTGATTATAATCACTGCATTAATAAATGTCAGTCTTCCCAGTATTCTTTTACCTATGTATGGAAATTTTGGTTTGAATTAGTGAACAACTGCGAATTTGTAGACGAATGACCCGGGCAACGCCCGGGTTTACACGATTAAATGTATATTACATATGGAAGATGGACGTAGTTCCCGGAGGGCACCCGCGAGGTCACTCTGTCCCCGCGCAACTGTCCAACCGGGAGCGCTCCGCGCCGTCAAAATCGTCACGCGTTCTAGAGGGCGCTGCTCGGCCGTCAGCCGGGAGATCTCATTTACTCGGTGGGGGGGGGGGGGGGGGGGGGGGGGGCAGGGAGGTCACGTGCTGCGCCGGCAGCCAATCGTCGCGCGCCGCCATCCCCCGTCTGCCGCGAGAGGGGCGCAGATTGCGAGTGAATTTACGTTTTATTGTAAATAGAAATGCAACGAAAGGTTATTTCTAAAGAGTAATTAGCCATAAACCATCCCTGTAGTATACTAAACATCTTCCCAAAGTTTCATCACGATTGGTTGAGCGATGTAGAAGATTATCACTCACGGACGGATTCACGGACGGACCAACGGACCAACCAACAAACATCCATTTATATATATATAGATATATATATACATAACACTATGAAAATTCAAAATTATTATAGACGCGTATGATTTTCTTTTTAAATTTAAACAATTTCTACTGCCCTTGCTGCATTGTAAAAATTGATGGGAGGGCCTAATTCATCAGCCATGAAGCTAATGAGCCAGGCCCTCCCACTAATTTTTCCATTGCAGTAAGGGCAGTAGAAATTGTTTTATTTTTAAAATAATCATACACGTCTATAATAGTTTCGAATTTTCATAACAGATGGCGCGCTTATGTATCATAACATAACACTATGTACAATGAATATGGAGTTTCTGCCATATAGGCACTTATATAAGGAGTACTTTTAAAAAATATGTAATAAAATGATCGGTGGAAATGACGAATGTGTAAATATAGGACTTCTCTGTTAGAAAAGACCGAAGGTAGACGCAACGGTTTCTTTATTTGAGAGCTGCGAGCTTTTGGGCAATAACGTTCTTCCTCAGGCTGTAATACAAATACAGAGAAGAAACTAGAAAAGAAAGAAATGATATATACTTGTATACATGTAAAGATTCACATAAATATGAATATTTATTTTGAGAATAGAGAGCAATCCATGAATAGATCCTTGAAGATAAGGGCTGCCTGGCCGGTATTCATTGTTCTTTAAATTAAAGATACTTCGGCCAGTAATTCTTTTTTATTGTCTCCTCGAAGTGTCTTTAATTTATGTCTTTTTATGTATTTATTAGATAATAAAAGGCATATATTGGATTTAATAAAATATTTATTTTGCCAATATTTCGGCTGGCTGAACGCCAACCTTTATCGAGGCATTACATTTTTGTATACACAAACTCAGCGCCGCATAGTGTTATAATATCACAGTTGAAATCAATTAAAATACAGAGTAGGTGGGAATTTATATTTACAAATAATGAATCTCTTCGCTTTTACCCTTGGTTTCTTCTAACAATGATATTCTGTGATTCTTCTATTGTATTAGGGCTTCTCTTTAAGAGAGTTGACGTTAGGAAGCCTCAATTAAGTTATTAGAGCGGAGTTAGGGCATCAAAATAGTTAATTTGTTTTAATGACCGCGTCTCTTGCAAATGTTTGAAAATTTGATCATGACGGTATTTATGTTGTAAGTCGCTGGTGATATATACTTCAAGGTCGAAAAACTGGAGGAAGTAATTCCGGCTAACTTTACAGATGAAAAATCTGGTTGGTGATTTTATGAGCCGCGTGTTGTAAAGACTTGAAGAATTGAATAGGACAGAACCCTGAACTAAATTAATATATTGAAGAAAAGCGTATTATGATAATATATCAACAAGAAATTCAGGTGAAAAACAGTACAAAAGTGAATTTATGCTTGGATCAGGTGGGTATGTTAAGAAAAAAAAAAGCATTTCCTGAAAGTGAATCTAAAGGCAGCTGATTATATGCGCCATATATCGGAATAAATATCAACTATTCGTTGACTTGTAATAATTAAAAATCAACGATTATTTTATATTTAATCAGATAGATGGCGCAAGTCATCAGCAAAATTAGTTGCACGATCAGAAATGGCCTTTTTCTTTATATATCCAAGGCTAAGTTTCTTGCACCATTTTTATTTTCTAACTTTCGGGTTAACATACCCTTCATCAGGAGCACCTAGAAGTATAACTTACAGCTAACTATAGTGTATTGTTATCTAAAATTTATATGTGTATTTGACTTGGTTGAAAGGCATGTTATCCTGAAAGCTAGAGAAATAAAAATGGTGCAAGAAACTCTACCCTGGATTGCTTGTTGATTCTATTTGATTATATGTAGGTCAGGGTAAATGAACGTTTATATTGTAAAACGTAATATTAGGTCCAGGATTTTTCATTTATTTCGAAAAAAGTATCAACGGTATAACAACCTTCGGTAGATATCTAAGTGAGATACCACGTTCCTTTGTTCACATCAGATACCATGAGTTATGTAATATTAAGGATATGTTAATAATATCTGTGTGATGTATTCAAGTATAAAAACATATCCAATACCACCATGAAACAATACTAACTTTATAGTCTCGGACTAAAATACAGTGCCAAACAAATAGAACACTTTTCCAATAAAACTTTGAACTAAAATGAACGCACAAATAGAAAATAAAAATACTCAGAACCAAAGAATTAAAAGCTTAATTTAACAACGCCCAATTGTTTTGTATGAGGAATAGCAGGTTAAAACATAATTAGATACTTGATATTGATTTCCCTTTTCGTCGTGGACTGATAAATACAAAAAAAAAACAGATTCACAAACACATCCTTATAAGATAAATATAAAATAAATGTGTTTTCTTACTCTAAACACATTGCACTTCGAATATATTATAATGCTAGTGGTGTTTTGTCCACCATGGAAAGAGGGGTGTCATTGCCCCGTTAGTCAGCCACATTTCAGAGTTCCCTGTTCACGGTTAGCGTAGCTGCTCACGACACCGTACTACAGGGCAGTCCCTTACTTATGGACCACAGTGGTGGCGGTGTCTTGTCCACTCCATTGAAAGGGGGGTACCATTGCCCCGTTAGTCAGCCACATTCAGAATTCCCTGTTCACGGTTACCGTAGCAGCTTACGACACCGTACTACAGGGCAGTCCCTTACTTATGTTGCTTCTCCCGCCCGCCACGTAGAGGAGAACTACTGGGCAGGATTTATTATAATGAAATCTGCATATGTGCAATGCATTTTAGAATAATGAGGTATTTTGGAGAATAATGAGAATTTTGATGGAACTGTATATGTAAAAATGCAAGTTAAATATACACCGAAATATCTCAGTAAAATACACAACATCTCGCAAATTTTATTTGAATCTTCTCAAAATGCAAAATCCTTAAATTCCATTGAATTCAGGTTTACGCAATCAAACGAAAATTGGTGCAAAATAAATCCGTCAATATTTCATAAGAATCATTAGGCATTTTCTGGTACCTAAGGATTTAACTCAGGAAAAATTAACTTTAATTTTTCATGTTTTTGTGTAGAGATAATTAGCTTTTATAGTAAAAAACATTTTAAAAACTCGAAAATTCACAGTCAGAAGTGGCACAAAGATGGTTAAAATATAAACTCATGGACCAAGGTTGTACCTTTCAGCATGCATATCGGGATTCAGACAATAACTCTGAAAGATACACTCATGGACCAAGGTTGTACCTTCCAGCATGCATATCGGGATTCAGACAATAACTCTGAAAGATACACTCATGGACCAAGGTTGTACCTTTCAGCATACATATCGGGATTCAGACAATAACTCTGAAAGATACACTCATAGACAAAACTTAAGGAAGTTGTACCTTTTAGAATGTATATCGGGATTCAGATAATAACCCTGAAAGATACACTCATGGACAGAACTTAAGGTGGTTGTACTTTTAATCGTGTATATCGGAATTCAGACAATAACTCTGAAAGATACACTCATGGACCAAGGTTGTACCTTTCAGCATGCATATCGGGATTCAGACAATAACTCTGAAAGATACACTCATGGACCAAGGTTGTACCTTTCAGCATGCATATCGGGATTCAGACAATAACTCTGAAAGATACACTCATGGACAAAACTTAAGGAAGTTGTACCTTTCAGCATGCATATCGGGATTCAGACAATAACACTGAAAGATACACTCATGGACAAAACTTAAGGAAGTTGTACCTTTTAGTATTTATATCGGGATTCAGACAATAACTCTGAAAGATACACTCATGGACAAAATTTATGGAAGTTGTACCTTTTAGCATGTATATCGGGATTCAGACAATACCTCTGAAAGATACACTCATGGACAAAACTTAGGGAAGTTGTACCTTTTAGTATGTATATCGGGATTCAGACAATAACTCTGAAAGATACACTCATGGACAAAACTTAAGGAAGTTGTACCTTTTAGCATGTATATCGGGAGTCAGACAAATAACTCTGAAAGATACACTCATGGACAAAACTTAAGAAAGTTGTAACTTTTAGCATGTATATCGGGATTCAGAGATTAACTCTGAAAGATACCTATGGATAAAACATAAGGAAGTTGTACCTTTTATCTTGTATATCGGGATTCAGACAATAACTATAAAATATATTTTATATAAAATGAACTTTATTGAAGATTAACGAGATAAGCAAGTGCAAACAAAATTCATTCTATCTCCTTAAAAAAATACGGCCGGCGACAAAAAATATAAAACTTCCTACGTTTTGTCTATGCGTGCACACCGACTTATAATATCGTGCTCTTCGAGAGTTTTTTTATTACATTCTTCAACATACTTGATGAATTATGCGGTAAACGCTGTTTATGGAGGCAAAATTAGAAGAAAATTAACATGCTAATGTAAATTTTATTTATGCACAATTTCACATAATATAAGGCAAAATTTAGTTTATATATTATAAACACAGGGTAATAAGACCAAACCCAAAATAAATGGTGTCTGAGATTTTAGTAACAGTGTTGGTACCGAAACGTCACACACTATTTATTTAAATAAATTTGGACTTATTACCTTGTGGTTACAATTTTACATAGTTATAACCATTTTTCAAGTAAGAAGTTTCAGAAGATGAGTTTCTTTTAATTGTAAAACATTACAAGCTTTCGGGCAATGCCCTTCTACAGGTAAAATAAGAATAAAAAAACAAAAATTAACGGTAAATTAAGGCAACTAAGTAACTGAGAATTAAACAATGTAAATATATATCAGCTAACCATAGTAAACAAAAACAAAATAAGATATATATACAAACTCGCGTGAGACTACTCGCGCGTCTGGATTTGAATGAATTATAATTGTGTTAATAGTTGAAAAATTAGAGAGTTAGAAAAATTATTACAATGATATTACATAACTAAATATATCTAAGTAACTGTTACGGGTATATTTGTGTGGTTAATGACTATGCTATGGACTGACATCTATGAATTGGTATTTAATGATTAGTGAGAGAAAAACCGATTTTTAACCGGTGTGACTGAGGTGGTGGAAGGGGGTTATTAATATACCAGAGGTAGATTCTGAAAAATTCAATTGGAGATGTAGGTTGTGTAGATTGCGGGAATGTCTATTTTTCTATTTATGCTGTGTAGCTTGGAGGAAACAATGGATTCCAGAACCAATCTTTGGTGTAGGTTGGAGATATTTTTGTAGTGAATGGTTGGGTTAGCAGTGTCAAAGGAATGGCCAGAAGATGCAATGTGTTGAAAAATGAGGGAACGGGGATCTCGGTTGGTGATGTTGCGTGTGTGCTCGGACATTCTAATGGCGATGGTCCTACCGGTCTCACCCACATAGGTGGCAGGGCACTGTTGGCATGAGACCGAGTAGACCGCTCCAGTAGATGTTAGAGGGTCAGTGGGGGAGTCGGCTTTTGTGATGGGATGCCTAAGGAGTGAGTGGAGGTTTGGTGTGTTAGTAAAAAAGGTACGGATGCCAAATTTTTGTTGTTGTTTTTGTCGTGTCCAATGAAGAGCCTCAGATGTCTCCATGCATCTCTATCACAGCAGTCGCAATGTCCACTATCTTGGGTGTGTAAAGCTGCTTTTCTGGGACCATGTCAATTTTATTCAAGGTTCAGCCATTGCTGAACATGAGAATATGTGAATAGGTGTTAGGTCCACACCAGGACAGTTGTTGCATGTTCTATAGGTTCTTGTGTCATCTGGATGTATTGTAATTCCTTTATAGTGTTTCTATTTATGTATTGTTAATGTTTTTGTACTTAAGTTCTTGTGAACTTATAGCTTTCTGGAAAGTCTTTTATGTATGCCTTAACCAACCATCCCTGCATCAAGCAGAAGGAATTGTAATATTAATCGACTCCATATCCGCTCTAGAAGAAATTCAGAAGGTCAATACTAAAATCACGCAGAAGATACACTCATTATTTACCCAACTGGAAACATTGCAAAAGAACTTCATTATAATGATTGATCACAATATATATAGCATTTATTATTATTATCATATATTAAAATAATATATACAATGTGGATCAATGGTTATACAATGAAAATACTTTAAGTATTTTATATTAATAGAATTTGATGATTTCACACTCACACATACACAAATATATACTGCAGATTCAAAATTGAAATTTTAATCAGAAGAAAAAATTTAATAAACAGACGAATCAATTTTCACGAGGTTTGCCTTCTAAATAGATTTGAATCCTTTGCTAAACAAGGGCTATGTAACATCTGAACACTATACCTTCAATAAAATATATTTGAAATATATTGAATATATATTTTTAATATTCTTTTATAAAATGAGTATTACAATATCAATATATTCAAAAGTTCCTTTATTTGAATATATCTATTTTCTCATAGTTTTCAGATTGAGTTTTTTTGTGAATGAATATTTTTTTTCGATTATTTTAATGAACAATATTAATGGTAATAAAATCGAAAAATATTCTATTGAACGTGTTGATTTGAATATCTAATTTTTTTTTTTATCTCTTTACCTCCTATACATATTTTTATAATGAACATGGTGTATCCTCTAGTTTGTTAAATCGAAACAATTCGGAAATAAGGAAAATTTGATTTGGCATCATTTTACACTTCTTGATATTGCAGGTTATAAAATGAGACCCAATATGTAACCATTTTCAATATAGAGTGAATTAGTAAATTAAATTTAATTGCCATCTATCGTTAAAATTTTACACAAATAAATTTACTGTGTGTGGCAATGCGTTTCTTTTTAAATATCTTCAAATATTGTCTCTACAGACCCTACTTCAATAACTCATATCATTGCAGTAAGATCTGTAGAGACAATATTTGATGATATTTAAAAGAAGCGCATTGCCAGTAAATTTATTTGTGTAAAATAGAGTGAATTATTAAACGGTTACCTTCTATTATAATAGGAGAGGAAACACAAGTCAGAGAGAAAAGCTTCTTTTATACGTGGACTATCGTTCCAGCTTTCAGGCAAGACACCTTTCTACGGTTACAAAATGACACAAGTGGCAATGGTTCATATATAAGAAAACAATAGAAAAAATAAAAAGGTCAGGTATTGTTATAAAAAAACATTGTTGTTTATCCTGACCAAAAGCACATGTGCTATTTAGATGGCAAAGCGCCATCTAGTAGAACAGAAATCAACTAAACGTTTATTTAACCTGTTCCCTGATAGTTGGACAACCCAATTTCTTGAAAAATCAAGAAAAGCCATCCACGAACACGTCTCGCGCTGTTGGCGCTTGTCAGCGTGGAGTAGGCTGTACCACTGCGACCAAAAATATTTTGGTCTTGTTGAGGTTTCTTGAAAAACCAAGAAATGGGTATTTAAGGCCAAACTCTCTGCAATATAAAAAGCACATGTGATTTTGGTCAGGACATGCCTTCATTATTTTTAATTTATAATATGGTTTATAACATGTAAACTGTCAGTGTTAATTGAGACATTTGGGTACGGCGGACTAGAGGGTTGATGGTCGATTATATTGGAGGCACTGAGAAATCCACATAATGGGTTACGAGAGAGAAGGTCTGCTTCATGTTGTTATGACCCTTCTATATAGCGTATTTCATAATTATATGTGTAGAGTCTTAGATTCCATCGGAATAGGCGTCCAGAAGGATTCTTGATACTCTTGAGCCACTGCAAGGCATGGTGGTCTGAAAAAAAGGTAATAATATGGTTTATAATATAATTAAAGTATATATATAAACCATTGTCACTCGTGTCATTTTGTATCCGTGGAAGTTCGTCTTAACGAAAGCTTGTACAATCGTCCATCTCTTATATAAAGAATCTCTTCTCCCTGACTTGTGTTTGTCCTTCTGTAGTGTGAATAGGGATATTATATCGTTGTCTTGTTTTAATTATAATATTATGTTTTGGATGTTGAGACAAGCGTCAACATATCCTCCTTTCCTTCTATAAAAAAAAAAAACTAAACCAGTTAATAATCTACGAAGGCAAATAAACATAAGTTGATGGATGAGAGGGTAACCCCCTCGATTCCCGACAGTCATGAACCGGGATTGAATCCCGCGTTAAAATTTTGTTTAATATGTAAATAACCATCACATATTATTCATTGTTCAATTATCATGAACTAGGTTGCTCTTGCTGAGCGGTACCTATTTATGTGATTTGAACCAGAAGGCAAATATTTTCAAAGTTAACTATATAAACGTTCTTCCCTGATATTTATAATATTATAAAATAAATAAACCTTCCAGGGTTAAGTTTCTTGTTCAATTTTTTTATTTTCAAGTTTTCAGACTTGTCAGTCCTTCAACAGAAGTATCACGATAATAAATTAATGTTATCATCAATTTATTATTGTCATACTCCTGTTGAAGGACTGACAAGTCTGAAAGCTTGAAAACAAAAATTTGAACAAGAAACTTAACCCTGGAAGGTTTATTTATTTTATAAAGTTAAATATAGTTGCCAGTTATTAACATATTATCATTAATTATATTTATATTTTGTTACTATGCAAACTTCCTTCATTGCTTATCTTGTATTATATCAATTATAGTTTGTTCTTACCTTAAATAAATTTCTGTTTCATCCTAACGTTTGTCTTTATTAATTTTCCACGTGGCAATAGGTTATTAAATCCATAACGTACACACAGAAGCTTTCACAAAGTAGTTCAATGACATGGCAAAATTAGCATATAAGAACAAATTAATCAAATAACCTATGTTTATAAACTTTCCTCCTTGTTTGGCGCAAGTATCCCTTGCGGGATACAGCGCTTTGGAAATAAAATAATTGTAATTGTAATCAACAGATATTAGCAAAGGTTTTATCCACTGCTTTGGTAATCAAACTTTTTTGGGAAAAAATAGTACTTCATTTAGGATATACAAATATTGTTTATGTTGACAGCATTAGGCTCTTCCAAGGATAATTTTCATTTTAAAGAATTTAATTGATATATTTAGATTTATAATACAATATAATGCGGCTTATAATTGTAGAACGACATTTGAAAAATGTGTTTCTTTTGAACGAAAAATCCAAATTTATTTTAAGGAGAAATAGCAACTAACCTTAGGGATGAAGTATGAAAGGATGAATTGTGAAGTGTAATGATGAACGGAAAAATAAAGGTTTCCTAGGGGTGAGAACTAGACACTTTTATTTTTCCGTGTATCATTACTCTTCGCAATTCATCCTTTCATACTTCATCCCTAAGGTTAGAAATAATCGTCATTTCTCCTTAATATAAATTTCGATTTTTCGTTCAAAAGAAATACATGCGGAATAATTTTTAAATGTCGTTCTAAAATATTTAGATTTACCTATTTCCCTCTAGCATACCTAAAAAGAGCTAGAGATCTGAATGTAACTCTTTAAAAAGATGCTTAAACCTGAAAATCTGATGATTCACCTTAAACATTGCATTGATACAAGGGATTTTTTTTAATACTAGCCGAATTACTTGGGCAACGCCCTGGTTTTACCCGATTAAATATTTTTATTCAAATATTATTCGTTACACACAATTATAAATTGGCGCCGTGGATGTCACTCTTGTAAAACGTCCAGCTCAAAACTTAGGTGTATTTAGAATAAAAAAATAAAAATACTAATAGTTACAATTATAAATTGGCGCTGTGGATGTCACTCTTGTGAAACGTCCCACTCCAAACTTTGTGTTTTTAAAATATAAAAATAAAAATAAATTTTCACAACGATATTTGAAAATTGTATTATATTGATTTTTATATGAATACTAGACGATTGACCCGGGCAACGCCCGGGTTTACACGATTAAATGTATTTTACATATGGAAGATGGACGTAGTTCCCGGAGGTCACCCGCGAAGCTTTTTTGGCACCTGGCACAGCTGTGTCACCAACGCCAGGACCGCGCGCGGTGGGAACTCGAAATGGCCAACCGGCCGGCAGCCAGGCGATTCCATTATTTCGGAGGGGGGGGGGGGTGCCCGGCGGCAGGGAGGTCACCTGCTCGCTGGCAGCCAATGGGCGCTCCCCGCCGTCAAAACGTCACGTGTTCTAGAGGGCGCTGCTCGTGAGCTAAGTTGAATAATTTGAATATATAGTTTTAATAATTGATTTATATATTTTTTAAAATAGCCTATCGTCTTCCCCGTATTCTTATACATATGTATGGAAATTCTGGTACCAATTGGTTCAGTAGTTTTTGAGTTTATCGCGAAACAGACAGACAGACAGAAATTGACTTTTATATATATAGAGATATTTTAAATTTGATATAAACATAAAATAATAGCGAGTAATTTCTTGTCTCTACGCTGTCATTACGTCACTCAAGGTCACTATCCAATCCCGTCGGCCCGTGTGAGGGCTCCACGTGGTTGTTTACGTCTCGAAGTTACCGCAGTGAGGCGCTGGTTACGAGTGAAAAGAGAAAATATGTCGATAATTTGTTAATAATTCCAAGGATATTCGAGATAGAAGCCTGAAAATTTTCCTATAAGTTTTTCCAGATTTAACTCTATATACTGTTAAAATTTCAGCCATATTAGTTACGTATTGTTGACGTGTATAACCGACAACACACATAAAACTACATACACATACTGACTTATATATATATATAGGAATAAGTATTTAATTTTTTTGCGTGTTTTAGGTATAATCTAATTCAGATTAAAAAACGTAAATTGGAATAAAGTTGCTGAATTCAATCAAATATTAAATAACGAAAGTGAATTGTGGTGAGTTTATTTACTTGTAGTGTATGAAAGGCGAACTTCTAGACAATGGCTCTTTAAGGCTCACTTTGCTATTACATTCGCTGATGTGCCTTGTGATAGATAGCTCGCCATGCACTAATGGTACGTTGATACTTGGCAAAATAAAAACTTCAATGGGTAAAAATGATATTTAAGATTTTATATTTTAACTTTCTACAAAATCTGGATTTCTAATGTTTTCATGCGTTGAATAATGTATATGACTTATGTAAATATACCTTTCTCCTTGTTTGGCGCAAGTATCCCTTGCGGGATATAGCGCTTTGGAAATAAAATGATTGATAACCTAATAACTAAAAGAAATATATAAGAATGCAAAAAAAAAAAAAAACAACTAAAAATACAGCGATCGCAAACTCAACAACTGCAGCACAGATAAGCAAAAACCAGGTTGATACTTGGCAAAATAACAACTTCCATGAGTAAAAACGATCTTTAAGATTTTATATTTAAGCTCAATAAATAAAAGAAATATAGAAGAATGCAAAAGAAAACTACTAAAAAATACAGAGGTCACAAACTTACCAACTGCAGCCCTGATAAGCAAACCAGGAACAGAAGTTGGTAGAATCTTCCACGAAGTACACCGGCTGTAAGCAGCAGCCTGACCTCTTGAGACAGCAGTTCGCGCATGCTTGGAGTCCACCACGTAGCTTTGTTCTTATTCCCGGAATGAGTTCCTCATCCCTATATATCCCGGAGTAGATCTTTCCAGAACGTTCAAGGTCATTCAGCCAATCAGAAAGAAGCCAGCAATAAAATTTGCATAATCATTTTAAATATATAAAATTAGTTATTTTATTCGGTTGTTCTACATTATTCTGGAACGTTCTAAAAACATTCTATTCTGGAAGAGAGAGAGAGAATTCGCTTTTAATGCTACATAACAATAACAAAATTTAATCTCTAATCACTTTTGTGTTTTCGTTTTAAAATATCAGGATTAATAATAATTTATTATATACTTTTCATATACGTATAAAAATAAAGGTATTTCAGAAATATATGTTTATCTTCTTATTTTTTCTTATCTCCACACTGGGTGAAGTAGAATGCGTCTGCCTTTATCATTAAGACTGGGAGCACTACTCAGTGGCAGGCCGACTTAGCTTCAAAAGAAATGGCCGCCTCTGACATGATCAGACACCATGTGCAGCCGCTCCTAACATGGAGTACAAACGCTGCACATCCTGTATCCTTGGATCAGGGGCCCTTACAAGGTATTATCAGCCGGGCCAGATGAACCCAGTTTTTTTTTAGTGAGCTTGTAACTGCTCCCCCTCCTCCTTTTTCATCCGGTCTTGGCGCCGGCAAAGGCGGAGTTATATACATATACATATATGTATATGTATGTGTATATGTATGTGAATACATGTATATGAATTAGGCAAATTATTTGATTATTATAAGTTTGTTAATTATTAGGAGCATTATTTAATAAAAAGGTACAAAATTGTGAAGCGAAGAGTCCTTTGTAAGGTTTAATTTTTATTTGGTCGAGCTTTCTCTCGATCATTTATTCCCTTCTACAGTATTAAAAGGTGTTTCTGTAGAGGGACAGATAAACTCGAGAAGGCTTGACTAAATAAAAAAAACTTTAAAATAAACCTTTGCTTCACGATTATACACTTTAGATAAAATTAGATTATTGTTCATTGCTGTATGGAATACTGCTATAAGCAATATCTCCAATTTAAATTTCAAGTTGAATTTATTCCCTTCTACAGGATTGAAAGGGGTTCCTGTAAAAGGACACACATACTTGAGATGGCTTGACTAAAAAAAACTTTACAAGAAATCTTTGCTTCATGATTATGTGGAGAGAGAAGGCAGGATTCCTGTCACCTGCTTATTGAGTATCTTCCATAACTACAGAAATCAGGAAGACGTTAAATACAAGGATCTTTTAAACAGTAAGGACTCATATTTAAAATTTAGGAAATTCTGTAAATATATCTATGATTTTCTCTCTTGGTTAAAAAAACCTTAATTGATGACTATGTATATATTTGTATTTGTTTCATTGGTTCTTTTGTTGATGTTTTATTGGTTTCTGTGAAATAGTTTTCTGATTTTGGTGTTGTAGCTTGACGCAAGCATTTTTTTGTGGGGATATCGCGTCTGATTTGTTAATAAATGAATGAATGATATTGTTGGGGCTTGGTTCCTGACAATGTTAGCCAGGACTTCCTTTAGCTCCTTCAGCCTTTAGTCTGGTCTCAGGTGATGACGATATGTGGCAGAGCTTGTTATTCACTGTACTTTACGAGACGAGACCGGCGGATTGACTACCGAGAATGTTGTCACTTCACAAGACTGCGATGTAGCAAGCTGTTTGAATAGAATAAGGACGCTTCACTCCTTTTAGCTGACTGACTCGCTTTACATATATATACATGTTCTGATTATTTTTGTGTTTTGTTGTTGAAAAGAGGTGCAGTCGTGAAAAAGTAAAGATAATTATTTACCTTTCAAGTAAATTTTATTTTGAATTACTTGAAGTAAAATTACACATAAAATTATTTATCACAGCAATATAGAATTTATAGAATGAATTCTATAATCGTGATTTTAATTAAAAAAGGTAGGGTTAACTATACATATTGCCACGTGGAAAATTAGGGAAGACAAAAACTTCAGGAGGAAACAAAATTTATTTCAGGAAAGGACAAACTAAGAAAGGTAAACAAAAGATAAGCCACGAGGGAAATTTACACAGTCGCAAGATATAAAAATAAAAATGACCACTCTGTTAATAAAAAATAATAAAATTAATAAATACTATGTTACAATATTTACAACATTAATAATTGAAGTGGTATGTTTTGAATCTATGGTCAAAATATATAACAGTCAATGAATGAAAATGAAATATATGTTTAAAAAAGGTAATAAAATATTTGTATTTTAGATTATATAATATACATATACATATTTACATAATTAAAAGAAAGAAATAAAAATTAACATGAATATAAACACAATGCAGCCTAGCAAGTTATTTACATAACTAGGCGCAAACAGATATGATATATGTACTATATATATGATTGACTAATGTTTATTGCTGTAATGTATACTGCTATAAACAATATTTTAAGCTTAAATATAAATTATATATCATTGAAAGGATCAATTCCAGAACAACAACAAGATAAACAATAATAGTGAGACCACCAAATGGAAACTCAACAGCAATTAATGGCTAAGACCTGTTGAGGCAGATTTAGAGAAACAAACAAAATTAGCAATAGCCAATCTTATTAGCAGTTCTGTGACGTGATGGGCTAATTGGAGCTCGGAGTATCGATCGCGTGAAATCTTTCTGTTTACTTCTCGGAATCTTCTGACGGGATTTCTCTGGCGTTTGGAGCATTTTACAGACTAAGGCCTCCTACTGTAACAAATATTTTATACAAGTATATTTATAGTTATTTAAATTAAAGATACTTCGGCCAGTAAATATATTTTAAATTTTACTATAAATAAAAAAAAAAAGATTTACTGGCCGAAGTGTCTTTAATTTGAAGAACTATGAATTCCGGCCAGGCAGCATTTATCTTCACGAGAGAGAAGTATATTTATCTATACTATAATATTTGATAAAGTAAAAATAATTATCTGGTAAAAAGTTTCTATCAATTTTAAATTTGAAAGTTTTCGAGCAAATATACTGTTCTTCAACGGGCAGATACTCTATGTACAATCCCTGAATAATATTTATACAAAATAATTGAAAACTTTTGTTATCATCACAATATAATATATATTACTTTAGCTGTAAACAGTCTGATGCACGAGAACACATGCCAATAACAAAGGTTTTTCAATTAATTTGTATAAATATCATTTAGAGATTGTACATAGAGTATTAACCCATTAAAGAGCAGTATATTTGCTTGAAAGCTTTCAAATTCAAAATTAAAAGAAACCTTTTACCTGATTCCTATTTTTACTTTCTCAAATAATTTATGGGTAACAATTGCTCACATACTATACTATAATTGTATATTTATGGATTTTTAAACACCACATTAGAAAGATAAATTCCTTAATGTCACCGATAACTGGATAAATTAATCCAAAATTATTTCGAGATAACCTCAATCTATATTCACGCGAGATCCCTATGAAAATATTTAAAACTTTTTATCTTGATAATTTTTATTTTGAATAGTGAGAAAATAAATGGATTTACCTTCTGCATATGTATTTTGATTCTAATTTTGACTAATGAAATTACTGTAAATACTCTATATTGTCTTCATAGTAGCATACCGTATATGAAGATTCAGCTTTATGTATATATAGTGCTGCCCCGACATTGTTGTTGACATATACATACATTTATGAATTTTAAACAGCATATTAGAAAGGTAATTTCATTATTATCACCGAGATGGCTGATTAAATTCATCCGATTTTATCTCGAGATATACTCAATCTAAATTTACGTGAAACCCCCATGAAAATACTGTATTATTAATTATTATCTTAAGAAGTTAATAAATAAATTTGGCTTCTGTGTGTATTTTGATTTTAATTTTCACACATGAATATATCGGAAAAACTCTATTCATAGTAGCATACATTTTGAAGATTATACCATAAATACGAGTATTGTTATAAATAAAAATATTTTCTGTTGATTTTTGAATATTAGAGTTATATAGAATTTTTACTTGATGCTGATTATTTTGAGAATAGAGAATATTGTTGGTCATTTGCTTAATCTTGAAATCCATGAGTATGTGATATTTTCTGCAGTCGTGGTAATAATTAAATAATATTGTACAAATTATTTATTAATTTTATTATTTTTATTAACAGAGTGGTTATTTTTATGTTTATATTTTGCTACTCTGTAAATTTCCCTCTTGGCTTATCTTTTGTTTACGATTCATTGTTTTGTCCTTGCCTGAAATAAATTGCTGTGTCTCCCCGAAGTTTGTCTTTCCTAATTTTCCACGTGGCAATATTAATAAAATTAGTTATCACACACACAAAAATAGCTTTATTTGAACTTAAGGAATATATAAAAAACATAATTTGATAAAAGTACTGCCTGGCTTAAGGCGTATGAATAAAAAATGGAAAACTTATTTACATAATGTAAAAAAGGTTTGAGCCGGCCATCGGGAAACTACAACAACGAGTTTTTATAGGGTAAACGTGACCTCTGGCGGTCGATTTAACAAAGTATTTGAATCTATGGTATATAATTTCGAATAAAATAATATTTTAATATAATATATATATGGTGGGTTATATGTATATAAAAGGTCGTATATGAATCTTTTAAAGAATATAACAATAAATTACTGAAGAGAAGTAATCCCTCGTAGTATTTTTAGAGTGAATTTATTTGTACTTTTTCTTAAATAGATATAGTTACGCCCCTTTTCTCTAAAAAGTTTAATACTGTCATATTATTTATACATTCAAAAATTTCCAAAGCTTCAAATTGAGCATATAAACAAATTTAGTATTTATGTTTAGGCGAATGTTCGTGATAATTCAATTATACATTGTTAATATTCTCATATTTACCGTCCCATGTGTTATGGACTAATATACTAGTTACTATATATATATATATTATAAATAATAAAGTTGAATGAGATTTATTTTGATTTTAGATCATGTTGAGGATTTTGGTAATGCAGTCGTGGTTAAAATCTTGAAAGAATAATAATAAATATGGTTTTGATCAGAGGTTGCTTTAATTGAGCTAAGGAATATATAAAAACATAATTTTGTAAAGTACTGCCTGGCTTAAGGCTAGTAGAACAAGGAAAACAATATATTATTTACATAATGTACAAAGGTTTTGAGCCGGCCATCGGGAAAAAAAAACAATGAGTTTTTATAGTGAAAACGGCAACCTCTGGTGGTCGATTTAGCAGAGAATTTTATCTATGAAATATATTTGAAAAACATATTTTTATATAACATATATATAGTTTTTCTTCTTTTTCGCTTATTCCTTTTTTTACCCATCCTATGTCCCTTAACTGCCGATATTTTGCTGGTGTTACTTTTTTTCCACTTTATACAACTATATATATATATGCTAACTACTTATTTATTATATATATAAAAACAAACCTCACATATGTAAATTAAATAACAAATTTTATAAATTTTGAAATTCTCATAACGGTATTATATATATACTAGCCGAGTGACCCGGGCAACGCCCAGGGTTTACCCAAAGGGCCTGCAGAGACTTTAAAAGTATAGATTGACCATGTTTTGATGTCCTGAACTATAGCCTATCATATAACAAACTGTAATTCGACACTATCAATAATTCGACACTTCCGATAATTCGACCGTTTTAAAAATCAAATTTACACAGTCGATTGTTGTTTAAATACAACCTTACCGGTAAAAAGGTATTACAGAGGCGATGACAGCCACTGAAAATGTACAAAATTTATGTATAGAGAAATGGGAGAATTTAGTGAATAAAGAAAATTCCAAAATCTAAATAATTGATAATAGTGTATTAACAAACAACTAATACAAAAAAAATCCTTTGAGGTAAGAAACTATAGACATTAGTAAAAAGTTTATGAAAATAAATCAGAAAAAAGAGGTTGTCAACTATATTGCAGAGGAGACTACTTATAAAAGGAATTAATCTAAAGGACTCATTAAAAATTAATTTCTATTTTTATTCATACATGGGCTCAACTTTATATGTATTTTGTCCAAAGTTCAAACACGTGAAAAAGCCGCATAGAGCTGTCCATGCATATGTAGCAAGAACCCAAATATTATTTATAGTCATAGCAATAGCCAACTTTAGTGAAAACTGATGCCTCTTAAGAATGAAGGGAAGGCTGATATTTGAAGGAGCAAAATATATTTTTGGCACCAATACAGTGTGTCCAACATTGGTCCCGGTCAGTATTTGTGCTTCAACTTTACTTGTATGCCATCCAAAGTTCACACACGTGAAAAAGCCACATAGAGCTGTCCATGCATAAATGCAGGCTCTTGTAGCAAGAAACTCACTCTAGCAAAGGTTTGGCCTTAAGCCTTATTTATAGTCATAGGAAAAGCCAACCCTATTGGAAACTCTTGCCTCTTCAGAATGAAGGGAATGTTGATATCTGAAGGAGCCAAAGATGTTTTGACACCAATACAGTGTGTCCAACATTGGCCCCTGTCAGTATTTGTACCTCAAGGACATGAGAGCACATGCACTGTATCACCATACATGTACCATTGTAAAGACCCTGCTTAAGATTAAATTTTCTCAGAATCATAACAATAGCACCAACCTAGAGTATAACTGGTGTGGAGGCATTCTTCTGGGAGTAAGGCTATTGAAAAATTCAATAGGAAGTTATTTTCCTCCTCCACAATCTTACACTCCACACTGTTAACACTGAGGAAACACTGACTCGTGTTTGGTAAGCAATTTCAAGAAAGAAACTATAGGTATTGGTTGAAGAGTTTAAAAATATATATTTTGAGTGAAAAAAAAAGACACAAATCAGCAAATAAAATTGCAAACAATACTACTATATCACAGATAAGACAACATATAAAAGGAATGAATTCATTTAAATGACCTAATTAAAACTACATTTATAGTTTTATATATAAAATATAACCTCGATAATTCGACCATGTTTTGTTGTCCTTACCTACAGCCTATTATATAACAAATTTAATTTGACACTATAGATAATTCGACCATGTTTTGTTGTCCTGACCTACAGCCTATCATATAAAAAACTGTAATTAGACACTCTCGATAATTCGACCATGTTTTGTTGTCCTGACCTACAGCCTATCATATAAAAAACTGTAATTCAAGAGTTTAAAAATATATATTTTGAGTGAAAAAAAAAGACACAAATCAGCAAATAAAATTGCAAACAATACTACTATATCACAGATAAGACTACATATAAAAGGAATGAATTCATTTAAATGACCTCATTAAAACTAGATTTATAGTTTTATATATACAATATAACCTCGATAATTCGACCATGTTTTGTTGTCCTTACCTACAGCCTATCATATAACAAACTGTAATTCAACACTATCGATAATTCGACCATTTTAAATTTCAACAATTGTTTGTTGCTCAAATATAACTTCACTGCTAAAAAGGTATTACAGAAAAAACTTCTGACATTGTAAATGTACAAAATGTATGTATAGAGCAGGGGAATAATAAATAAAGACCAAAATCAAATTAATTGTTAATAAATAGATTATTGCCAAAAAAAAAAAATACAAAAAATATTTTTTTCTCCTTTATTATCTTCACTCAATCATATTAGAGTGTCAAGCTTGTAAAGCTTGAAATTAACAACCATCATGATTGGGTGAAGTAGAATGCGTCTGCCTTTGTCATCAAGACTGGGAGCACTACTCAGTGGCAGGCCACTGACTTAGCTCCAAAAGAATGTATCCCTGGATTAGGAGCCCTTACAAGGTACTATCAGCCGGGCCAGCTGAGCCCAGGTTTTTTTAGTGAGCTTGTTACTGCTCCCCCTCCTCCTTTTTCATCCTGGCTTGGGACCGGCAAAGGCGGAGTTTTTTTTTTCTTCCAGGTGAGAAACTTTAGGCATTGGTGAAAAGTGTAAATATATATTTTGGAAATGAAAAAAAATGATAAAATAAATCAGAATATGAATTTACAAACTATATTTCAGAGGAGACGATTTATAATAGGAATTCATTTAAATGACCTCATTAAAAACTACATTTTATATATACTTGGGTTCAACTTTACATGTATGCTATCCAAAGTTCGCACACTTGAAAAAGTCACATAAAGTCGTCTGTGCGTAAACTCAGGCTCTTGTAGTAAAGGTTTGGCCTTGAGCCCTCTTTATAGTCATAGCAAAACCCAACCTTAGTGAAACATAAAGTCTCTCTAGAATGAAGCGAAAGTTGGTATCCGAAGGGGACAAAGATATTTCAGACATTATACAGTGTGTTCAACTTTGGGTACTGTCAGTATATGTGCTTCAAGGACATGAGAGCACATGCGCTAGAAGACCATACCTGTTCCATCGCAAAGATCCTATAGGCATTGGTGAAAGTGTAAATAAATATTTTGGAAATGAAAAAAAATTGCAGATATGACAACATATTAAAGGAATAAATTCATTTAAAAGACCTCATTAAAAACAACAATTCTATTTTTTTATATATACAATATAATCTAATTAATTCAACACACGATAATTCGACCATTTTTGATGTCTCGACCTACGGCCTATCATATGACAAACTAATTCGACACTTTCGATAATTCAACTATTTTGGAAATTCAAATTTCAACAGTTGATATTTGTCTAAAACCCCTATTATTAACAACATATTAGACTGCAGAGCGCAAAAATGTAGAAAACTGTATGTATATAATTGTATGCAAATAATTGTATGTATAGATCAATGAGTAAAATTTTTTTTTTTTTGCTTATCCCTAGTACACGTGGTACAGGCCTTGATAATCATGGTGGTTAGAGTAGGCGACTGTTTTTACTGTAAGTACACCACATGTCTAAACATGTGAAAAGCAGTTCGACTTTGCATGTACAAATGTGCCAGAGCCCCGTTTGATTACTTGCGCTTGCTGGTGGGGTTGGACTTTTGCAAGAATCAGAAGCCATTGGAGCATTTTATTTTTATTTTTTCAGAAAAAAGTGCCCAATGCGGGAATCGAACCCGGGTCGTAGCGGTCGAAAACCAACGGCTTAGACCATCCTTCCACCAACCCCCAGTAAAATAAGTAAATAAAAAGAAGACCAAAAATAAGTGATAAAAGTTTATTGAATAACAAATAAAATAAAAAATCTTTCAGGTGAAAAATTATAGGCATTGGTAAAAAGTAAACAAGAGAAATAGCAATTGGGGTTTTGTGTCTGCGGCGAGTCATATTAGCACGCCTAGAGGTTAGGGGAGTGAGTCTTCCACGGCCTTTTCGAGGCATGACAGAAGACGCTGAAAAAAAAAGGTAAAATAAGAACCAAGCAGAGGAAAACTATAAAACTGAAAGCCAGGACAGGCATAAAAAGAAAATTCCAAGCATGTGAGGAAACAATTGATGAAAAAAAAAAGGTATCCAAAAAAATACTGCAAAAAAGAAACCAGACACAAAAAGCAACAATTGAGTACACAAATACAGCATCAGCCTATTTATGAGAAGAAAAAAAAAAGACAGACACAAAAATGGAGCTAAATTCAAATGAAAAACTATAACAGATCAAGTAATCAAATCAGGCATTATGAAAGAAACTGCAAAAAAGAAAATCAGACACAAAAATGGAGCTAAATTCAAATGAAAACTATAACAGATCAAGTAATCAAATCAGGCATTATGAAAGAAACTGCAAAAAAGAAAATCAGACACAAAAATGGAGCTAAATTCAAATGAAAAACTATAACAGATCAAGTAATCAAATCAGGCATTATGAAAGAAACTGCAAAAAAGAAAATCAGACACAAAAATGGAGCTAAATTCAAATGAAAACTATAACAGATCAAGTAATCAAATTAGGCATTATGAAAGACACTGCAAAAAAGTAAATAAGACACAAAAATGGAGCTAAATTCAAATGAAAAACTATAACAAATTAATAAAAGAAAATAAGACCTAATCCAAATAATTTAATTAAAAAAAGAACGTCACACACTATTAAATTATTTGGATTAGGTCTTATTAATGAGGAAAAAAAAAAGATGCCAAAGAGAGATGAAAAGATGCCAAAAAAGATAACCAGATACAAAAATTGTGCTAAATTCAAATGAAAAACTATAACAAACACTTATAAAAGATAATTATTATAGAATAAAAGTAATAATTCAATCTACAATTCGAAAAAAAATATAACCTCAGCCTATTTATGAGAAAAAAAAACGTTGCCAAAGACATTAGGAAAGATACTGCAAATAGAAAACATACACAAAAATTGAGCTCTATATAAATGAAAAACTATAACAAAGTACTTACAAATTATAATCATAATCAAATGTATATATATATATCAAATATATATTATAAATTAGTAAAAGGTAATAAGACAAAATAACGCATTTCAAAACAAAGGAGTTGATGATGAAAAATGCAAAAAATCTACGATTGTAAAATAGATTAAATTAAAAAATAAAAATGACTGTTAACATTAGGAAAATAAAAACAGGCCTATCATACGAAGAAAAAAATAACGAAAATTTTGGTATATAGATCGTTATGTGTAGTTCAGAATCTTCGGAGGAGATAGCTCAGGACTTTACAATGGAAAACTCTGTTACGGTATTATCTATATAGATAACTAAAGGATAATGTAGAAAAAAGAGAATTGTAATGAGTAAGATAAGTTTATATTATTATATTTGAGGTAAATATTATGAATGTATCAATAAATATTTAAAATGTTTAACAGCAAAATTTTTTTAACAACGGAACCAAGCATTTAAATTGGCTTTGACACGTCATGAGCTTGTCTAAAAAACAACTGGGGTAACGAACCAGATATTATTTAGTCAAATAGAAAAAAGTAATCTAAAAAGTGAACTTTAAAAATATAGATATATGATCTCATTATAATATTTTAAAGAATATTATTTCTAATATATATATGTTATATAAAAATTAATTTTATTTACAATTATATTTCATAGATTCAAATACTTTGTTAAATCGACCGCCAGATGTCACGCTTCCCCTATAAAAACTCATTTTTGTTGTTTCCCGATGGCAGGCTCAAATCTTTTGTACATTATGTAAATAAGTTTTTCATTTTTTTTTTATTCTTACGCCTTAAGCCAGGCATTACTTTATCAAATTATGTTTTATATATATTCCTTAGCTCAAATAAAGAAATCTCTTATCAAAACTATTTATGCAATTCCTATACTCGATTGTATATTTCTCAAGAAAATCCAGCAGAAAATCTCTCAATTATCAACTATAATATATATATATATGTCATATTTTATATGTAGTATAAAGGAACATACTAAGCCCATGTGTAACTTTAAAATGGCGTCAATTAAAGGACACCCGGAAAAGAAAGGACGGTAACCCCGGGAAAGGTTATAAACAGGTCGTTAACAATGTTCGAGCAACTAAGATAGGATGTAAACATATCGGCCATGTCTGTCCTGATGGATGCCAGAGGACAACAGAATCAGCCTTCTCTGAAGTCTCTATGAGCTGATAAACAGTTTTTTTTTATAATCCCTAAACAGTAGTTAAAAATTAGTTATAGTTTGTTCGCCATGGTGTCCGGTTGATCAGACATCCCACGAATCCCCATAGCCTATCTCACCTTCCCAAGTGCAACCCCATAAGTCATAGTAACTATGCTCCTATGGGTGTAGAACCTGAAAGCTCTTTGACACGCTTCGTGTACCAATTAAAGGAACTCACTGTTTTAACGGTCACCGAGATGGTACAATCAAGCTTAAGACAGAGATGGCTGGCGTGGCATCTGTTGGAAGTTATTATCAAATATTAGTTTTATTCTATGATTGTAATAATCTGTGACTTAAAATATGTGGTGTCGGGAATTCTATATATAGTTACGAGCGTCATGCGTTCTTAATAATTCTTCATCTCTGTCACCGTTTGCTTTTTTTTGGAATGGCGCTCTCCTATTGGTTGGCTACGATCACGCCACCTTTGCCCCCCCCCCCCCCCCCCACTCGCTTTTTGGTTTTTGTAACTATTGTGTTGGAGCGGGTCGCTCCTTAAATAATCTATTGTTAACAATACCTCATTATAGCTCCGCAAATATCGAAAGTATAGGTATGTAGCTTTTGTACGGGTAGATATGCACACGGGTCAATCCCGGGGCGAAGCCCGGGTCACCCGTCTAGTGTATATATATAGGTGAGAGTTAATAGAGGTGCGTGGTTAGAGAGAGAGATGTTATTGGTAATGTTTACTTCGATATATTTAGTAATTTATGTTTCTTGTACCTTCAATAAAGAAGATTTATATTTTAGAAGAGAAGTAATTATTGATATCCACCACCAACAGCATCATGTTTGGGATGTAATTCATACAGTGGGCTACAACCTTCGATCATGAATAAAATTATATTACTATGCGTGTAGAATTTTTACCTTAAGGCTGTGCACTTTCACTTCTGTCTTATGACTTATAGTTGGATGAGGAGCCAACTACGGTGTTGGCTATGCATATTTACAATAGTAGAGTCGACAAGATAGATCTGTCGAAGCCAACCAGGCAAAAGATAGAAATCGAGGCGAGGAGTGGCGCCAACCCGTTTTGAAATTATCTAACTTTGCCCATACAACGAAACAATCTTCCAGGTGAAATTCCATAGTCACCTCTACCGAAGCTATGGGCGTTACTTCATATAAGACCTACATCGAAATCCTCCCAAAGATCAAGACACCTGACTTAATTTACATCTACTGTTAATAAAATATATTTAAAAAATTCATATATTCCCTCAAACTCACTGCTCGATTCACCCTAAATCGTAAATTTTTACCTTTTTGTTTCAATCCTAATTCTATTTTAAATTATTCTCAACTATTATATATACAGTAGAACCTCCCTTTAAAGTACAGGAGGCAGAGTCAAAGTGTCTTTTAGGGAGAGGTGTCCTCTTACTGGAGAGTTGCTAAATAGTAAAAATGATAATGTTGCAAATGAAAACTGTCCATTGTGGAGAGGTGTCCGCTAGCGGGATGTCCGCTAAAGAGAGGTTCTACTGTATATCGAAAGTATTATTTTCAAAATATAATTTATCTATATTAAAATCTATTTTGAATATCATTTTACCATATATTTATTTCTTTCTTTATTAAACAGTTGCAAAGACACACCATATCCACAATTAGGATAATTGCGTGTAAATCTGAATTTATATACAAATCATCGTGAAATTACATAATTGAACATTGGGAATTTTACCATATATTCAAAATATATTTACCAGTATCGCATATTTCATTATACCTATAATTTTTTATTATTTAAAACTGCAACTCTCATAAAATTTCTAAATTTTATTGACTCGCAATATATTATATATTCTAACTTATTTTTTAAAATTTTCCAATAATCGAAATGCCCATCTTATAGTTGAATTCTTATTATTATCAAAATTCAGTTTAATTTCAATCATTATATATAAATCTCCCAGATTCAAATTACTAATATTACTCTCCTTCTTGGCAATTTATTATTGCAATAATAACTTTCACTGCCATTCTAATGATCATTCTTTTTTTTAAAAAACTATTTTTAAAATTTCAAATAATAATAACATAGGTTTAACTAATACAAAGCAATAAAACGCCATCTATATATAACAAATGAATACATTAAAACTCAAATGTTTTTTTCACAAATAAATCAAATTTCTACTTTCCTTACTGCGACTCCCAATATATTTTTATCGCAGTAAGGACAGTAGAAGTTTGATTTATTTGTGAAAATAAACATTCGCGTTTTAATGTCTTCATTCGTTATAGGTTAAATTCATAATATCACAAAAATCGTAGAAAGGTTTTAAAAAGTCAAGATTAGACAAATACATTGACAGAACCATCTGTCCTTAGAAGTTATAAAAAGATACAGTTTCTTCCCTCCAGCAATTAAAGTTGATCACGGCGCCCGCTAAACTTCGACGCCTTCTCCACCTTTTAATATCGGGTATGTATCACTCCCTCGTACCTAGCATAGTTTGTTTTACGTTACAAATAATAATCGACAAATTCCTTGTAACAAATTCTATAGCAACTACAAATAATGATCGATTTTTACCTATGGATTTATCAATTCTATTCAGATAACACCTTATACAGGCATATAACGCATCACATGTATCGTTCACTTTTATATAAATCACATAATGTACATTTTAATTACAGATAATCAAGACAATGAAGACTTTAATCCAAATTATGGACCCGTTAACGTCTCATACAGCTACAGTCACGAAGGAAAATTGGCATTCTATTTTTTACCTATGAATTTACACTCAAAATATCCATTTATTTCAAACACAAAGTGCAAAACAAACTGGGGAAGTTTCTCCCTCTTTCCAAAGTTTTCATGATCCCGGTCATAAAAATGTAAACACGATGAAATAATTTAATTGAATAAGAAAATAATATAGAAAATGTTCATATACATTTTCCAATCCGGTTCGAATTATTTCAAAAATATTTTACATAAAATATATATATGTTGTAATGAGTGAATCCTACAACGTCACAGCGGGCTTCTTATTCAATATGCAGTCATGGGCCGGAAGTAGGGTCGCACTAGCGTGAAGATAAATGAAGACCACATACATAGAAACATGGTTATCTCGGTTTAGAGGGGGTAGTATCCGGGAAGGTGAGGTGGACGATGAGAGTCCTGGGATCGCTCTGGTCATCGCATGGCGACCTGACTGATGTCATGTCTTCTCCTTATGCTCCTTCCTAAGGGCTCAGAAGGAACACAGCTTAGATGCTAATGGTGACGTCAGAGATGGAGGACATTTTTGTCCATTCAAAGATTGAAATATCCTGTCCACATCCTTCCTTAATTGATTTAATTTATCAATGATCTGTTATTCGACCTTGCTAGATGCTACGCTCTTCCTTCATGGAGGTAGATTATAAATAATCTGTATTTTTAAATGTGCTTCTCTTTAAACTGTTTTTGACGTATTCTTTTTACAGTGAGAATGCTCTGGCATCACGATAGATTTTCAGGGGTGATTTTCTATTAAGGGATATTGTTCTTCGATTCACACAATTATATAATATATTTATCCCCTTCTGAACCTTATACAAATTTACTTTTTTGCCTTATTTTGCATAATAATATTTCTACATGATTACAAACATCTATAAAATTAATCTTTGTGAAATAAAAAATAAGAGGAAAGAGGTACGGATGTTACCAAATAACCAGTTCCAAATAATAATTAGAAATTTTATCAAGGGTAAAAATTACACATACAATCGACTCTCGATATTTTGAAACTCAAGGCACCAGATTCAATATATCAAGAGTTCAAAATAACAGGAGTTTAAACAACCAAGAGGGAGGGAGGGAAAAAATCTAGTAAACAAAAATTAATAAAAATTCGTTATTTATTATTTTAAAATTTTGTACAGTTATTCACTAATGTTCATTTGTGGTAAGATACTATTCCTTCAACTTCAAATTACCAAATGAACCAATTAATATTGATTTTATTCAACTTATCGAGTAAAGATAGAGGCTGCCTGGCCGGCATTCATATTTCTTCAAATAAAAGACACTTCGGCCAGTAAATCTTTTTATTGTCTCGACGTTTCGACAAAAATCTTTTGTCCTTGTCAGGAGCGGACAAAAGATTTTTGTTGAAACGTCGAGATAATAAAAAGATTTACTGAGCGAAGTGTCTTTTATTCGAAGAAACTTATCGAGTATTTTTCAAGGGACCGGGAAAACATTTCAAATTATCGAGAGATTCAAATTAACGAGTTTCAAATCATTACAAGTCGACTGTATTTGGATTTATTCTTTAAATGAATATGTGGTTAAAATATGAAATGGGGATTACTAACAAGTGGTAAAACTGAAATAAAAAAAAAAGAATCAGATTTTTAATAACATTTTCTTTTATCAAAACTGCACAGAATTATTAAAAAATCACAACGTAGAAAATTTAAATTGGATACATTCATTTTCTAAAAAGCAATTATGGTAGTAAATTGACAAAAATCAAAATTATTTCAATTTATTTTTGAATGAATATATTTAAAATTTTATTCTCATTGTGAATATTTATAATATTCGGAAATATATTTAAATTATAGTGTTTCATTTTTGAGAATTTTATGGAGAGAAATTCTTCATTTATATCATATATTAAGCAATAACGCGCCATCTATACACATAAAATGGAAGTATTTAAGCACGAATGTTTCTTTTATATACAATAAAAATTTCTACTGTCCTTACTGCGATGAAAAATATATTGGAAGGGCTTGGCTTATCAGTGGTGACCATCCCAGTTCATAGTTTTCTTGAAAACCATTTCTAAGATTCCACCCTTCAGTGTTGTATATAAACAGAATGATCCAATAGAGTATTATATCTCTAAGAAGCGGTCTGGTAGATTAAATTGGTGAAACCGCTGAGAGGGTTTACCACTGATAAGCCAAGCCCTCCCAGTATATTTTTCATCGCAGTAAAGACAGTAGAGAAATTTGTATTCCGTATAAAAGAAACATTCGTGCTTTTAATTCCTTTCAATTTATATATATCATGTTGTTAGGAGAAGAACACTTACAACCTCCGCCAATAGATGGCGCTTTCGCCTGTTTCCCTTCTCTAACTGATGTGGGAATCGCCTACTGCTGTGGTCCTGTTTCCTGGGGAAAATGATTGTAAATACACTTTTTATGTTGGCCCCAGGATGTAACATAATGTAAATACCCATTATTTATTATCTCATTTAAATGTAATGTTTAGTAGTGGATGACAATAAAAGGTCAGTGTTTAAAGTCTCCTTGCACCTGCTGTCGTTACTATCGCCATCATCGTTGCTACTGCTCTTCTGGACGTCTTCGGGTGGCTTGCAGGGAAGAGCTACAAAGAAGAGCAGTGGGTGCCCTTGCAGGTGATCCACGAAGGAAGAAGCGCATCATCGCAAGAACCGGAGGGGTCACCCGCGACAATATATTACACTGAAGAATGTATTCTGAGAATATAATTATTGTGTATTCACAACAGAGTATTGTTGTAATTGACCTATTGTTTATGTATTTTCATCATACGTGTATCTATATACTCGGCCTGCCACTGAGTAGTGCTCCAAGTCTTAATGACAAAGGCAGATGTATTCTACTTCACACAGTCATGATGGTTGTCAAACAGACACCATCAAGGGTCACAACTTGATATCCTGATATGATTGAGTGGAGATAAGAAAGAAGAAGAAGAAGAAGATACATGAATATAAGTCAGACCAAATAAAGAACTAACATCACCTGCTTGTCTCTCCTAGATCCTACATGTCATCATGGATATAACAATATTCTTCATGTATATTGTATAAATGTATTAAAAGTATCTTTTGAAAATGCTTACGGGCGTCATGCCAGAAAACTTGTACAATCGTCCGCTCATAAAAAGAATCTCTCTCCCTGACTTGTTTGGTCTTCTATAGCAAATAGGGAGTTTATCGTTGTCTTAATTTGATTATGGTTTGTTTTAGTTTGTTCAGTCTTTGACACAATTTCTTTTTCTTATTCCTAGTACACGTGGTACAGGCGATGATAATCATGGTGGGTAGAAGTAGGCGACTGCTTTTACTGTACAGCCTTGCCACCAGTGCCAGAGAGTATTGGGCTTGGCTAAGGTTTGGACAGAATTCTATGTAGTTATTAATAAGTCACTTCAACCATTTTATCATATTTTTTTCCTAACATTTTCGGGACACACCGTAGCTCTTTTGAGGCTAAATTATTATCATGATGCTTACCTTTTTTGCCAACATATAAATATCATATATAAAAAATGCCTAGTTGACAAAATGTATATGAAAATAATACAATTGAATGTGATAAATTTTGTATTATTATCCCTAGTACACGTGGTACAGGCCATGATAATCATGATGAGTAGAAGTAGGCGACTTGCCTTTACTGTAAGTGCACCACATTTCTACACATTTGAAAAGCAGTTCGACTTTGTACTTATAATAGTGCCAGAGTCTCGTTTGGTTACTTGCAATCACTGGTGGGGTTGGTCTTTTTCAAGAATCGGGGGCCATTGGAGCATTTTTTTAAATCAGAAAAAAAGTTCCTAGTGCGGGAATCGAACCCGGGTCGTTGCGGTTTAAAACCAACGGTTTAGACCATCCTTCCACCGACCCCCTGATACAATTTTTCATGATTTGTTACGAATATAGGTGGAATTCTTGGCAGTGATACTTTGTCTCTTGTCATATGAGTGTTTCTATAGTTTATACATATAAAATGAAAGGATTTAAAAGCACGAATGTTTCTTTTATACACAATACAAACTTCTACTGTCCTTACTGCGATGGAAAAATATATTGGGAGGGCTTGGCTCATCAGTGGTGAACCCTCCCAGCGGTTTCGCCAATTTAATCCACCAGACCGCTTCTCAGAGCTCTAATACTGTATTGGACGATTCTGCTTATATACGGAGCACTGAAGGATGGAATCTCAGAAATGGTTTTCAAGAAAACTATGGACATAAGCTTATAGGACAGTAGAATTACATTCGAATATTTGCATCGAGCAATGCTCTTCCGCAAACAATAAAGACAAGGTCGGTTGAGCATAAATAAACACAAAGCAATAACGCGCCATCTATACATATAAAATGAAAGGATTTAAAAGCACCAACATTTTATATGTATAGATGGCGCGTTATTGCATAGTTTGTACTGTTGTTAGTGTGTTGGAATTAGTTTCACATTGGTGAGTAATTATAGTTATTCGAGACATAGGAGAACATATACCAATTTATTGTCTTTTTTTTTTTTACTCTTCAAAGATAAATCTTCTATTAAATTTTGATTTCGAAAGCAGTTAGTTATTTCTTTTTCCATTTTAAGTCATTATTTTATTTATTATAATTTTTACATGTATTAAGCATATTTATTATAATTACAATTATATTCTCACAATGAGTATCTTTTTTATTTAAAAAACGCTAGCTTTCAAGCGTTATTATTATTATTTTTTTTGTAAATATTTCTGGTGGGATCAAGTCGATATTTTTGTGAGCCCGTTGAAGAGCGATTAACGCTTGAAAGATTTTTTAAATAAAAAAGATACTCATTGTGAGAGAATATATTTGTAATTATAATACTTTTTTACAATTTTATCATGAATAAGCGTATTTATGCAAGTTTAGCCTTGAATACCCATTTATTGGTTTCTCAAAAAGCATCTGGAACCAAAATATTTTTGATCGCAGTGGTACAGCCTGCTTCAGGCTGAAGAGCGCCAACAGCGCGAAATTCGTTCGTGGGTGGTTTTATGTCTCTATATTTATTGTACATAGTGGTATGCCTATATAATTAGTTAATTTAAAAGGCATATATTGGATCAAAATATCATTTATTTTACCAATATTTCAGTTGGCTGAACGCCAACCTTTATCAAGGTGTTATAACATTTTATTGTGTGTCAACAACAAACTCAGCGCCATATAACGTTGTTGTTGACACACATTAATATGTTATAATACCTTGATAAAGGTTGCCGTTCAGCCAACTGAAATATTGGTAAAATAAATGATATTTTGATCTAATATATGCCTTTCTAACTAAAGTTTTTTCATGGATTGGTCTAATATCGAGATATATAATTATCATTTTAAAATAGTACAGACTGTGCATTTTTGACAAGATGTCAATAAAATTATTTCAATTACACCAAATTGTTTATAATCTAAATTGTACCGTGTCATTGGTTCTGAAAATTTCACTCGAGTGAACCACTGCATGAAACTAGGTTTGTCTCTTCTAATTTATTAATAAACATAATTGAAGTTTACCACGACAAACCGCTTACTATGACAAATAACTTAATGCTGAATAAGGTCAACAGATATAAAGATAAGATTGCTTACCTACCTGAAAATTATTGCATTTAAACCGTTTATTAGCTCTAGTTTAAATAGAATAAGCTAAAATTTCTGTTGGGAATTTTAAAAAGGGTATAATCTATAATGTTATGATGTACTAGAGCGCCATCTGTTATCAAATTATAAAACTATTTTAGTGGCGTATTATTCTTTTTAAAATAAAACAATTTCTACTGTCCTTACTGCGATGAAAAAATTAAAGGGAGGGCCTGGCTCATCAGTGGTGAACCCTCCCAGCGGTTTCGCCAGTTTACAACGGTCACCTATAAAAGGAAGTTCCAAAAATGCAATATAACAGCGGTATGGTAGATTAAACTGGCGAAACCGCTGGGAGGGTTCACCACTGATGAGCCAGGCCCTCCCTTAAATTTTTTCATCGCAGTAAGGACAGTAGAAATTGTTTTATTTTAAAAAGAATAATACGCCACTAAAATAGTTTTATAATTTGATAACAGATGGCGCTCTAGTACATCATAACATTATTGTTCTAATAAAAGACACAATTTGATATTTGCGGAAGAGCGATTGCTCGAAGCATATTATATATTTATAATTATATTTAATTCTGCTGTCCTAAAAGCTTATGTCCATAGTTCTTCTAAAATACCCATTCCAAGTTTCTTACAACGGTCACCTATAAAAGGAAGTTCCAAAAATGCAATATAACAGCGGTATGGTAGATTAAACTGGCGAAACCGGTGGGAGGGTTCACCACTGATGAGCCAGGCCCTCCCTTTAATTTTTTCATCGCAGTAAGGACAGTAGAAATTGTTTTATTTTAAAAAGAATAATACGCCACTAAAATAGTTTTATAATAATCTATAATACAATATAATGCGGCTTATGATTTTAAAACGACATTTGAAATTCATCCCGCATATGTTTCTTTTGAACAAAAAATCGAAATTTATTTCTAAGGAGAAATAACGATTATTTCTAACCTCAGGGATGAAGTATGAATAGATGAATTGTAAAGAGTACTGATACTGAGTAATGATAATTTTCCGTTTATCATTACTCTTCACAATTAATCTTTTCATACTTCATCCCTGATGTTAGAAATAATCGTTATTTCTCCTCAAAAATAAATTTCGATTTTTCGTTCAAAAGAAACACATGCGGGATAAATTTAAAATGTCGCTTAAAAAGGGTATAATCTATTATTTTATTCTATAATGGTTAGTTTTATTTGACACTTATTATATGCAAAATAGTACAAAATTAAATTGTAACTGGATTATGTGGAAAAATTAAGCAAAAGGCATCTCCTAATCTTCCAACTAGAAGTTGCTGATGTACAGATGGCGCAATCTATCCGAATAAATATCAATTAATCGTTGATTTTCACTTATTCCAGAATTTTCCAAATACCATTTCTTGATTAATCAAGAAAACTAATCACGTACGCGTTTCGGGCTGTTGGCTCTCCAAATTTAACTACCTATCTCTCTCTCTTTCTGATCCCAGTACAATTTTACTATTTCTACCTTTCACATTGTTTTTCGTTTTCACGCCTTTTCAGCCTGATATATCTGATTTAATGATTTCAAGATGTTTCAAAGACCAGTCTTTTTTGTCGTTGAAGTATAGCTTGCCTTCATGAGGACCCACAATCCGAAACAGGCACGTGATTAGTTTTTCTTGATTAATCATGAAATAGTATTTTGCTAATTAGGGAATAATTAAAAATTAATTATTAGTTGATATTTATAGATGGAAATTTTGCCGGGAGGAAATTGATCTAAAGAGACAAGAGTCGCCTCTCCCGTCAAAATAGACGTCTAAAAACAGACGCCATCTATTGACCGTCGCCGCAACTAGCGGCCTCGGGTCGGTGACAAAGCCACAACACCAGCTTTGGCAAACTGAAAAGCGTCCACCTAGAGACCATGGTTTTGGACTAATGGCCCTCGTCAGTCTAGGACGGACTTTATTCCATGAGATCCACACTGGATCTAATGGAATCTTGACAATCTGCCAAAGAGGTGTTTAGCTGGCAAAAATAAAATATAGATGGAAATTTTGCCGGGAGGAAATTGATCTAAAGAGACAAGTGTCGCCTCTCCCTTCAAAATAGATGTCTAAAAACAGACGACATCTATTGACCTATGAAGCTGGCGTTGTGGCTTTGTCACTAGGGCTTCCAATCCCGGTACATATTTTCAATCCCGGGATTCGGGATTGCTTTTTTCTCAATCCCGGGATCCCGGGATATCCCGGGATTGAAAAACATTTTCGTCTTTCTACGCCAAGAGGTATATCGTTTCGTTCGTTATATATATATATTTTTCTTTTATATAGTGCCAATGACGTGGCCACACGTTACAACCACACGAGCTTTTTTCGTCACTTCATTTATATTTTTCTTTGAAAATGCTGGAGATTTTGGATAAATTGCTTCAGGGAATGAGGGATGTGCTACCTTTAGGCTAACGTTAAATGGAGAAGTGTCCTCATTGTCATCCTCGGAAAGGTCAGATTCTGCTTCATTTACTCTTGCGGAAACGAATTCAGGAACAACCCTCTCTTTTTTCTTAGCATAAAGTACATCCATCACAGCCAGATGGAGACCATGCGCGTAGCAGAGCTGTTGCAGTGAAACAATAATGTGACCCAATTTTACTATCATTGCGCACCCATCAGTTGTAACACACACAATATCAGTTTCGAAGTCGATTCCAAACTCCATGAGCTTAGCACCAATGACATATTTGCATTGTTCAGAGGAAAATATTCCAGATATTCGAGTCAAGCCAAGATTTCACACTTTGGTACGGCTATGAATATTAATGTTCAGGTAACGCTTGCTTCTGATTGACGTCCATTCATCCAGCGTAAGGCTGAAAAGTTGCCCCTTTTCTTTCTCCATCTGAAGCTCTCGAACGACCTTCTCACGAAATGTGTCCGCATAACGACACACTTTAATCTTAATGGTCTCTGCGGAGAGAGGGATTTCATGTCCAAGAGCATTGAGGCACTTGCGTAGATCCTTAGATGTGACCAAAACGGAGAATGGCAATCCGTCGAGAGCTATCATTCTAGCTAGCACAGCATCAGTCGATCGATCGATGGAAACAGACGAAAAATGATCGAGAATTGATATCTTGGGGGTCTTTTTTGCAGGGGTCTGTGTATCAACTTCGTCTTTAACTTTTCTCTTTGAAGTTTCGATTCCGTGGACCGCCTTCTGGTGTACATGCAGCCCTTTTGTAGACCCACCGACGCATTTCAAAATCCTTTTGCACGCTATACACTGTGCATTTTGGCCAGATCCGTCTCGTAGGTAAAAGCACCAGATTCCTTTTGAATTAAAAGGAATAAACTTCGCCATCACAATCAAGAAGTGATAAGCTTACCAAAAATGTCCGAAGCGTTTTCTATTGAGAAATAACAAGGTCCGATAATATTGTTTTAGGGACTTTGTTTAATGTTCGTATAAGTTGAAAACTTCTTTAGGCTGATGCTTGATAGTGACGAAGCATTTAATGAAATGACATTAAATAAATTTAATTAAATTAAATGACAAAAGAGCTAGCGAGGGTTTCACAAAATGAACAGCAGAGCAGTACGTTCATGATGACCCATGCATACAGAGTACAGGATGGAGAGTATAAACATAGATTAAAAAATATATATAAAAAACAATTTGGAGCCCAGATAAGAGGTTAGTGGCGGGTCCATGTTACACGCAGGTCCGCCACAAAAATAAAGGGATGCCGCTACTATCTAAGAAGCCACTATTTGCATGTCAACAAAATAATTTCAAATCTCTCAGAAAAAAAAGACCCGAAATGCAGCTGTATAAACAAAACGTCAAAAGTGTGCTATCTCATCATCTGTTTGATTACCAAAATGCTAGATAAGAAAAAAATATTTTTGCGCTGGTTTTCATGCACAAACCAGTAATCCTGCGGCGACGGTCAATAGATGGCGTCTGCTTTTAGACGTCTATTTTGACGGGAGAGGCGATCCTTGTCTCTTTAGTTGATATATTCCGAAAGATGGCGTAAGCCATTCGAAAATTTAGTTGCACGATCAAGATACCTTTCGTTTCTAACTGTATTATATGTTTATATAAAAAAATATGATTTTTTTCCCAATCTAATGAAAAGCGGCGAAGTACGCGATCTACGTATTTTTCGTAGATCACGAAATACGTGGTGTCGCTGTAGACCCGCTGGTGATTCTCCACTAAACTCTGCAGCGGTGGTAGAGGCGCTATATTCATTGTACATAGGGTATATAATGCATATTATCTTCTTTTAAATAGTGCAGACTGTGTACTTTGCATGTATTGACAAGATGTCAATAAAATTATTTTAATTGTCAAATGTCTAGTGAAATATTATTAAGCGTTTATGGGTCATAAAAGTGGTAAAATCTCCCAGCGATATTGTAAGTATAATCTATTAGAATTTTCTTTTAGGAGGTATACTATCTTCTATTTATATTGAGTGAAATTTAGAGTGTTTATTGGGGAGGGTGTTTAATAGGGAAAAATAGAAATACATTTAAAAAGGCATATCCTGACCACATTCACAACAACTTTAGATGGCAGAGCGCCATCTAGTGGAACAGAAATGAACTAAACGTTGATTTAACCTGTTCCCTGATATTTGGGCAACCCATTATCTTGATAAATAAAGAAAAGACATCCACAACGCGTTTCGGGCTATTGGCTCTCTTCAGTGTGGAGTAATTCTACAACCAAAAATATTTCGGTCAAGAAGCTTCCTGAGAAATCAAGAAATAGGTAGTAAAGGCCAAACTTGCGTATATACGCTAAACATGTGAAAAAAATAATAAAAAATATACTATAAAAAAAGTCAAGGTTTGTTATTAAAATCGTACATTTATAACAAACACTTGACCTTTTTATTTTATAATTTTTTATTCTTTTTTCACATATGAATATATATTTAATTAAAAAGACATATATTGGATCAAAATATCATTTATTTTAATAATATTTCAGTTGGCTGAACGCCAACCTCTATCAAGGTATTATAACATTTTAATATGTTATAATACCTTGGAAAAGTTGGCGTTCAGCCAACTGAAATATTGGTCAAATAAATGATACTTTCATCCAATATATGCCTTTTTATTTAAAGATTTATTTATGGTTTGCTCTATTTTCAAAATGAATATATATAGAAAAATGAATATATCGGATTATTATATTCTTCTTCTTCTTATATTTCGAGGGTAACTCGCCTATCTTTATTGAGTATGTTTGTGTTTTGTATTAAAACATGTAATCAGGTACGCCACTATCGGTTTGAAAAACCAACAAAGCAATTATTTATGATTCAAATATTCCATGTAGTATATACATCTTATATAATTTAAAAAGATAGAGAGATTTTCTGCTTGAATTTAGATCATGTTGAGGATTATGGTAATGCAGTCGTGGTTAACAATCTTGAAAGAATAATAATAATAATATTGAAGATCAGAGATTTCTTTATTTGTGAACTGAGGAATATATAAAATACATAATTTGGTAAAAGTACTGCCTGGCTTAAGGCGTAAAAATAAAAAAAAATGAAAAGCTTATTTACACAATGTACAAAAGTCCTGAGCCGGCCAACGGGGAACAACAACAATGAGTATTTTTAGGGTAAGCGTGACCTCTGGCGGTCGATTTAACAGAGTATTTGAATCGAAGAAATATAATTTTAAATAGAATAATATTTTAATATAACATACACAACCAATAATTTCATTACAAAATGTCCATGAAAAACATGTCAAGCTACTTACAACATTGAAGAAACCGGTCAATCAAGAAATTATTGTATCAGTCAACATAAATCAGCTTTGTTGTAAGTTTATAAACTGAAAAGGAACTTCTTACATAGAACATGTTTATTTCGTTAGCTTTCGAACAAATTCGTTCTCCAATGGTCGTAAAGACAAGGTTTTATGTGAGATGTTAATAATTCCAGAATTGGCTGAATACCATTTCTTGATTAATAAAGAAAACTAATCACTTACGCGTTTCGGAGAGTTGGCCCTCCTAATTTAACTACCTATCTCTCTCTCTCTGACAATTAGACAATTAAAATAATTTTATTGATATCTTGTCAATACATGCAAAGCGCACAGTCTGCACTATTTAAAATAAGATAATATGGATTATAAACATTATGTACAATGAATATGGCGCCTCTGCCAGCGCTGCAGAGTTTGGTGGAGAATCGCCAGTGGTTCTCCAGCGACACCACGCATTTCGCGATCTACGAAGAATACGTAGATCGCGTACTTCGACGCTGAGGAGATGGTGATGGCGTGGTCCTCGAGACCTCTCTCTCTCTGATCCCAGTACAATATCACTATTCCTACTTGTCACATTGTTTTTCGTTCTAACGCCTTTCTAGCTCGAAACGCACTTCACGGTTAACTTTTCTTGATTTATCAAGAAAATGTGTTGGCCAAATATCAGAGAACAGGTTAAATCAACGTTTAGTTGATTTCTTTTACACTAGATGGCACTTTGCCATCTAAAAGTTCATGTGAATGTGGTCAGGATATGCCATTTTTTATGTATTTCTATATTATCTCTGTTAAACACCCTCATAGACGTACATTGAGACCAAGATATGTAATTCTACCTGCCATCATGTTAGTTACAAAGTTGTATATATCTTGGCTCTCAATGTACTTCTATATAATTTCACACATCACACCTTGTCTTTACGCCCGTTGAAGAACGATGCCGTTTGAAATCTAACTGAATAAACATGTTCTATAGAAGAAGTTCCTTTTGAGTTTATAATCTTACAATGTACCTATGGTAATGTTGATGTCTACAACATAAATCAGCTCAAAAATTACAACTATCATACTAAACAACGCCCTTAACAATAACTATAAATCATATTTTGAAAGAGCATCATTAATATAACACAAAGTTATTGCATATTTTTTTTTTGAAAGTTGGGCTTCTGCAAAAAATGTCAAAACATTTAAATGAAAAATTTAATATTTTCCTGAAATTTATAAATAATTCATACCTTAATTATTTCAAAACATTTTTGCGAATACTTTTAATTTATTAATAAATTTTGTTTGGAATTTGTATTATTAATTCATTATTATTTATTAAAATATTTATATACACACTTAATTATTTATAATTAAAACTGTAAAATCACTTACGCGTTTCGGGCTGTTGGCCCTCATAATTTAACGACCTTTTTCTCTCTTTCTGATCCCAGTACAATTTTATAATTTCTACTTTTCAAATTATTTTTCTTTACAATCTTGACACCCTGATATGATTGAGTGGGGATAGGAAAGAAGAAGAAGACATTATTTGTCGTTCTCACGCCTTTCCAGCCTAAATATCTGTTACATGATTTTTAAGTATGCCTTCATAGATCAGTCTTTTTGGTCGTTGAGGTACAGCTTGTACATTGGCCCACAATCCGAAACACGAACTTGTTAAGCTTTTCTCAATTAATCATGAAATAAAAATAAAAAAGGCATAACCTGACCAGGAGCACATGTGTTTTTCAGAAGGCAGAGCGCCATCTGGTGGAACAGAAATCAACTATTCATTGATTTAACCACCAGGTGGCGCTCTGCCTTCTGAAAAGCACATGTGCTCCTGGTAAGGATATACCTTTTTTATTTTTAATATCAACACCTGACCTTTTTATTTTTTCTATTGTTTTTTTTCAATAATGAAATAGTATTTGGATAATTAGGGAATAATTAAAAATTAATGATTAGTTGGTATTTATTCCGATAGATGGCGTAAGCCATTAAAATATTTTAGCTGAACGATCAAGATACCTTTTGTTTCTAACTGTATTATATGTTTATATAAAAAATATGATTTTTTCCCAATCTAATGAAAAGCGGCGAAGTACGCGATCTACGTATTTTTCTAGATCACGAAATACGTGGTGTCGCTGGAGACCCGCTGGTGATTCTCCACTAAACTCTGCAGCGGTGGTAGAGGCGCCATATTCATCGTACATAGTGTATATAATCCATATTATCTTTCTTTAAATAGTGCAGACTGTGTACTTTGCATGTATTGACAAGATGTCAATAAAATTATTTAAATTATCAATTGTATAGTGAAAAATTATTATGCAATTATATGATATATATGTAGTTAAATATCCCAGCGATATTATGAGTATAATCTATTAGAACCTTCTTTTAGGAGGTATATTATCATCTATTCATATTGAGTGCAATTTAGAGTGTTTACTGGTGAGGGTGTTTAATAGGGAAAATATAGAAATACATCAAAAAAGCATACCCTGACCACGCTAACATTAACTTTTAGATGGCAAAGCGCCATCTAGTGGAACAGAAATGAACTAAACGTTGATTTAACCAGTTCCCTGATATTTGGCCAACCCATATTCTTGATAAATCAAGAAAAGCCATCTACGAACGCGTTTCGGGCTATTAGCTCTCTTCAGTGTGGAGTAATTCTACAACCAAAATTATTTCGGTCCCAGAGGCTTCCTGAGAAATCAAGAAATGCGTAGTAAAGGCCAAACTTGCGTATATACGCTAAACATGTGAAAAAATAATTAAAAATATAGTAATGAAAAAGGTGAGGTGTTTGTTATTAAAATCGTACATTTATAACAAACACTTGACCTTTTTATTTTATAATTTTTTATTCTTTTTTCACATATGAATATATACAGGGTCCATTATGAAAGAAATGAGCATTTACTGGCAAAATACTTTTATTGGTCGTAATTTGTGCAAATGTTCAATATTCTTCATAATACATTCCTCCTGCATCAATACACTTGCGGAGACCCGTTTGCCACGCCTGAAAGGCACCCCGAAACTCCTCGACAGGAATGCTTCTCAGGAACGTTGTAACATGGTGTTGGATGTTTTTCACGGTTTCCCAATGCTTTCCTTTCATCTCTCTCTTGAGTGGCGAAAACAAAAAGAAGTCACATGGAGCTAAGTCAGGACTGTAAGGGGGGTGAGGGATCACCGGGGTGTTGCTCCGGTCCAGGAAGTTGGTAATGATGAAGGCTGTGTGGCTGGTGGCATTGTCATGGTGGAGCTTGACCGTGTCTTTAATGTCAGTCCTCACGCGTGCGATCCAGTGTTTCAATCTTCTGAGCACATCCAGGTAAAAGGCTGAGTTTACAGTTTCTCCCTGCGGTACAAACTCACAATGGACTATTCCTCGGATATCAAAGAAGACAATGATCATCGTTTTGATGCGCGACTTTCTCATTCGCGCTTTCTTAGGGCGTGGGGATGATTTTGTGTGCCATGCACAGCTCTGCCTTTTCGACTCTAGGTCGTATTCAAACATCCAGGATTCGTCTCCGATTACAACAGAGTTCAGAAAGTCCGGTTCATTTTGAATCAAATCCTACAATTCTTGACAACGCAAAACTCTAAGTTCTTTCTGGTCTTGCGTCAACACTTTCGGCACAAGCTTCGCACAGACCTTACGCATTTGCAGATCCTCGGTCACTATCCCATGTATCACAAATGTGGACATGTGTAATGTGTCAGCAATTTTCTGGATGCTTAATCGACGGTCGGTAGGTAAAACTTCGAGCACACGATCCACGTTCTCCTCAGTTCTGGCCGTTGTTGGGCGTCCTGAACGGGGTTTGTCGGCGACCTCCTCCCGGCCCTCCTTGAACGCTTTGTGCCACTTCCCAGACTGTGATCTTGAAATGCAATCGTCCTTGAAGGCTTTTTGCAGCATCTGGAATGTTTCGGTTGCATTTTTTCCAAGCCTCACGCAAAACTTTATGGCGTATCGTTGTTCAAGCGAACGCTCCATCGCGCTATGTTACAAAAGTTGAAAACACACTTCAAGCGGAGGCATGTATCTCCCCTCACACTGCTCAAACTCAACTGACGACCGGATAGATTGAAAGGGCATATCCCTCCACCACATTTCTTACGGTTTTACCGTGCTGCCATCTATCGTCGCGTCACAATAACATTATGCTCATTACTTTCATAATGGACCCTGTATTTAATTAAAAAGACATATATTGGATCAAAATATCATTTATTTTACCAATATTTCAGTTGGCTGAACGCCGCCATAACATATTAAAATGTTATAATACCTGATAAAGGTTAGTGTTCAGCCAACTGAAATATTGGTAGAGAAATTATATTTTGATCCAATATATGCCTTTTTATTTGAAGATTAATTTATGGATAATATAGAACTTAACGATTTGATTTCCGATAAAAAAAAATCATATTTAAAGTTCAATTCATTTTGTAAATACATTATAAACTTTCTACAAAATCTGGATCTCTAATGTTTTCATGCGTTGAATAATGTAAATAACTTATGTAAATAAACTTTTCTCCTTGTTTGGCGCAAGTATCCCTTGCGGGATATAGCGCTTTGGAAATAAAATAATTGTAATAATGGATTGATCTATTTTCAAAATTAATATATAGAAAAATGAATTATAAAGGATTTTTATATTCTTTTTCTTCTAATATTTCGAGGGGTAACTCGCATATCTTTATTGAGGATGTTTGTGTTTTGTATTGAAACATGTGATCAGGTGCGCCACTATCGGTTTGAAAAACCAACAAAGCAATTAAATTTTATTTGAATATCATATCTAGTATATATACAACCAATAATTATATTACAAAATGTCCATGAAAACATGTCAAGCTACTTACAACATTGAAGAAACCGGTCAATCAAGAAATTATTGTATCAGCCAACATAAATCAGCTTTGTTGTAAGATTATAAACTTAAAAGGAACTTCCTTCATAGAACATGTTTATTTCATTAGCTTTCGAACAAAATCGTTCTCCAATGGTCGTAAAGAGAAGGTTTTATGTGAGATGTTAATAATTCCAGAATTGGCTGAATACCATTTCTTGGTTAATCAAGAAAACTAATCACTTATGCGTTTCGGAGAGTTGGCCCTCCTAATTTAACTACCTATCTCTCTCTCTCTGATCCCAGTACAATATCACTATTCCTACTTATCACATTGTTTTTCGTTCTAACGCCTTTCTAGCTCGAAACGCGCTTCACGGTTAACTTTTATTGATTTATCAAGAAAATGGGTTGGTCAAATATCAGAGAACAGGTTAAATCAATATTTAGATGATTTCTTTTACACTAGATGGCACTTTGCCATCTAAAAGTTCATGTGAATGTGGTCAGGATATGCCTTTTTTGATGTATTCATATATTATCCATATTAAGCACCCTCATAAACGTACATTGAGACCAAGGTTTGTAATTCTACCTGGCATCATGTTAGTTACAGATTTGTATATATCTTGGCTCTCAATGTACGTCTATATAATTGTACACATCACACCTTGTCTTTACGCCCGTTGAAGAACGATGTCGTTTGAAAACTAACAAAATAAACATGTTCTATAGAAGAAACTACTTTTGAGTTTATAATCTTTCAATATAGTTATGGTTATGTTGATGTATACAACAGAAATCAGCTCAAAAATTACAACTATCAAGCTAAACAACGCCCTTTACAATAACTGCATATCTGATTTTGTAATAGCATCACTAATATAGCAGAATATAACAGAAAGACATTGAAGAAGTTTTTGTAAAGTTAGGCCTCTGCAAAAAATAGTCAGAAAGTTTAAATGAAAAATTTAATTTTCCTAAAATTTATAAATAATTTATATCTTAATTATCTCAAAACATTTTTGCGATTACTTTTAATTTATTAATAAATTTTGCTTTAAATTGCTATTATTAATTTATTATAATTTATTAAAATATTTATATATATTCAATTATTTATATTTAAAACTATAATGCAATATAATGCAGCTTATGATTGTAGAACGAAGTTTGACAATTCTACCGCAAATGTTTCTTTTGAATGAAAAATCGAAATTTATTTTAAGGAGAAATAACGATTATTTATATCCTTAAGGATAAGTATGAAAGGATGAATTGTGAAGGGTAATGATAATCGAAAAAAAAAGTGTCACACTTCACAATTCATTCTATCATACTTCATCCCTAAGGTTAGAAATAATCGTTTTTTCTCCTTAAAATAAATTTCGATTTTTCGTTAAAAAGAAACATTTGCGGTATAATTGTCATTTAGAACTATGTTTTTATTATCTATATATGTTGACATATTAATAATTATATATGATATTATATATACATGTGTGTGATATAAAATTTAAAACAAGGATAATTCTTTCGTAGGTCTTGCAAAGAGGAAGTGTATACATGTTAACATTTTGTAGTTCAAAACACAAATATCCTCAATAAAGAGAGGCGATTTTCCCTTCGAAATAATAAATAAAAAAATTTAAAATATAGAAAAAAGTCAAGTTTTGATAGTAAAAACACACAAAAAGATATATCGTGATCATTCACAAGAGCTTTTCAGATATCAGAGCGCCATCTAGAGGAAAAAAGGTCAGCTAAACGTTGCTTTAGGTGCGGTTTGTACCTCTACGACCAAATATTTGGTTCTAGTGGATTCCTGAGAAATTACACACACAAAAGCCTTTATTAGGTACTTGCCCCATACAGATTATCCCAATTGGGCTACCTAACCGATGATTTTCCTTTACCAGTCAAACGTTGTATAGCTCAATCGAGAATACTATTTACAGTCTTCAAAAAAAAAAAAAACACGTTCTGACGTTTGAGCCCAAAAACTTAATATGTACACTGTGTGACAAGGAAATTACTGAAGAAATCCCCCATTACCTGCTTAATTGTACTGCCCTTGATGAAAAAAGGAAGGCCCTATATCAACAAATTATATGTACCAACATTTCACCCTACGTATTGTTTTCAAAAATATCTGCAAACAAATCTAAGGCAATAGCTTACTATAAATATTTTAGATCATCATTATGTAAGGACCAGTCAACAAATGAATGACTTTGATACGAAGAGTAAAGCCAGTTCAATTTCAATGTAAATAACACAAGATGATTATTACTGTACCCAATTGGGAGAATCTGTATGGGGCAAGTCCCTAATAAAGGCTTTTGTGTGTGTGCGATTCTCCTAATTGGGTAAGGTAATAATCATCTTGTGTTATTTACATAGGTAGTAAAATATAAATTGAACTGGCTTTACTCTTCGTCTCAAAGTTATTCACTTGTTGACTGGTCCTTACATAATGATTATCTAAAATATATAATAAGCTGTTGCATTAGATTTGTTTGCTGATATATTTGAAAGAAATACGTAGGGTAAAGTGTTGGTACATTTAATCTGTTGATATAGGGCCTTCCTCTCTGCATCAAGGGCTGTACAATTAAGTAGGTAATGGGGAAGTTCTTCAGTAATTTCCTTGTCACACAGTGTACATATCAAGGTTTTGGCCTCAAACGTCAGAACGTGTTTTTTTTTAAGACTGTAAATAGTATTCTCGATGATTCCTTAAAAATCAAGATATTATATTTTTTCAAACCTTTTTCTCATGCATATCTTATTTACGCCAATTTATTTGGCCTTAATTGACCATTTAACGATTTACCAGAAGCCTATAAGAACAAATATTTGGTCGTAGAGTCTACAGCACGCTGACGAGGACCATCAGCACGAAACACGTACTTTGTTGGTCTTTCTTGATTTATCAAGTAAATTGGTTGGCGAAATATTATGGAACAATCTAAATAAACGTTTAGTTGATTTTTATTCCACTAGATGGCGTTTTGCCATCTGAAATTCTCATCTGAACGATCAGGAAATGCTCTTTTTATTTTAAATATATATTTATATAATACAATATAATGCGGACTATGATTGTAGAACGACATTTGAAAATTATCCCGCATGTGTTTCTTTTGGACGAAAAATCGAAATTTATTATAGGGAGAAGCAACGACTATTTCTAACCTTAGGAATGAAGTAGGAAAGGATGAATTATGAAGAATAATGATAAACGGAAAAATAAAATGTCCAGGGATGGGAATCGAACCCACAGTGTTCCGTTTTTCATTACTCTCCACAATTCATCCTTTCATACTTCATCCCTAAGGTTAAAAATAGTCGTTGTTTTTCCTTAAAATAAATTTCTATTTTTAGTTCAAAGGGAAAAAATGCGGGATAATTTCAAATGTCGTTCTACAATCATAAGCCGCATTATATTGTATTATAAACTAGCGGACCCGCCCGGCTTCGCCCGGGTTTTACCCGAGTGAATGTTTGTCTAACGAACATTTGTTAAAACAATTCTCTTTAAACTTATAAAACGTACTCGGCTTCGCCCGGGGTTTTACCCGAGTAAAGGTTTGTCTAGCGAACATTTGTTAAAACAATTCTCTAAAAACTTATTTAAAAATAAAAAATATATATTTTGATAATTTGAAACTCGTAAATTTGAATCTCTCGATAAAGTGAACATTTTTTCCCGGTCCCTGTGTGCCTTGTCATCCTGAATTTTGTTTTTCCTAATTTTCTACATTAGAAAATCATAGTTTTATCTAGTGAACATTTTTTCCCGGTCCCTTGAGAAATACTCGATAAGTTGAATAAAATCAATATTAATCGGTTCCCTCGGTAATTGGAAGTTAAAGGAATAGTATCTTCGCCTTGGAATTGTATCATTATTCTTGTTGCAAATAAATTGCCGTGTCATCCTGAGATAATCTTACTTTTGATAAATAATATTTAAGATAACAAACTTAGTGATAAGAAAACTTGTTATCATCGTCACAATGGGGGCGCTGCTTGCGAGTTAAATCTACAAATCTGCAAATAACTCTAAGGATATTCAAGATATTCATGAAATTATTTTTCAAAAACCTTCCCGGTGATATACCTAATGATATCCCAAAATTTCACGGCGATTGGATGTATGGTTTTTGAATCTATAGAGTACAGACAGACAGACATTCAATTTTATATATATAAGATAATATAAAAGAGTTTTAAAAATTGTAAAAAAAAAAAATGCATCGGCCGGGAATCGAACCCGGGCCGCCCGCGTGGCAGGCGAGCATTCTACCACTGAACCACCGATGCTTAAAAAAATGGCCATATTTAGGTATTCATTCCATTCCGGATTAGTCCGCGTAAAAAAAGTTCTTCAAATGAAAAAGAAAGAAATAGCCAAAAATACTAATCAAAATGCAGCCGAAAATTTTCCTCAGGTTTATAAAAAGCGACATGCAAAATATGGTACCAATTGGTTCAGTAGTTTTTGAGTTAATCGCGAAACAGACAGACAAACAGAAATTGACTTTTATATATATATAGAGATTTACTCTTCATTGTTGGCTTTTTATATTACATTCACTCTTCATTGTTGGCATTTTATCTTATATTCACTCTGTTGGCTTTTTATATTACATTTACTCTTCATTGTTGGCTTTTTATCTTACATTCACTCTTCATTGTTGGCTTTTTATATTATATTTACTCTTCATTGTTGGCTTTTTATCTTACATTCATTCTTCATTGTTGGCTTTTTATATTACATTTACTCTTTATTGTTGGCTTTTTATCTTACATTCACTCTTCATTGTTGGCTTTTTATCTTACATTCATTCTTCATTGTTGGCTTTTTATATTACATTCACTCTTCATTGTAGGCTTTTTATCTTACATTCATTCTTCATTGTTGGCTTTTTATATTACATTCACTCTTCATTGTTGGCTTTTTATCTTACATTCACTCTGTTGGCTTTTTATATTACATTTACTCTTCATTGTTGGCTTTTTATCTTACATTCACTCTTCATTGTTGGCTTTTTATATTATATTTACTCTTCATTGTTGGCTTTTTATCTTACATTCATTCTTCATTGTTGGCTTTTTATATTACATTTACTATTCATTGTTGGCTTTTTATCTTACATTCACTCTTCATTGTTGGCTTTTTATCTTACATTCATTCTTCATTGTTGGCTTTTTATATTACATTCACTCTTCATTGTTGGCTTTTTATCTTACATTCATTCTTCATAGTTGGCTTTTTATATTATATTCACTCTTCATTGTTGGCTTTTTATATCATATAGAAAATCATAGTTTTATCTAGTGAACATTTTTTTCCCGTGTCACATTGCCGTGTCATCCTGAGATAATCTTACTTTTGATAAATAATATTTAAGATAACAAACTTAGTGATAAGAAAACTTGTTATCATCGTCACAATGGGGGCGCTGCTTGCGAGTTAAATCTACAAATCTGCAAGTAACTCTAAGGTTATTCAAGATTTTAATGAAATTATTTTTCAAAAACCTTCCCGGTGATATACCTAATAATATCCCAAAATTTCACGGCGATTGGATGTATGGTTTTTGAATCTATAGAGTACAAACAAACAAACAAACAGACAGACAGACATTCAATTTTATATATATAGATAGAACAGTAATTAAACGTAACAGTAAGAAAATGTTGATTTTAATATATTTTAATTTTTTCATATTTTAATATATGTAAATAGAGTCTCTTAAGAAAGACCACCTAAAAACATGACTCAACTTGTTTCTCCTGTTGGTGGTCTTTCATTGAAGATCCTAATTGCTATTAAATAATCTCTAATAGACCTTTAATAAGAGACTGCCTCTTGGAGAGACGAGTTAAGCTACGAAATGGATGTACCCGGCTTCGCCCGGGTTTTACCCGAATAAAGGTTTGTCTAACGAACATTTGTTAAAACAATTCTCTATAAACTTATATAAAAAAAAAAAGATATATTTTGATAATTTGAAACTCGTAAATTTGAATCTCTCGATAAAGTGAACATTTTTTCCCGTCCCTGTGTGCCGTGTCATCCTGAATTTTGTCTTTCCTAATTTTCTACATTAGAAAATCATAGTTTTATCTAGTAAACATTTTTTCCCGGTTCCCTTGAAAAAAACTCGATAAGTTGAATAAAATCAATATTAATTGGTTCCCTCGGTAATTGGAAGTTAAAGGAATAGTATCTTCGCCTTGGAATTGTATCATTATTCTTGTCTCAAATAAATTGCCGTGTCATCCTGAGATAATCTTACTTTTGATAAATAATATTTAAGATAACAAACTTAGTGATAATAAAACTTATAGATAAAAAACTTGTTATCAACGTCACAATGTGATATTAAACAATATTGCAAACGAATTTCAATTGAACAACAATTTTGTAATTAATAAATATCATCATGAAGTGAATGAAATTTGATGATTTATTTATTTCAAATCAAAACGCTATGTCCCCCTAGGGACACTTGCGCTAAATGTCCATCCAAATATAAAAAAGAAAATATTCAACATGTAAAGATACACTGAAAGCGACTTAGAAAGATTCAAAAATATTATTTACATATAGAGATATTCTTTGAAATTTATTTACAGTTACTTCATTAAATTTAAAAATATATACATATATATACACACAAATACACGCATACACCTATATATTGTTTACAACCATAAAATATGTCCACTATTTCCTTGATTATTGATGGTGAACTTTATCTTAGTGCTTGTAAATATACAACATTTTTTGTTTTCCTATTTGGTGCAAGAACAAATAAATCTGATGGTTTTCCAACTCGTGAACACCCAACGTACAGCTGTCCATGTGAGAAGCATGGATTTATCAAATTTAATCCACATACTTGCAATGATTGTCCCTGTGCTTTGTTAATGGTCATTGCAAAGGCTAGTCGTACAGGAAACTGTAAACGTTTGAATTCAAATGGAGTATCCGTTGGTATCATGGGAATGCGTGGTAGTAGTACATGTTCCCCTTGATATTTTCCATTTAAAATGGTTGCCTCAATTATGTTATTCATTAATTTTTTTACTGATAGCCTAGTCCCATTGCATAGTCGCGGTGGATTTATATTTCGTAGAAGGATGATTGGGGAACCAATTTTCAAAGATAAAATATACGGTGGCATTCCTGGTAGATCCAATGAATTTAAAAACTCTATTGGATAATTAACTGATTCATCAGGATTGACAACAGTATCTATGGATTTATATGTTGTTTCTTCTTCAGGTATTTTATTTTGAATTGTGCAGTTAATTAAATTCATATCAATGTTTTTGGCTGACAATATAGCACGCTCACTAACCCAATGATTATTTTTATAATTCTGCGATAAATTTGGAAAAACTTTGGCAATCAATTCATCAGTGGATTTTACAAAGTGACAAAAGTTGTCTGGTAATGTAATACAGTGTGTGGATTCGTCCATTTCCATTTTACCATTCCCAATATCTAACAATTGTTTTGCAAATCGTTCTGAAGATTCATCTTGTTGTAATTGAACACGCATATTGGTCTTTAAAGATATTTTCTTCACATACCGCCATAACACTGATGATTTTAGACATGCATTCAATTCATCTGCAGGTGTTGAACGTGGTATAACTGGTAGAGTTTGTCGAAAATCACCAGCTAGCAAAATGAGTGCACCACCGAAGAGCTGCTCATTTCCTCTCAAATCTATTAATGTACGATTGAGTGCTTACAAAGATTTCTTGTGTGCCATGGTGCATTCATCCCATATTATAAGCTGACATGATCGTAGTACTTTTCCCATCCCAGAATTTTTGCTAATATTACATGTTGGAGTTTCAATTACCTGCATATTTAATGGCAATTTCAACGCTGAATGTGCTGTTCGACCACCGTCCAAAAGAGTTGCTGCAATACCAGATGATGCAATAGCAAGTGCAATATTATTTTGTGATCTTATAGTTGCCAGAATAATTGAAATAAGAAAAGTTTTTCCAGTGCCTCCAGGTGCATCTAAGAAATATAAACCACAACTCTTGTTAGATATTGCATTTATAATTGTGTCATATGCTGTTCGTTGCTCTAATATCAATTTCGGCAGATTAATTCGAACAAATGCTTGTAATTCATTAACATCGAAGTGCGTTTCTCGTTGTATATCACGATCGAAAATGTCAATACCAGATCTATTTGGAGCAATCATTCCCAATTCTGTCAGTGATTTGTTGGCTATTGTCAAACACCCATCCTCAATTAAAATCAATGCTTCATTGTATATATTTGATGTAAATTGAATGTTGGGATTAGCATTTATTCTACGCATGCGATGTAAAATGTCTTCACTCATATAGTCTTTATATTTTTCCCAAAGATCCTTTGGATTAGCCGGAAAACATGTTGGAAAATAGTGTACGTATCTGCTGTGGTTGAGCTGTATTAGATGCATCAGTGAGTGAAATATCCCAATGAGCATCGTTTTCTAAGAGATCTAATTTCTGGCAAGCCTCACGAAATGTAGCACACACATGGCCATTGACTGTTTTTAAATCTTGGAAAGATGTTGGTCCACGAACATTGATTAATAATAATCTTAGGTAAAAGCATTCTGCGTTATTTGGATGTACAGTGTACAGACGACCCAATGCATCTGTGGAATATAAATTGAGGTGTCCTTGTACTGTTCTACCTTGTTTACGACGCTGAAATTTTCTTGTTGATGTATTCCACGTAAAATAAGTTGGTATTTCAGAGTACAGTAGTGTCCTTGCAAAGGTATCATTTCTACATAATGTGAAAAATTCAGTTAATGTTGTTGGCGATGTGACATTGCTCTTGCACGTACATTTTCTGATGTAAAATACACACGCTGTCCATTTTCAAGATGTACTGCTAAATGAACAACCGTTGGATATCGCTCATGAATGGAAAATGATAAAAATACGCCATACAGCCTCATTGCTACGTATGTAGCGTCCCAGTTGATATTGGGTGACTTAATCGTTAGATGCAGTTGTATTTTCCACCCCAAACACTGCCATATCGATTCCTTTGTTCACATATTTGCAAATATATTTTACTAGACGAATGGCCCGGGCAACGCCCGGGGTTTACCCGAGTGCGAATATATTTTAAAAACGTTGACTTGGGTGGTCGCTATTAACAGGGTGGTCTGTATAGACAGGTGGATGTATCACACAGCTGATAACAGGGTTGTCTAGAGTGGTCGCTATAGACAGGGTGGTCTGTATAGACAGGTGGATGTATCACACTGCTGATAACAGGGTTGCCTAAGGTGACCGCTATAGACAGGGTGGTCTGTATAGACAGGCAGCTGATAACAGGGTTGTCTAGAGTGGTCGCTATAGTCAGGGTGGTCTGTATAGACAGGTTTATGAGAGAGGCAAACTTACAGGTTGTTGACGCCGCAATCCCCAGAGAGAGTGTTTTTGTTGCATCATGCTGTGACTCACACGATGACCCAAGGTCAACAGGGGTGGAGCAGCAAACTTAAGCCTATCTCCGTCGTCGCAATGGTGGCGCTGCCTGCGAGCTATATCTACAATTCTGCAAATAACTCTAAGGATATTCAAGATATTCAAGAAATTACTTTTCGAAAACCTTTCCGGGGATATACCTAATAATATCCCAGAATTTCATGGCGATTGGATGTATGGTTTTTGAATAACAGGGTTGTCTAGAGGGGGGCAGGGAGGACACGTGTTCCCTGGCAGCCAATGAGCGCGCATTCTATCCGTGAGCTTCAGACAAACAGACAAACAGACAAACAAACAGACAGAATAAGGCAAATATATAAGTAGATAGCTTTAACTGAGTTGCAGAACTCAACATTTATGTGTGCGTTATACGTTTTTAGTAGTAATGGAGAATATAGTACTACCCAACGATTATCAACATCAATAGTATTGTTGAGTACTTTTAGTTTAAAGGATTTTCCACCATCTTCGGTAGATCGTCGTCGATAGAGTGGATATCCATCATTGCCTGTAATAGTTTCAGAAAGTAAGTCTCTAGGATACCGCTTTGTGCACTTTCCATCTGACATGCAAGGTGAATTATTATTTAGTGAGCCACATGGACCATGAATCATATTTTTTGAGACAATATCGTGCAGGTCTTTATCAATTTCAATGTCTGGTATTTCTGCAGAGATAATTTCATCAATTCTGCTTGGTGGTATCTTTTCCATCATCCATATTAAAATATGCGCATGTGGTTAACCTCTTTTTTGCCATTCAATGGAATACATCCAACAGCGCGTCTCTCCAAATACGTGGTGTTTGACAATAAAATCTAGTAAAGATTTTAATTTTTGTTTAAATACACGTGCGGAAATATCATGACGATCTGATGGTGATTGTCCAGTTAATAAAAGCTCCTTTATTTCATCCCATGCTGGGTTGCATGTAAATGTGATGAAAAAATCTGGACGACCATATGCACGAACATACGTCATTGCATCTTGTGCATATTCATGCATGTGTCGAGGACTGCCTGTAAATGTGGATGGTAAAATGACCATTTTTCCCAATTCCCTGAGATTGCCATCATTTACAACTGCATCACGTAAATGGATGTACTCTTCAGAACGCAATTTGACTTGATTTAGTCGTATGTAGAGGAGCCTTTCACTTTCTATTTTTGCATACATGTCAACAATGTATTGATGAAATAATTGTCTACATTTCAATATATGATTATCAGCATTCTCACGAATCATCATTCGATATGCATAATAATTCATATATAGCACTGACCTTTTTGTTAATGTCCACATTAGTTGTAGGATTTCTCATATTAATATTAAAATGATATCCATCCTCTCCTTGCCAAACTAGAATTGGATATTGTAATGCATCATATGAACGATGCGTTTCTGATACTTTCTGGACGCCACCATTTCTACGATGAAGAATGATATCGCGAGAATTAAATTCTTCCCCAACTATGACAATTGCCACTTCATCGATCGTTGGTGCGTTGAATTGTCTCCGGTGTTGACCAATAGGTCTTTTATCTGCCTTTATTATTACTTTGTAATCGTCAGATGGCATTTGTTCAATGGCGGTTTTAAATAATTTAATTAATTCATTATGTTGTTCAAACAAATTTTGTAATTCAGCGACAATCTCTCATTTAGTACTCACATTCAGTTGACACCGTCTGTTGATTTGTTCGTCAGTATTTCCCATGAAATATATCTGAAGATATTTGTGCTCATCATTTGGCAAGGGTAGTAGTGATCCAGCATGGTGATAAATTTGCCCTTGTACTTTAAATGTTGGCATATAATTTGCGCTAACGATATTCGTTGCTCCGAACGATGTCATTTGGAAGCATTAATTGTACTTGCGTATATTTTTCAAAAAATGCTTTGATTGACTTGTTTCACCTGATACTAAAGTTAATAATGGTTCAGGAGGTGGACGTAAGTCTGGTAACTTGACTTTTCCACCTGCACAGCACATACATGGTGTTTCATTTTTAAATTTTTGAGCACCACAATGTGTGCGTACACTTTTTATCCATTTTTCCGATAATTACACTTGGATGAAGACTGTAATTGTAATAGGGATTGTAAATGAAGCCACATAAATTCAAATCAGTATGCATCGTTCGCCTTGTCTGCGTCCTGCGAATTCGATCTCTTTCTTGCCTTGCTTGACTCTCTTCACTCGTTTCTAATGATCGAGCAAGAGCAGTGTGAACTCGATCTCTTTCTTGCCTAGCTTGACTCTCTTCACTCGTTTATAATGATCGAGCAAGAGCAGTGTGAACTCGATCTCTTTCTTGCCTAGCTTGACTCTCTTCACTCGTTTCTAATGATCGAGCAAGAGCAGTGTGAACTAGATCTCTTTCTTGCCTAGCTTGACTCTCTTCACTCGTTTCTAATGATCGAGCAAGAGCAGTGCGAACTCGATCTCTTCCTTGCCTTGCTTGACTCTCTTCACTCGTTTCTAATGATCGAGCAAGAGCTGTGCGAACTCGAACTCTTCCTTGCCTTGCTTGTCTCTCTTCACTCGTTTCTAATGATCGAGCAAGAGCTGTGCGAACTCGAACTCTTCCTTGCCTTGCTTGACTCTCTTCACTCGTTTCTAATGATCGAGCAAGAGCTGTGCGAACTCGAACTCTTTCTTGCCTTGCTTGACTCTCTTCAATCGTTTCTAATGATCGAGCAAGAGCAGTGCGAACTCGAACTCTTTCTTGCCTAGCTTCTCTCTGCACACTTGTTTCTGAAGCTCGGTATTCTCTTCTCCTTTTTGCTTGATTTGTAGATCGACCAATGGCACTTCGCTTTGGTGGCATAATTGTGGAGTTAAATAAAACGTTATTCCAATTATTTTCTTCAGCTAGAACATAAAACAAATTGCTCTTATTCCTTTAAGTATAGAAGCTCACTGATTAATAATTCTGTGATATATTTAAAAAATCACAGCATCCTTAATATTCCATATAAATATTTCAATTCTGAAAATTTTCTTGAGATTAATAGGAATATGTAAATTTTTAATTTTCTAAATTTAATAAAATGCATTGGGGGTCAAATAATATTGCCAAAGATATATATAGCTAAATATATTTTTCTAATACTTTTTGTTTACTAAAAATTACAAAAAAAAAAATCTTATATATTTAAATTTTTTTGAAAAACCATATTGACCACCATATTGAATACACATATTGTTTGTAAACAAAACCATTTACTTTTGATAAATAATAAATTATCCCAATATATATGTTGTAGATTAATGATAAAACTAACTTTGACTTGTGCGCATTTAATAGGTAGAAATCTTACTTTGATAAATAATATTTAAGATAATAAACTTATTAAAAAAAGAGATATATTTTGATAATAATAAATCAATATAGATTATAATTATTCTTGTCTCAAATAAATTTCTGTGTCATCCTGAATTTTGTCTTTTCTAATTTTCTACATTACAAAATCATCACTTTATCTATTCTCCCAATATATATGTTGTAGATAAATGATAAAACAAACTTTGACTTGTAAGAATTATTAGGTAGAAAATCTTACTTTTGATAAATTATCTTTAAGATAACAAACTTATCTCAAATAAATTGCCGTGTCATCCTGAATTTTGTCTTTTCTAATTTTCTACATTACAAAATTATCATTTTTTTCTATTCTCCCAATATATATGTTGTAGATAAATGATAAAACTAACTTTGACTTGTAAGAATTATTAGGTAGAAAATCTTACTTTTGATAAATTATCTTTAAGATAACAAACTTAGTGATAATAAAACTTATAGATAAAAAAAACTTGTTATCATCGTCGCAATGGGGGCGCTGCTTGCGAGTTAAATATACAAATCTGCAAATAACTCTAAATATATTCAAGATATTCAAGATATTATTTTTCACAAACCTTCCCGGGGATATACCTAATAATATCCCAAAATTTCACGGCGATTGGATGTATGGTTTTTGAATCTATAGAGTACAAACAAACAGACAGACATTCAATTTTATATATATATATATAGATAGAGATTTACTCTTCATTGTTGGCTTTTTATCTTACATTCATTCTTCATTGTTGGCTTTTTATATTACATTCACTCTTCATTGTTGGCTTTTTATCTTACATTCATTCTTCATTGTTGGCTTTTTATATTACATTCACTCTTCATTGTTGGCTTTTTATCTTACATTCATTCTTCATTGTTGGCTTTTTATCTTACATTCACTCTTCATTGTTGGCTTTTTATCTTACATTCATTCTTCATTGTTGGCTTTTTATCTTACATTCACTCTTCATTGTTGGCTTTTTATCTTACATTCACTCTTCATTGTTGGCTTTTTATATTATATTTACTCTTCATTGTTGGCTTTTTATATTACATTCACTCTTCATTGTTGGCTTTTTATCTTACATTCATTCTTCATTGTTGGCTTTTTATATTATATTTACTCTTCATTGTTGGCTTTTTATCTTACATTCACTCTTCATTGTTGGCTTTTTATCTTACATTCACTCTGTTGGCTTTTTATATTACATTTACTCTTCATTGTTGGCTTTTTATCTTACATTCACTCTTCATTGTTGGCTTTTTATATTATATTTACTCTTCATTGTTGGCTTTTTATCTTACATTCACTCTTCATTGTTGGCTTTTTATATTACATTCACTCTTCATTGTTGGCTTTTTATCTTACATTCATTCTTCATTGTTGGCTTTTTATCTTACATTCACTCTTCATTGTTGGCTTTTTATCTTACATTCACTCTGTTGGCTTTTTATATTACATTTACTATTCATTGTTGGCTTTTTATCTTACATTCCCTCTTCATTGTTGGCTTTTTATCTTACATTCATTCTTCATTGTTGGCTTTTTATATTACATTCACTCTTCATTGTTGGCTTTTTATCTTACATTCATTCTTCATTGTTGGCTTTTTATCTTACATTCACTCTTGATTGTTGGCTTTTTATCTTACATTCACTCTTCATTGTTGGCTTTTTATCTTACATTCATTCTTCATTGTTGGCTTTTTATCTTACATTCACTCTTCATTGTTGGCTTTTTATCTTACATTCATTCTTCATTGTTGGCTTTTTATATTACATTCACTCTTCATTGTTGGCTTTTCATCTTACATTCATTCTTCATTGTTGGCTTTTTATATTACATTCACTCTTCATTGTTGGCTTTTTATCTTACATTCACTCTTCATTGTTGGCTTTTTATATTATATTTACTCTTCATTGTTGGCTTTTTATCTTACATTCATTCTTCATTGTTGGCTTTTTATATTATATTTACTCTTCATTGTTGGCTTTTTATCTCACACTCATTCTTCATTGTTGGCTTTTTATATTACATTTACTATTCATTGTTGGCTTTTTATATTACATTCACTCTTCATTGTTGGCTTTTTATCTTACATTCATTCTTCATTGTTGGCTTTTTATATTACATTCACTCTTAATTGTTGGCTTTTTATATCATTAAGAAAATCATAGTTTTATCTAGTGAACATTTTTTCCCGTGTCACATTGCCGTGTCATCCTGAGATAATCTTACTTTTGATAAATAATATTTAAGATAACAAACTTAGTGATAAGAAAACTTGTTATCATCGTCACAATGGGGGCGCTGCTTGCGAGTTAAATCTACAAATCTGCAAGTAACTCTAAGGTTATTCAAGATATTCATGAAATTATTTTTCTAAACCCTTCCCGGTGATATACCTAATAATATCCCAAAATATCACGGCGATTGGATGTATGGTTTTTGAATCTATAGAGTACAAACAAACAGACAGACAGACATTCAATTTTATATATATATTACTTTATATAATATTCACGAATGTAAATATATGTCCAGGGTAGCCTAGTGGACATGGCATCTACCCGGTAAGCGAAACACTGTGGGTTCGATTCCCATCCCTGGACACTTCATTTTTCGTTTATCATTACTCTTCACAATTCATCCTTTCATACTTTCATGGTTTTTATAATACTCAATTTGTTACAAACCACGGAAATTTCAAAAGTATTTCAAATAGAATAAAGGCAGTGTGTTTGGGACTAAATATATATATATTCTATTAATCTGTAAATAAATATATATCATCATTATAAACAATAATAATCACATGTAAAATGTAAACAACGTGTTGATGTAAAAATATCAGTTTAAAGTATATAATAAACAATTTATACAAATCATATTCTTAATTATCAAAATATAAACACCAAACATGGTGTCAGAAGTGGTTATTTTCAAATTATAAAATATTGGTGCGAATTACGTAGTTTGTCGAATGCGCGTGAGTACTAATATTCGAATTTGATTGTTTGAAAATTTTGATTTTGGAAATGTAAAGTTACATTTTTATATAATAATAAATTTCTAATCTTATGAGTAACACTATATCTCGTTATATATATATATTTTAATGTCAATATAAAATAAAATAGTTTAAGATATCAAATATTCCTGTACCAGCACCAATATTAATAAATAGCCAGGCGGCAGAAAATTGGAGGTTTTTTAAAAGCCAATGGGACAATTATCAGGTGGCTACTGAATTAAATAAGATAGATAATAATGTTATAAGAGCAACATTCCTATCACTCATTGGAAAAGATTGTTTCAACGTATTTTTGAATCTGGACTTGAATGAAGATGAAAATAATAGCCTACCTAAGATTATTGAAGCATTGAATAACCATTTTACTCCACAAAAGAATGTCATATACGAACGGTATATTTTTAATACATCGAATCAAGAAGAAAACGAAGGTATTGATAACTACACAAATCGATTAAGAGGACTAGCTAGCTCTTGTGAATATGATATACTAACAGAAGAACTAATCAGAGATAGAATAGTATTGGGAATCAAAGATAATAGAGTCAGAAAAAAATTGCTAATGGAACCAAAACTAAACTTATCTTCGGCTATCGACATATGCAGGACAGCTGAGGTCACGGAACAACAGATAACCAAGTTGACTGGCCAAGAATCAGAAGACGTGAAGTGGAACAAAAAATATGAACGAAAAAAGGAAGCGACCAAAGCGCTACAAATGAAACATTTGAAGACATAATTAATTGTCGTTACTGTGGGTCGAAACATAGGAAGGCTTAATGTCCTGCATATGGTATGATATGCACATGGTGCAACAGAAAAAATCATTTCTCAAAAGTATGCAGATTTAGAATTCAAAACCCAAAACAGATGAACGTTAGAGCAATTCAAGAACAGGATGAATCATCAGATGAAGCTGTACTTCAACTAAGAAGACATTATGCAGCTGGAAATATCAAAAAACATAAATGGATGATAAAATTATTATTTGAAACAGCCAATCAAACTGTGCCACTGGAATGCCAATTAGACTCAGGATCCACTTGTAACATCATGAGCCTAGACGATTACAGGTGGGTCATGCAAGAAAGAAGCAATAACTTGGACATATCCAATGCAAGGCTTGAAAATTTTGGTGGAGTCATCCTGAAGCCAGTAGGTCAAAAATATCTCGATTGCTATTTTAAAGAAAAGAAATATAATTTACTCTTTCAGATTGTGAACATTAATCAAAAACCTTTGTTATCAGCCAAAACAATAGAAGACCTCAACCTTGTAACGAAGCATGATGCGGTTTACCACCTTGCAAATTCACCTTGTTCTCGAGCAGAATCAATTATCAATAAATATGAGGATATATTCAAAGGCCTAGGAATGTTACCAAAAGAATATCATATTGAAATTGAGAAAGAAGCTACACCAGTGCAACAATATCCGAGAAGAATTCCAATTGGTTTGAAGGCAGAATTTAAAAGAAAGCTGGATGATCTTGAAGGAAGAGGCATTATTGAAATAGTGCAGAAATCCTCTTCATGGATAAGCAACTTGGTCCTTGTAAAGAAACTAAATAAACTTCGAGTATGCCTAGATTCAAGATACCTAAACAAAGTGATTAAAAGACCTCATTTTCAAATTCCGACCATTGACGAAATACTGCCAAGTTTAAATAATGCTAAGATATTCACTGTCATTGATGCTAAAGATGGTTTTTGGCAAGTAAAACTTGATAGCCAAAGTAGTGATTTGACTACATTTTGGACGCCGTTTGGCAGGTATAAATGGCTTCGAATGCCCTTTGGAATTTCAGCTGCCCCAGAAGAATTTCAGAGACGTCTACATGAAGTGATTGAAGGCCTTGAAGGCGTAGAAGTAATAGCTGATGACATTTTGGTTTTTGGTAAGGGGAACACCACTGAAGATGCTATCAGAGATCATAACATCAAATTAGAACAGTTATTGATGCGAGCACGAGAAAGAAATTTAAAATTTAACAAAGACAAAATTCGATTGTGTTCAAATCATGTCAATTACATGGGACACATTTTGTCTGATGAGGGTCTTAGACCTGATCCTGGAAAAGTGGAGGCGATAAAGGCTATGTCCAGACCCCAAAATGTAAGAGAAATACAACAATACCTAGGTTGTATCAATTATTTAACGAAATTTCTGCCCAGACTTTCTGAGGTTGTACAACCACTGAGAGTTTTAACTCAAAAGTGCATGTCATGGAGTTGGAGTGAGCCTCAAGAACAGGCATTTATGTTATCAAAAGAACTGGTTACTCAAGCTCCCGTGCTAAAATATTTCGATCCAAGTCTGCCTGTGACAATACAAAGTGATGCCAGTGACAAAGGTCTAGGAGCAGTTCTCTTACAAGAAGAACAGCCTGTTGCATATGCATCGAAAGCATTAACAAACACAGAAACTCGATACGCTCAAATTGAAAAAGAGTGTCTATCAATAGTATTTGCCTGCGAACATTTCTATCAATACATTGCAGGAGGCACCAATGTTCATATAGAGACAGATCATAAACCTCTTGAGAATATATTTAAAATGTATATTCACCAAGTTCCAAAAAGATTACAAAGAATGCTTCTAAGATTGCATCGATATAATTTAGAGGTCAAGTATAAACCTGGAAAGCAAATGTATATATCAGATTGTCTGTCAAGGAAATATCTAATGAAGACAGGTGATAGAAATGAGCTTAATTTTGAAGTATATCTAAATGATGACAAAAGCATATATCAAGAAATTGAAAATATAAAATTGATTGAATTTGTTAATATCTCGACAGCAATGGCAGAACAAATAAAACAACAGAATTGTAAAGATCAAACAATGCAAGTGCTTGTCAACCTAATCAAAAAAGGGTGGCCTAAAAGCAAATATAAAGTTCCTAGGGAGGCCATGGAATATTGGAAATTTAGAGATGAACTGACCGAACAAGATGGGATAATTTACAAAGGACAAAAAGTAATAATACCAAAAACATTGCGATCAGAGCTACTCAACCGAGTTCACGCCAGCCATCATGGAGTAGCAGCATCGCTGGCCAAAGCTCGACAAGCAATTTTTTGGCCCGGGATGAATCAATCTATAAAAGAAACAGTTGAGAAGTGCAAGGCCTGTCTAGCATATCAGCCAAACCAAACAAAAGAAACCCCCATGTGCCATGAAACTCCCATTTTACCATGGAATAAAATCGGAATGGATATTTTCTCAGTAGAGACGACACAATATCTTATCACTGTAGATTATTATTCCAGCTTTTGGGAACTAGATATACTAGAACATACTACTTCAGAATCCATAATCGAATGTTGTAAAAAGAATTTCAGCCGACATGGAATACCTGAAACACTAATAACAGATAACGGACCGCAATTCATTAGCCGTGAATTTCAAAAATTTCTAAAAACATGGAAAGTAGTGCATATTACCAGCTACCGTATCATAGTCAATCAAATGGCAAGGCGGAGTCAGCAGTCAAATCTGCAAAGATGCTTGTTAAAAAAGCTAAACATGAGCGAGAAGATTTGTGGCTTGCCATTCTAGAATGGCGGAACACCCCATTAAAAGATCTTGGATTCAGCCCAAACCAGGTTCTTATTTCCAGGAGAACACAATCCCTGATTCCTATTCATAAAAACTTGTTAAAACCAGAAGTTCAACTTAATGTTTATGAAAAAATAGAAAAAAGAAAAACAGAAATGAAAAATCTATATGATAAACAGGCAAGGGACTTAACCAAATTGAAACCAGGACAAAGTATAAGTGTCAAATTGAAAGAAAAGGATAAGTGGGAATGGGTAAATGCATCTCTGTCCAAGATCCTCGATCGTATATAGTTGAAGTTGATGGTCATGAATACAGAAGAAATAGAAGAGACATTAGAACTTTACCATCAGGCTTAAACCTTAATGAAGAGTACACGGACCAAAACCCACAGGGTGAAGATTTTGAGCCAAATAAAAATAAAGTAGATCCGATCTGTGAATCCTCCACTTCAATGGAAACACCCCGTTCCACCGACTCAGGCCCACGGAGGACAAGATCTGGTCGACCAATCCGAACACCATCAAGATACAGCGACTATGTTCTGGACACTTAAGTCATTATTTACTCTCTTATATCTCTTTCATACACACATTAGTTATATAGCTATTATCTCATATACACTATATTTTGTTTTAAAAAATAGGGAGATGTTTGGGACTATATATATATATTCTATTAATCTGTAAATAAATATATTGTAAACAACGTGTTGATGTAAAAATATCAGTTTAAAGTATAATAAACAAAATTTATACAAATCATATTCTTAATTATCAAAATATAAACACCAAACACAGTGGAGGATTCAAGTTGCTTTTGTGGTATTGAGGAACAAACCTCAAGACATCTACTGATCGATTGCCCAGCATTTCAAGATTATAGAATGAAGAATGAACTAGTTGTTTGTAAACTTAACGATTTGATTTCCGATTAAAAAATCATATTTAAAGTTCAATTCATTTTGTAAATACATTCTAAACTTTCTACAAAATCTGGATCTCTAATGTTTTCATGCGTTGAATAATGTAAATAACTTATGTAAATGAACTTTTCTCCTTGTTTGGCGCAAGTATCCCTTGCGGGATATAGCGCTTTGGAAATAAAATGATGGTAATTGTAAAAATACTTCATCCCTAAGGTTAGAAATAGTCGTTGTTTCTCTTTAAAATAAATTTAGATTTTTTGTTCAAAGGAAACACATGCGGGATAATTGTCAAATGTCTTTCTACATATATTTATATGTGTTAGGGTCTGTAGAGTGCAAATATATATTGAGCGTTCAGTGGATAGGTTCCATTATGGAACATAATGAAACGACATATCAACCATTCTTTCATTACCTATCAGTGGTATGGGTAATTTTATGTTTAGAATTATGAACTCTTTCAATGCTCTTATGTATAGTGAACAGATTCATTAATGGTGAGACTTACCTAAGTACGTTTACACGAAAGGTCATCGAAAGGTAGCTTAAGTTTGAAAATATTGAGCGATTTTGAGAACAGAAGTCTTGAATTGATGATGAAAACAAAGTTGTTTTTTGATCTTAAATATGAAAGTTATTCTTTTATCAATATATCACAAATTGACTCGAACTTTAAGGTATATAAAGAAAAACTTGATATAGAGCGTCGAACTTGTATCTCAAAGGCTTTAATGACAAGATATCAATTAAGATATATTCAACGATGTACTATCATTTTATTTGCGATCAAACGTTGTGGCCCAATGTACGTATTACACGCCAAGTTAGCGAGCATTCTCTGTCTTGAGCTCGATGTACCATCTCGGTGACCGTTAAACCAGTGAATTCCTTTAATTGGTCCACGAAGCGTGTCGGTGGATGTCCAGGTATGTGTCGCCCAAATGTCTTTCTGGTCAGTTTTCTTTTTTCCGAAGAGAGTCGGTCTGATTATAAGGTGAACTTAAAATATCTTGCTACTACATAGATTCGTATATCTTAAGAAAAGCAAATTGTATGGATTATTTCTATAGATGATTGTTTGATTTCGCTATTGATATTTGCCTATTTGAACATATCATTAGAATTTCGATATTGCATTTTATTGAATATTATTCAAATTGATAATTTTGACAAGACATTTATAGTTTTCACCCAATGTCGAATTATATCACAATGATCATTCTTGATTAAAATAATTCTGAAAATATTTTCAATGATGAGCTTGAAAGATTCTTCTTTACGGAAAAGGAAATTTTAGAGATCATCACTTAATATCAATTTGGTTTTGATACTTTTGATAATATCAAGAGCCTTTTTTTAAATTTGTTGATCTCAATCGGAAATATTATGTTTCGTATCCTTTCTTTAATCCATTGTTGAGAAAATTCTAAACAAATTCGTGTGTCCAAATCCTTCTTAGCATAGGAGCTTTGACCTTTTTATCTAAATGATTCTAGGTTCAAAAATCATACACTTCGGTTATTAGCCCCTAAAACCATAATCTCTCATCTGAATGATCAGATAACATCTTTTGTGATGATGACATGGGGGAGAGAATTTATTTGAAGAACTATATAGCTAAACGGGTCTTAACATACATATTTTGATCATTATAACCATTTAACAATTGTTCTTCCTTGTCGTTTGGTCAAATATATCTTCTGCATGTTACAATATAAGGAAGCATAAATATTCAACGAATTTATACTTGATAATGAAAAGATATTATAATATATATTAACCAAAAGGCTTATTTTTGATCAAAATAAAGTAAACCGAGAAATTCTGTTTTAAAATATTGAAATATTCGGTCAATACTATAGCTTTAGGATAACGATAATCTTTCTATTTGCTATAGAAGGAACAAGACGGGGCGAAGAGCTTCTTTTATACGATCGTATAAGCCTTCAAACAAGACTCCCTTGTAACGGGTATACAATGACAAGTGGCAATAGTTTATATTTATACACACACACTTTAATGAATATATTTTTACATAATTCTTTTTTTCTGCCTGAATTCTATATTACTATATATAAATAAACAAAGGTCGCCTCTCCCGTCAAATAGATGGCGTCTAGTTTTGACGTCAATTTTGACGGGAGAGAGGCGACATTTGTTTCTTTATATCAATATTCTCCCGGCAAAATTTCCATCTTTATTACTATAAATATAAACCAATTATACCAATTGGAAGTAATATTATCCAACAAACTTCACAGCATAATTAAAGAGATAGAGAATTTACAGATATATCTATAACCAAAGTTTGCACTAATCCGGCCACCAATTTTGGAATTCTTGTCTCTTTTGTAATTGTTTCCTTACTTCCATAGTTTATGATTGGATTTGCATATTTTTTTTATATTTGTATTGCATATGTTTATTCAATATTTTGACACTTTGTATAATAGGTTTAGTAATGTAGCTTAAAAAAGCAAATTTAGATTTATGTAAAAATATTTTTATCAGGGTATATAACATATACACCATTGGCATTCGTGTCATTTCGTACCCGTAGAAGGTCGTCTTGCCTGAAAACTTGAACCATTGTCCTCTTATATAAAGGATCTATTCTCCCTGACTCGTGTTTCTTCTTCTATACCATAAAGAATGTCGTTATTAACGTTTCAAATGTGTTCATTAATAGTGAAAAACCTTTATTGAACACAAAATAATGTTTCTTATTAGAATTCAAAAAAATCTTAAAATCAAAGCGCTGTTGAAAGCCAACAGCTCAAATCACGTAACTAGTTAGCTTTATTGAATAATAAAGAACGAGTATTTGACAAATTTAGGAATAATTAAAATCTACGCCTAGTTTATATTTATTTCGACAGATGGCAGGAGCTATCAGAAAATTTCAGTATTAAGATCAGGAGATGTCTTAAAAAAATAAATTGGAAAAGAGATTGAGATTAAAGCCGCTTCATTACATTGTTGCTATAAAGTTATATAAGGTTAAAAACAGAATAAAAAGAGATTTTATAATGAAATATATGAGAATATATGGAGAAAAAATATATGAATATATAAACTTTAAAAATAAAAGGTATGAATGTATAATAATATATACAATATAGTCATCGGTGGCGCCCATTTCGGGAAAGACTCCGCCACAGATGGGACTGCGAAAGTTCTTTCCCACAGCGTGGGCAGGTCGATGAGATGGCTGGCATTTCCCAACTCCCTTCGCTAAAGAGCCAAGCCTGCAGATCCGGGGACAAATCACAGGATGTAAACACCTCCTGAGGCAGAGGTCGCACTTATCTGTGGTTCAGCGACCCTTCGTTGGAGGGATGCAGAACACGGTGGTCCAGCTCAAGGACGTTGGATGCGGCCTCTTAGAGGATCAGAAGTCTCCTTTTTCTCGATGAGAGCCAGACGTCAAAAACCGGAGTTGTCAGCCACGCCCTAGTAGCGGACAAGCCAAGAGTAGCCGTTGGCGCCTTGCGCTATAAGGCCTGGAACCCCTTCAGGTAGGCGAGCCGAAGCTGGCCCGCGATGTCAAGCGACCGACGCCACCTTCGGAGACTGGGCGAGTCAGGATGCCCTGGGGAGCCACGAAACGTGTACCTCACACGAAGTGCTTCAGCCGCGCCTGCAGCCGGCCGATGGTGGTTTTAGGTGGAACGGAATCGTGGAGGTGGTGAAGGATGGAACCCAAGACCAGACTGTTGGCCGCAAGTGCACGATCCACCAGCGAAAGGCCGCGGGTGAATGGTGACCACGTCGCGATGGCTTGCTCCAGCAGCCCCATCAGTGTGAGGCCTGGGAGGCGACGGTGTTCCTGGCCCGATCGTTCTAGACCTGCATACCACCTATATCTCTACATAATAATTCAGGATGGTGTAAACCGTTCGTTTTTGACCGCTACAACTCGGGTTCGATTCCCGTCCGATGGCCCCCGATTCTTGAAAAAGTCCAACCCCACCAGGGAGTACAAGTAACCAAACGGGGGCTCTGGCATATTTATAAGTGCAAAGTCGAACTGCTTTTCACATGTGTAGACATGTAGTGTGCTTACAGTAAAAGCAGTTGCCTACCTCTACCCACCATGATTATCGTGGCCTGTACCACATGTACTAGGGATAAGCAAAAAAAAACGATCTTTTTATAAAGTAGATAAAAACAAAAAATACATTCTATTCCATCGTGGACTATTCAAAATTTCCATTAGAACGGCAAGCCTAATGGTATTCTTATATAGAAAATCGAAATATGGAGAGAAGCAATATAGGAATTCTAATATTTTCTACCAGCAAATGCCTTTATCCAAAATCTCTATTTCTAAGAAAATATGTATTAAAATATAGAGAGAAAATATTCCAATATGTAACATGCTTATGTAAAATATTTAATTATTCTTTGAATTTTCTTCATAGTTAGGCAGTCGGTAACAATGTACTTTCTTTCTTTTTGTAATTTTGCATATGTTTGTTTGTTCTATATATTATGGTTAAACTTGTTGTAATCAAATTAAATATTAAAACACAAAGCATTGTGACTATCCTTTATTTCTTAATAGGAAACGTTACATAATACATTCTAGGTTTCTTAAATTTTATAATAATAATATATAATTTCATTTATATTACAATATAATGCGGATTATAATTGTAGAACGACATTTGAAAATTATCCCGCATGTTTTTCTTTTGAACGAAAAATCGCAATTTATTTTAAGAAGAAATAAGGTTTATTTCTAACCTTAGGGATGAAGTATGAAAGGATGAATTGTGAAGAGTAATGATGAAAGGAAAAATAAAAGTGTCCAGGGATTTCCCATGTCGTTCTACAATTATAATTTAATTCATAGTGTCTATAAATTCTAATCACAATTATATTATCTTTATATATTCAATGAATTAAAACCATTTCTTGTAAGATTTTTTAAATATAAACTACAAACGAAATTTCCCACTATCTATCCGATTGTATTTATATTATTACGTCGTAGCCAGACGCTATTTGTGTACTTTGTCTACTCAGGATGCCACAAAGATACACATGTGAGTTTGAAGGGATTGCAGCTAAAGATAGCGCTTTATTGTATCTCACTTAACAGAAGGAATACAATGAGTTGGACTTGCCTTCAACTTCCCGTCAGAAGTATCCTTGGCGCCGTGGATGTCCCTTTGTGGAACCTCCCGTTCCACAATATTCAAGTACAGCCTGAACTACACCGCCTTGTAGGCCGCTCCGATGTCAGTCTCTCCTGGCACCACATTGCAGGATCATCCACACGCCCGGAGGCAAGTCGCCACGTCTTCTCCTCACCGCAGAAGTAACCAGACTCTGTCCTCCCCCACACAGGAATGCTGTTTTTAGCGCCTGCCTCATGGCAGCGGGGCTGCTAGAGTCCATCCCTCTTTCCCCAACTTTACACTGGTATCTTGGCCTTGTTAATCATGTAACAATATGGAGGAAGAAAGGGAACACATTTTGAAGGTCATTAATATATTGAACAAGTTCAACTGATTAAAACTACATCAGAAAACATAGCCATAGAACTATATAAAGCGGTCTTAAAACCATTATATATTTTAAAAAGCATTTATCTTCATCGGAAAGCTTGGGAGCGAAGTAGATAAGATTCTTTAAAAATGATATATCAAACGTTTATGTTTATTGCTACAAAGTAAATGATACTGTGAGGTAACAAAATAAATTAATCTCGATTGTCTCATTATCCCTAGTACACATGGTACAGGCGATGATAATCACGGTGGGTAGAAGTTAGCGACTGATTTTTACTATAAGTGAAACACATGTCTACACTTGTGAAAAACAGTTCGACTTTGCACTTACAAATATGCCAGAGCCCCAATTGGTTACTTACACTCTCTGGTGGGGTTGACTTTTTCAAGAATCGGGGGCTATTGGAGCATTTCATTTAGAAAAAAAAGTTACAATGCGGGATTCGATCCCGGGGTCGTAGCAATCGTAAAGCAACGGTTTAGACCACGCTTCGCCTACCGACCCCCAATATCGACTATTTATTCTTACACTCTATTGAATGTCATTTTGCTCCTTTTTGTATCGAAAACCTATCGACAAGTTTTTTTTTTTTTTTTGCTAATCATATTTACATGAATGTTAATTCTTTTACTAAATGTCACAGCTTATTTAGTCAAAGTGAAAACAAAAGTATAAAAATGAAATTCTAAAGAGACAAAGTTCGCCTCTCCAGTCAAAATAGACGTCAAAACTAGACACCATCTATTGATCGTCGCCGCAAACTAGCGGCCTCGGGTCGGTGACAAAGCCACAACACCAGCTTTGGTAAATTGAGAAGCGTCCACCTAGAGACCATGGTTTCGGGCTAATGGCCCTCGTCAGTCTAGGGCGGACTTTATTCCATGAGATCCACACGGGATCTAATGGATTCTTGATAATCTGCCAAAGAGGTTGTTAGCTGGCAAAGTGGCTGAACCAAATCTATGGCTAAAATATAGATGGAAATTTTGCTGGGAGGATATTGATCTAAAGAGACAAAGGTCGCCTCTCCCGTCAAAATAGACGCCATCTAGCGCCGCCGCCATCATTAGCCAGAAACCATGGTTTCTAGGTGGACGTTTTCAGTTTGCCAAAGCTGGTGTTGTGGCTTTGCTACCGACCCGTGGCCACTTGTTTGCGGCGACAGTCAATAGATGGCGTCTAGTTTTGACGTCTATTTTGGTAGGAGAGGCAACTCTTGTTTCTTTAGATCAATATCCTCCCGGCAAAATTTCCATCTATAAAAATGAAATTGTATTGGGATCAAGTGAATACATTTTCATATATATACATAAATGTTTAAAGACTAATTCTGGAATAATTAAAAATCAGCGATTAGTTCATATATATTTCTATAGATAACGCAAGCCATCAGAAACCTTTAGTTTCTCGATCAGGAGATGCTTTTTCTTTATATATTCAATCGAAATTACTTTCAAGAACAATTCTCAGGACCATCAAACCTTCCAGTTAAACTTGACGAAAAGAAAAACGTGTTTACTCGGCATCTGTCGAAGAAGTTTATCACTTCCTATATAACCCCCGGATTTCCGTGAGCGCTGTCGAACTTGTATTGATCTCCGCGCCTGAGGCGACCGTTCCTTTTGCCGACATAGCTGACTCCACCAGGGTACAAAGTTGAAACTGTTTAGTCAAACAACCAATAGATATCATCATCGACACATTTAATGGTTTTGGGAACTTCAATAATAGACCCACCGCAAATACATACATTCATAGACACAACTTGAGGAGGTTTCATAATTTAATCTAGCAGGTTAGTTGTTCTATTGAAGTAGACAGAGGTTGTTCACACTTGGTTATCTCGTGTATCCTCAATAAAGGTCATTGTAATATCTTTCAGAGTTATTGTCTGAATCGCGTTATACATGCTGAAAGGTACAACTTCTTTAAGTTTTGTCCATGAGTGTATCTTTAAAAGTTATTGTCTGAATCCCGATATACATGCTAAAAGGTACAACTTCCTTAAGTTTTGTCCATGAGTTTATCTCTCAGAGTTATTGTCTGAATCCCGATATACATGCTAAAAGGTACAACTAACTTACGTTTTGTCTATAAGTGTATCTTTCAGAGTTATTGTCTGAATCCCGATAAACATGCTAAAAGGTACAACTTCCTTAAGTTTTGTTTATAAGTGTATCTTTTAGAGTTATTTTCTGAATCCCGATATACATACTAAAAGGTACAACTTCCTCAAGTTTTGTCCATGAGCGTGAATAAAAGTAGTGTTTTTATATCGTTAAACATATCTACTTATGTTTCTTCTATTATATAGTTTATAAATGCATATTTTAATATCCAAATACAGTGTTATAAGTTTTTGTAACAATTAATTTCAGGCAATGTATTTCTCTTCAAATATACAGGGTGATCCAAAAGTCCCGCACAACTTTAAAAATTAATAACTCCGCGAATATTTGCGCTAGAGCAATGCGGTAAACACCATTGTGTTCAGAATGCGATGGGATTTTTTATGGCAAATATTGAAAATTTCGAAATTGATTTTAGTTACAATTTCATTACCTAGATGGCGCTGTACCAGAATCAGAAATTCAGCGGCCAAATTGTTTGATTAATTGAAAAATATAACTGATCGACACGTATTTTTCCTTTTTGTAAACCAGGAAAGAATCCTAATAACATCAAATCGTTAATTAATAAAGCACCATTTCGCCAAAAGTTAGAAGAAATGGTTAACGATTTTTAAATACAATCTGAGATATGTAAAATAGGTATATGCAAATTAAAACATGTAGCAAAAATATTTATATTTTTATAGAGTTTTGTCAAATATATTGAATGTTTGAAAAACATAGCTGAATTCAATACACGATTTTTTGAAATGTTAATATAGTACCAAAATTATGATGGTACTACTAATAGGATTTCTTGCTATAAGGAATGTGTAATTTCTTGAATAATTGGCGACACTCGACTATTTAACTGGAAATTTGTCATGATCCAACAAATGAAATATAGATGGGAATGACAAAATACATTTGTCGTACTTTATTCCAAATATCCTATGGGCTTGTAAAATGGTAGCATTGTTTATTATACTGTACACGATTTTTTAAAATGTATCCCCTCAAATAAATATAATTTTTAAATCAACCTTTTGCGTTGAAAAACGTGGTAGTAAAATCATTTTGTATTATTTTTTTTGCCCAAAATTTCTAAAGGTGGGGGGTTACAGAGAATATTCCTTATGCTATTTCTTTTAATGAGCGAAAAGCGGTAAATTAAACATAAAGGGTAAAATTGTGTGTACAGTGTTATTCGAGAAGTTATAACACTTTGGTCTGCACGACATAATATAAGATGTGAGCAAATGACAAACAAACAAAAATTACTTTTCACAAATAAAAAATAGACAAGATATGAGGACATAATTTATTTACCCATAACACAACACAAAGAATTTCAAAATATTGGTAGATAATATAATACATGGCAGCTTATATAACACATGAGGTAACTTGTCTCTTGGCGGCCTTGTCTCTTGTATTAGATCACAATCCTTGCTCAATGTGGCGCCCTTCATTCTCAAGCACCGCCTGCAGACGATAGATGACAGATTGGACAGCATTAAATAACATATCTGTTGAAATTGATGAAACGTGCCGTCTGATAGAAGCCTTCAACATGGCCAATTTGGTAGGCCGGCATCGATAAACACGCGACTTAATGTACCCCCATAGCCAAAAATCGCAAGGCGTCAAGTCTGGTGATCTTGAAGGCCACTGGTGTATAAAGTGGCGACTTATCACACGATCTTCACCGAACGTATCCTTCAGCAATTGTTTGGCACCGCGGGAGATATGAGGAGGTCCTCCATCTTGCATGAATGTTATTTCGCTCAGTGCTTGTCTGTCCTACAATATGGGGATAACCTTTTCTCTCAAAAGTTGAACATAACGTTCACCAGAGAGAGAGTTACAGAAACGGTTTTAAAAGTTCTTCCATTTATTTCTTCAAAGAAAAATGGCCCAATAATAAAAGAAGAAGTGAACCCACTCCAAACTGTAACTCTGGGCTGATGAAGTGGTATTTCTGTAAAAATCCTAGGGTTTTCTGTTGCCCAAATGCGGCTGTTTTGAGTGTTGACTTCTCCATTTAGAGAAAAGTGAGCTTCATCTGTCCACAGAACATTCGACAGCCAGTTTTCATCAATATCAATTTGCCGGAAAACCCATGCAGCAAATTCTTGACGCTTCTCAAAATCGCCGACTTTTAGCTCGTGAAATCTTTAAATTTTGTACGGGTATTTTTTAAGAAAAATTCTTAGAGCTCTCCAAACTGTTCCATACGAAATCCCCGTTTGTCGAGAAACTTGTCGAGCACTTACTTCTCCATACGTGGATAACGTTTCAATAGCTTCAACATTCTGCGAAACCGTAACAGCCACTGACTTGCGTGTCGATGGTCTTCCACTCCGAGGTTTTGCTTCCAGAGATCCAGTCTTCTCAAAATTTTTTATCATTCTCCTTAGAGAGTAGCAACTCATGGGTCCTTTACCTCTTCGAATACCTTTAAAGTTACGAAACGCTCGTAAAGCTTCAGTGGAAGATTCTGAATTGCAATAATAAAATTTCACCAAGAGTACTTTATCCTGTAGTGACGGCATCCCAGAGTAAAATAAATGATCAGGGATAGTTGAATTTTTCAAATGAATTAAAATAAACATAATCGATATATGGCTTCTGAAGCCAACTGTGCGGACGTGTTTGGCATCGCTTGTCTCGTACCGCGAATGGGATTTAACTCTGCATATCACAATATAGTATTAAAAGTAACTCCTAAAGTTTACCACATTTTAAGAAAAATGGGTAATGAGATATACACCGATTTTGAGCGATGTTCTACACAAGAAGTATATTTGTAAGACAATGCCAAAATTGTTTTGAATTTAATACGAACCATAAAACAAAAGACTGCCAAAACATTAAAATATGTAAAATATGCGGTGTACAGGGTAGCCACAACTGTACTGAAGCGCCAAATTGTCACAATTTCTCTAAGCACCCTAAATTTAAAAACTTTTCTACAAACCATAAATCAAATTCAAGTGAATGCCCGATTTACAAATCACAAATAGACAAAATTATCCAAAGGACACAATATTCTCAAATATACGAGGGAAATGATGTAGCAAATACAATTTAAAACTTAATCTTAAATAGATTAATATCCTATATGATTGAAAATGTGAGATGTATTCAACAAAATGTAAGAAAAAGTTTTACTGCGATAAGTAAACTACAGGCCAACACTAGAGATGACCCACCTGACAAGGACGAGTGGGTAACACCCTCGTTTCCAGACAGTCATGAACCGGGATCGAATCCCGCGTTAACATTTTGTTTGATATGTGAATATCCTTCACCTGACATTCTTTTGATTCAAGAACCATATGTTTTACATGAAAATGTTATTTATGATATGGACTCTCAAATTATATGTTCGAATAAAACTGGGGAAAAATATACGGCAACTATAATTTTAAATAAAAATATAAAGTTCAGCACAAAGAGGAAAAATTCACAAATTCTTTTGTACAACAATATCTATTTCTACAGTTAAAGCAAAATTAATTATTTCTAATTTCTACATTCATCCGAATACATTTAACCCTGTTCATCAAACATTCATTAGAGATCTGCTCAAAACGTATATAAATCAACCTGTAATCCTTTGCGGTGATTTTAATTCAAGACATACTATATGGTTTGTTATAAACTCTAATGGATATAGATTACAACCTATTATAGACGAATGTAACCTCTTTATACATAACCTGAAAAAACACCCACCTGCCGCGGAGAGTAAGTATAATTGATCTCACAATCTCGAATAAACACTCACTAAGTTTAATAAACAACTGGCATACCTCTGATTTGACTAATATTTCCGACCATGTTGCTGTTAAATTTGATATCAGGTTAAAGAATGGTCATTTATTCAATAATCAAATTTCCACTTTGAAAAAAATGCGAATTGGGCAAATTTTTCTAATAACATATCATTACAAGATACAAAAAACTGGGAATTGATATAAGCAGAGTGAAAGATGAGGAAGATATTAATGGGATAGTGAACGCACTCATGAATTTATTGAGAGAAGCAGCATATAAATCTTCGAAGGTTAAATCCCCCATTAATATACATGTTTCCAGAATTGTCTGGTGAACTAATGAACAGGAAATAATAAAAAATCATTTTCATTATATTAGAAACTAGTATTATCGTCATAAAACAATCAGTTACAATACATTTAAGTTGGCAAGAAACAAATACACTAATGCAATAAGAAAAGCTAAAAGAACTAACTGGCGAAACGTTATTGAAGAAAATTACACAGATAATCCATTTGGTAATGCTTATAAGTTCTTCAATAAATTAAGATCCTCAAATGTAAAGAATGGAATTCCCATAATTGACAATTCACCAGAATATCTAAAAGAGCAAACAATGACCATATTAATGGACGATTTAATTCCTGAAGACGATCCTAATTTGGACAATTTTCAACAACAAATAATTAGAAATTTTAAGCCACGAATGAATAATCCAAGCATAATTATTATCGAAGTAGAAGAAATAATGAATATCATTTCTAATTCTGATGTTTAAAAAGCTCCAGGTTTAGACAACATAAGTAACAATATTGTAGCGTAGAAATCAAGCCTTGAAATATCCTAAGATATAAAATAATTTATTGATGACGTCACAAGGACGAGTCGACAATTATTAACACGTCAGCAAAACTATCTACAGCTAGGGAATCTTAAGCAAGCAAGCAAAGAAATATTTTAAAGATGATTTCACAAATACAGAGTAATATATTTTTTATAATCTGTTGAGTATTTTCATTGAATTATATTAAATTAAATAATAAAATATTTCTTCGCCACAATATGATCAAATGTGCTTACCCAAAAATTAAGCATATGTTATGCAAACTATTTAATAAATGTATTCAAAAAGGGGTATTATCCGGAGAAATGGAAAATAGCAGCTCTAAAGATAATTCCTAAACCACATAAATCTAATTTAGAATCAACAAAAAGTTATCGACCTATCTCATTGATTTCAAATCTTTCAAAAATTTTCGAAAAAATTTTGAAAAATCGAATTTATGAATTTTATGAAAGTAATAATCTTTTGAGCTCCAGACAACATGGATTTGTCAAATAAAAATCAACGACAACGTGCTTGAATAAAATATTTATCGATCGAGGATCAACAGCGATACGACTTGGATATTCCAGATATAATTGAAAATTTGATTAAATATATAATTACACTATTGAAGAAAAATACTAACCAAACATTTCAAAGTTTCTTTCCCGCTAATATTCCGAATTATTTTCGGGCAAATTTCCACAACTCTCAATTTATTACAAATCACGGAAATTTTAGAAGCTTTTTAAAATTCATCAAAGCAGTGCAGGATTCAAGATGCTTCTGTGGATGTGAGGAACAAATTTCTATTCATCTGCTGCTAAATTGCCCCGTCTTTCAAGAGTATAGAGAGAGAAATAAGGATAACCCAGGCCCCTGGAGCGCAAGAAACGCCAACTGCCCGGGCTGTCAAGCTAACTAGTAGAAACCAGTTAATCTAGATTATATTTATATAGAGCCAATTGCAGAGCCGAACCAGCTGGTCAGGAAGTTCCATGCCTGCAGAGAACCCGGGAGTCCAGCCAACGAGACTGGGTCGAAGGAGGTCTTCCCAAGCAGCAGATCTGTCTTCATTCTGTGTTGCATGAAAGCAGGGCATTTGAATAGAAGGTGGTCCACAGTCTGTTGTTCCTCCATACAATGTGGGCAAGATGGGTCTTCCCCAGGACGCCAGAGAACCAAGTCTGCCCGAACATGGCCATGTCCTGTAAGTAAGGTGGTGGTGACTTCTCCAGGACAGACCTTAGGGAGGAATTGGAGCAGCCGGTCTGGAGTATGGGCTATTCTCCTCAGGTGTCTGTTGTAGTGGTCCTGGCAATAAACCTCCGTCCATGCGTCTAGGGCTGCCGCGCGTGAGTGGTTACGGGCCAGGCTTCTAGGCAGAATGGAAAATGATGGCTCTAAGATCAAAACGGCCGCGTTCTTAGCAGCTCTGTCTGCTCTTTCCTTTCCGCCGATGCCGCAGTGTCCCGGCACCCAACACAGATTTACGTTTTGGTTGGTGTTCAGTGCGAGAATAATCTTAGCTAATAATGTCGATCGAACTGGACCTGACGTACATATGGCTGACAGAGCTGATCTGCAGTCCGACGCGATAGTGATCGCATTTCTTGAATAACCTTCCTTCACCAGACGGACCGCCCAGCGGATTGCCAGAAGTTCAGCCTGGAAGGCTGTGCAGTCTGGATGGAGCCGTAAGAGAACGGGCTGCTGATCTTCTGATGAGGGAACAATTGCAGCGCCCACCCCAGCCTCATTTTTTGATCCGTCTGTGAATATTATAGGTGTTGTTATCTCCTCGATGTTTAGACTGAAAGACAATTGACGTCTATCTGGAGGGTATGGCAAAGAAGCAGGGCCTGGTCTAGATTCAAAATTTCCTTCATTGATTTCCTTCAGGAACGCCGTACGAGACCTAACAATAATATCGAAAGGAGGGCTACCGGTGATGGAGATGGCTGAGACTGTAGGTGTGTAAGGACCTCCTCTCAGTACACGTTTCGCAAAATTCCAGTGAAGGCTCCTAAGTTGCCTAATGCCTTCGCTGGAGAGAGCACGACCTCCCCATGCTGACGCTCCGTCCAGCTGAAAAGAAGATTCCAAATTTACCCTGTATGGTGTGGGTGAGTCGTGGGATTATTGATCTGCATCTACGTGTGATCTTGCGTAGGTGGGCGACAAATCCGCGGGTCTGGTAAAACTCCACTCCTAAGATTGTAACGGTCTTCTTGATGTTTAAAGGTTGACCAAGGACTCTAAGCCCTGTCTCGGAGTTGGGGTGGATATTACGCCATTGGAACAGGCAAGCTTGAGTCTTAATGGGGTTTATATTAAGACCATTTATCGTGCACCAAGATGTCAACCTCTCCAAGAAGGTGTTAGTGGCAGAGACCGGCAGGCGACTACGAACCTGAGTCATAAGGGTGAAGTCGTCCGCGTAAGCTATTAATCGGCTATCTATGATGGAGGGAAGGGTGAAGATGGTCCGAGCAACTATGTTCCACAGGAAAGGACTTAGCGCTGAACCCTGGGGAGTGCCGAGTTGGGAGGACGTACATTCTGTTGCTGTCCAAGCTGAGTAAGAAACCGTCCGGTCTTCCAAAAAGCTTTTTACTAAACAGGTAATAAGACTCTGAACAATTTAGACGTTCAAGATTTTGTATGATTGCCTGCCTCCAAACAGTGTCGAAGGCCTTACTGATGTCCGAGCTGATGACAAGAGTTTTCCTCCAGTGAGCTTGTCTTTCTTCAATTAATTGAGTGATACTCGCCAGTGCATCTTCCGCTGAACGACCATTTACGGTACCCAATACGGTTTGTATTGATCTTCAAAGAACCATCCATGACGATCCGCGAGCCTCTGAAGTCGGGCCAGGATACATCTCTCAAATACTTTGGCCATAGTGTTCAATAAAGTAATAGGTCTGTATTTCTCCAGCTGACTGGTGGCTGAATTGGAGGATTTAGGCAGAAGTATGAGGCGGCCTTCTTTCCATTGACGGGGGAAGTGGCCCATACGAAGGCATTTGGTGAACAATTCGGCCAGCAGGAATTGCAAGGAAGGGCCGCCCAGGTCTAGGCATTTTGAACCAAGACCGTCAGGGCCCGGGGCTTTCCTTTTTCCACAGCGATGAATGGCTCGCAAAACTTCCCAGGGTTTGAATTCAGGTTCGTCTGAGTGAGCAGAAATTGCATTCCTTTGCGGGTGAGGTCTGGTGTAATGTAGGAAAAAGTGATTTTAACAGGGTCTGGCAAGTCTCATGAGGATTGTAAAGAGAGCCGTTATCATGTTTGAGAAGTGGCGGACCTCGGGGGGAGCCGCGGCCCCGGGCGATAAATCGATGTATGTCACTCCAGTATGCGAATGACACCTCCTTGCAGAGATTAAACCAGGATTTACTTTTAGCTTTCCGTATAGCCGCCTTCAGTCGCTTATGGCAAGCTCGGTATAAACCGCGGAAGAAATTCCTAATAGAACACCGGACTTTCTGACTATAACGGCGGAGGGAGATAACCAACCTTCTGATCCGACTCAGTTCGGGGGTCCACCACGGCTTTGACGGTCTTGTAGTATTGGAGCGTCTCCCCATGGAAGAGTCACAAGCTGATTGCAGGATGGAAGTCAGAAGGAGGACCACCCTGTCAATATCTTCTGGGCTAGAGGCCTCGTTTAATAAGGTAGTTACACCATCAAATTATAGGGGCATTACCCTTATAAGCAACTTGTCAAAACATTTTACATCCATATTAAAAAATAGACTAAGTAATTGGATTGAAAATAGAAAACTCATAGCGGAAAACCAGGCATGATTCAGAAAGGGCTACTCGTGCAAAGACCATATCTTCACGCTTACGTCACTAATTCAAATGACATTAAACCGCAAAAGGAGGAAACTTTACACATTCTTTGTTGATCTTAAAAAGCGTTTGATACAGTTCCACATCTACTATTATGGAGAAAGCTTGCGCTTGTTGGTTTAAGTGGGCGATTTAACAAACTTATACAGAACTACTATGCTCAAATGATGGCAGCGGTCAGATGGAGCGGCTCTTTTACAGAATTTATCAAAATACAATCAGGTGTTCTTCAGGGTGAACCTCTGTCACCGTATGTATTTATTATTTTCAATAATGATCTGGTTGCTACGCTGGATGATTCTGACCTGCCAGGTATATACTTACCGGGCCATGGAACTATACACCTGCTCCTGTTCGCGGATGATATAGTCTTCCGTGGTGAATCCAAGATAAATATCCAAATAAAGATTAATTTAATAAAAAATATTTTGAGGAAAATAGTTTAACTCTGAACCAATTCCAGTCTAAAATCGTAGCGTTTCGAAATGGAGGCCGCTTGGCTAGATCTGACGTTTGGTTTTGGGGCCAACAACCTTTGACAGTTACCTCAAAATATACGTATCTTGGCTACCCCTTAACAATCAAGAATCCAACTGCTTACGTGGCGCAGCACTTTAAAAGCAAAGCATTGATTGCTACAAACGCAGTATGGAGAATACTATCTAAGTCAAGAACCATATCGTTCGGAGCAGTGATGAAATTACTTGACTCCATAGTTTTATCCACGTTATTATACTCGGCCCCACTGTGGGCGACGAATCAGATAGGAGTTGTAAACCAGATCCAGGATATTTTTCTTAAGGCGATTTCTTGACCTTCGCAAATTTACACTCCGGGCTATATCTTACGAACAGAAACCGAAAGGGTGTCCCTTGAATTAAACATTACGAAATTGATTATAAAGTTCTAGATACGGATTTTAAAAATGGACAGGACAAGATTACCTTATGTTTGCTTTTTTCAGCTCTAGGAAGTTTCAATTTTGGGAAAAGCGGGGAACAACTTTATTTATAACCTGAATAACATCATTGACTCTTGGGGTTTTTCTTTTCTTAAGTACTGTGAAGATTATATGGTTTTGCGAGGAGAAATGCCTAGAATAGTTCAAACCACAGTGGACCAGCTACTCCAATTTGACCGAGCTAAGATACAAAACTCAACTCATTGTATTCACTATCAATCTCTAAGTAGCTCCTTTATGACGGAGGACTACTTACTATCAAACCTCTCTTTGAAAATAGCCCGTCAAAGGATGCTATGGCTATTTTCCCCCCAGGATATCACGAGATTTTGGAACAGCGACCCTTTAAATTTCTACTTCTGCAATGCTGGCATCCAAAAAATTTGGTTCATTATCTATTCCATTGCCCATTCCTACAGGAAAAGAGACTGGAAATTCGCGAAATTTCGGGGCTAACTCACTATAATGAACAACATGTATATACAATTTTTACTACTCTCCAGCTGGATAAAACATTTGTTTATAAATATTTAAAATTTTTCAAGGCGATTGACAAAATGAGGGAAGAAGTGCTCAACTCCCCAGACAACGGCTGATTGCTCCACCTCCCCTCTAAATTGCTTTTCCTCCTCACTCATGTACATATATAACCTCTTAGGGAATCCCCTTGTAAGACAATAGTGTCTTAATGAAGGTTTTTGTTGTTATTGTTGTAATAGGGTAGTTACCTGGTGGAGAGAAGAGTTGATGAAGTATTTAAAGGTCTGTTCTTTACATGAGGATTCAACCCAGGAGGATTTTGTCTCGTTATTGACCATGTCTAGGAATGTAGTCCAGATAGGTATATGGTCAGTGAAGGCCATCTCATCTAATAAACCTCTAGTGACATGGATAGCCAGTGAGCTGGATGCCAGAGTTACATCTATAGAAGAAGATAAAGGCCCATTTGACCAGGTCGAGTCCACAGGAGGTCCCAAGAAATGAAGTTCATTGAAGCTGGCGAACTCTTCAAGATTAGCACCCTGGAAGTCCAACCTCGCACCGATGCCCCAGGTAGGAGAGTGGGCGTTAGTGTTCATACCCAGGATCACTGGAAGAGACGCCCGTCTTATCGTATCTTCCAGAAGAGGGATGAAATCATCGACAGCTCTAAGGCCGTGCCAGTAGGCTGAGTGCGCCACGATGATGCTCTGCTCTAGACATATGGCTATGGAGGTTATGGCGGTGTCTGGGGAGGTTAGAGGGATGGGATGAAGGTTGCTACATGCCACAATTCCCGAGGGGATGTAGGCGCCTGGGACAAAAAAAAAAAGCCTGAAACCCACGTGTGGGCCAGAAGAAGTTAGTTGAGAGTTCTTAAAGGAGCACGATGTCGGCCTGTGTCGAATTTGCCAAATTTGCAATTTCAAGAATGACAGTTGGTGATTTTTTAGCGTTCACCCGCAGGACACGCAATGGCCTAGACATTGTTTCTTGTTCGGGCTATTCTCTCTTTTACAAAGGGACAGGTAGATAATGTGGCAAAGTGGTTGTGGGAGCTCCAGATTTTTTTTCTGCAGCGGCAGCAGCGGCTTTGGCTTGGCTCGACCGAGCATCGGATGCCCTCATGCTCTGCAGAGCCGCAGCGATAGCAGATTGGATGGGCAGCTGGACAGGCAGAAGCGCGGTGGCCGAAGCCACAGCAACGGAAGCATTGCTTTAAAGTATGACTGCGCTCATACCTGTGCACTAGACCCGCCACAGGAATACGTCCATGTTGACCGAGGATTTCGGCGACTTGGTTGTCCACTTCGATGAACACTGTACTAGTGCTGTGTGCCGCATTATTCGATCGATGGACTACCCTGATTTCACGCTTTTCCAGGAGTGACTGCACGGAGTGGTTGGAGCGGAAGCTCTCGCATATCTCATCGTCCCGCACCTCCCCGTCCACTCTGAAGAGGCAGTATCTTGGTAGGATAACCGGGCACTCGGGGCAGCTTAGGCCCGTTGGCAGGGAGGTCAGCCCAGTGGCCAGCTACTTTGCCATTTGGGTTGTTTTGGGGTGGAAAACCACCTCGCCGCTGGTGTTGATGGACGCCACCAGGTGTTTTGATGACGCTAGGGAAGGATGAATCTTTTGAATTTCCCTCAAAAATTCCCTTGGGTTGCTTTGGGGTTAGCCGACCTGACGACGACATGCGATTCGAAGGAAGGAGCCAGATTCACAAATGTGGATTTCGCTTTGGGTTTCGGAGGTGCAGGCTTTACCGGCTTGTCTTTCTCTGCCACAACCGAGGCGAAAGAGGTGGAGGGAATCGGGACGTTGGCTGTGGGATTGGGTCTTCCTAGACTGGCTCCCTTGAAGGCGTCCTTAAGAAGAAGTTCTGCCTTTTGGACGAGAGTCAGTATCAGTCCTTTGGTGGCCATCTGTATTTTTTCGGGGGAGTCCAGGCTGGTGTCGGCAATGATCGCTTCGAAGGTTGGGCACTCAAAGTTGAACAAGTTCGCCGTGCTGTTGAATTTAAATTGGTGATGGGAAGACGGGAGGAGGTCTTCGTCCTCAGAACGCGGCCGCTTGTTGGCCTGCTGACTTCCTCCACCACCGCCATCATACTGGTTCAGCTCCATAAATAAAAACTATCAAAAAGCAAATCTACTCCAAAGAGAGTAAAAAAAGGCAGACCAGACAAAGAACATTATTCCGTTAACGAGATGAGGTGTGTATGGTTATTGGTTCGGCCAACAACAAATATCCAATTTATATACACATATATTTTTACATAATGAGGTTTTGAAAAATGCGAATAATCTTCATCTATTTACATGCACAACAATTTATTTTACCATCACTACAGCATAAATCACTCTTGGTGAAATTTTTTTATTGCAATTCAGAATCTGCCACTGAAGCTTTACAAGCGTTTCGTACCTTTAAAGGTATTCGAAGCGGTAAAGGACCCATGAGTTGCTTCTCTCTAAGGCGAATGATAAAAACTTTGGAGAAGACTGGATCTCTGGAAGCAAAATCTCGGAGTGGAAGACCATCGACATGCAAGTCAGGGGTTGCTACGGTTTCGCAGAATGTTGAAGCTATTGAAACGTTATCCACGTATGGAGAAGTAAGTGCTCGACAAACGGGGATTTGGTATGGAACAGTTTGGAGAGCACTAAGAATTTGTCTTAAAAAATACCCGTAAAAAAATTCAAAGACTTCACGAGCTAAAAGTCGGCGATTTTGAGAAGCGTCAAGAATTCGCTTCATGGGTTTTCCGGCAAATTGATATTGATGAAAACTGGCTGTTGAATGTTCTGTGGACAGATGAAGCTCAATTTTCTCTGAACGGAGAAGTTAACACTCAAAACAGCCGCATTTGGGCATCAGAAAACCCTAGGATTTTTACCGAAATGCCACTTCAGCAGCCCAGAGTTATAGTTTGGTGTGGGTTCACTTCTTCTTTTATTATTGGGCCATTTTTCTTTGAAGAAATAAATGGAAGAACATTTAAAACCGTTTCTGTAACTCTCTCTGGTGAACGTTATGTTCAACTTTTGAGAGAAAAGGTTATCCCCATATTGCAGGACAGACAAGCACTGAGCGAAATAACATTCATGCAAGATGGAGGACCTCCTCATATCTCCCGCGGGGCCAAACAATTGCTGAAGGATACGTTCGGTGAAGATCGTGTGATAAGTCGCCACTTTATACACCAGTGGCCTTCAAGATCACCAGACTTGACGCCTTGGGATTTTTGGCTATGGGGGTACATTAAGTCGCCTGTTTATCGATGCCGGCCTACCACATTGGCCATGTTGAAGGCTTCTATCAGACGGCACGTTTCATCAATTTCATCAGATATGTTATTTAATGCTGTCCAATCTGTCATCTATCGTCTGCAGGCGGTGTTTGAGAATGAAGGTCGCCACATTGAACAAGGATTCTGACCTAATACAAGAGAGAAGGCAGTTACCTCATGTGTTATAAAAGCTTCCATGTATTATATTATCTACCAATGTTTTGCAGCTCTTTGTGTTGGGTTATGGGTAAATAAATTCTGTCCTCATATCTTGTCTCTTTTTTATTTGTGAAAAGTAATTTTTGTTTGTTTGTCATTTGCTCACATCTTATATTATGTCGTGCAGACCAAAGTGTTATAACATCTCGAATAACACTGTACACACAATTTTACCCCTTATGTTTAATTTAACGCTTTTCGCTCATTAAAAGAAATAGCATAAGGAATATTCTCTGTAACCCCCCACCTTTAGAAATTTTGGGCAAAAAAATAATACAAAATGATTTTACTACCACGTTTTTCAACGCAAAAGGTTGATTTAAAAATTATATTTATTTGAGGGGATACATTTTTAAAAATCGTGTACAGTATAATAAACAATGATAACATTTTACAAGCCCATAGGATATTTGGAATAAAGTACGACAAATGTATTTTGTCACTCCCATCTATATTTCATTTGTTGGATCATGACAAATTTCCAGTTAAATAGTCGAGTGTCGCCAATTATTCAAGAAATTACACATTCCTTATAGCAAAAAATCCTATTAGTAGTACCATAATAATTTTTGGTACTATATTAACATTTCAAAAAATCGTGTATTGAATTCAGCTATGTTTTTCAAACATTCAATATATTTGACAAAACTCTGTCAAAAATATAAATATTTTTTGCTGCATGTTTTAATTTGCATATACCTATTTTACATATCTCAGATTGTATTTAAAAATCGTTAACCATTTCTTCTAACTTTTGGCGAAATGGTGCTTTATTAATTAACGATTTGATATTATTAGGATTCTTTCCTGGTATACAAAAAGGAAAAATACGTGTCGATCAGTTATATTTTTCAATTAATCAAACAATTTGGCCGCTGAATTTCTGATTCTGGTACAGCGCCATCTAGGGAATGAAATTGTAACTAAAATCAATTTCGAAATTTTCAATATTTGCCATAAAAAATCCCATTGCATTCTGAACACAATGGTGTTTACCGCATTGCTCTAGCGCAAATATTCGCGGAGTTATTTATTTTTAAAGTTGTGCGGGACTTTTGGATCACCCTGTATAATCAAATATCATCTATACAGACCTTAAAAATACAATTACAAATATTTGATATATATAAAACGAAACATATTGCGTCAATATTAATTATTACACATTTTATCGATAAATGACAATAGAATTTATAAATGGTACTTATAATGATGCATTGGCGCGCCATCTGTTAAGAAAATTCAAAACTATTATAAACGCGTATGATTCTTTTGAAAAAATAAACAATTTCTACTGCCCTTACTGCAATGCAAAAATTAATGGGAGGGCCTTTCTCATCAGTGGTGAACCCTCCCAGCGATATGGCTATTGTAATCTAACATACCCGCTGTTATATTGTATTTTTCGATCTTCCTTTTTTAGTGATACTGAGATTCTAGAATCTTGGAATGGGTATTTTAGATGAACTATGGATATAAGCTTTGAGGAAAGAGCAGAATCAAATTTACATATTTACAATTATAAATACATAATATTCTTAGAACAATCGATTTTACACAAACACCAAATTGAGTATTTCATTAAAACAATTTTAATATTGAAAAATAGGAAAAAAATAGGTATATGTGCAATGATATTTTTTCAAAATCACATATAATACTCATTTCTGTCAAAATTTCCTAAAGGGATTATTAATATGCGACAAAAGAGCTTTGAATAAAAGAAAGAGGGACACGAAAGAATAATAATAAATCTATTTCCACCCTGGATCCGTTTAGTATGCGTTCAATACCTGCCACCAGATTGGTATGCAAACCGCCCAGTTTTGTCGGAAATCCTTTCGTTGACAAGATTCGAAAAAACAGAAAACACAGTTCAGGAAATATATTTCCTAAAGTTCTTCACAATATACGCGGATATATAGAGAGATTTTAAATAACATATCCAAAAATTACTTTTCCGATATTATTTAATACTTTATGAAATAGTTTTATAATATTATTTAATATATAAAAAATCTTATGGAATTTATATAAATATTTATTTACAAATTTTATGGCATTTATATATATAGAAAGATAACCATTTTTAAATATTATAATCATAAATTTAATCATAGGTTTAACTCCACCTTTGCCTGTCCCAAGCCCGATGAAAAAGAAGGAGGGGGAGCAGTAACAAGCTCGCTAACAACCCTGGGCTCAGAGGCCCGGCTGATAGTACCTTGTAAGGGTTCCTGATCTGGGATACAGGATGAGAGGCGTTTGTACTCCATGTTAGGAGCGGCTGCACATGGCGTCTGTTCCTCATGTCTGAGGCAGCCATTTCTTTTGGAGCTAAGTCGGCCTGCCACTGAGTAGTGCTCCCAGTCTTAATGACAAAGACAGACGTGTTCTACTTCACCCAGTGTGGAGAAAATAAAGAAAGAAAGAGGAGAATCATAAATAGTATTATAACGTTAGGAAATTAAGGAAGACAAACTTCAGGATGACACTGCAATTTATTTAATGTAAGAACAAATTGAAACTAATAGGATAGCAGAGAGGCAATGAGAAAAATTTAGTGTATCAAAATACAAATATCGGAATTAAAAATATTTTCATAGAATAATAAACTCTGATACAATATTATTGAGTTACATCAGCATTTCTTATTCTTTATTTGAACATTTCAATGATCCGTTTTTTCCCTTTTCAATGAAATCTATTATTATGATGGGGGTCGGTGGAAGGCTGGTCTAAACCATTTGTTTTCGAACGCTACGACCCGGGATCGAATCCCGCATTGGACACTTTTTTATAATTAATAATATTCTCCAGTGACCCCCGAATTTTGCAAAGGTCCAACCCTATCAGTGAGTTCAAGTAACCAAACAGGATACTGGCACATTTGTAAATGCAAAGTCGAACTGCTTTTCACATGTGTAGACATGTGATACATTTACAGTAAAAGCAGTCGCTAACTACCCATCATGTTATCATGACCTCTACTACGTGTACTAGGAATAATAATACAAAATAATATCATTCATTAATATGATGTATATATATATTTTACCAAGTAGGCATTTTTATATAAGATATATATTTATATGCAAAAAAGCTAAACATCATGATAATACCTTTGCCTTAGAAGAGCTACTGTGTGTCGCGGACACGTTGGAAAAAAATAAAAACAAAGGTTGAAAAGACCTATAAATATCTACACGGAATATTGTCCATACTTTAGCCAAGCCCAGTACTCTCTGGCACTGGTGGCGAGGCTGAAAAATGGCAGCGTCGATCATCTGACGAAAACAAAGGGATATCTTAGCGGTCTCTCGAGCGTGAAGCTCTCCAACAAGCTTATCGTGGAGGGCTTAAAAATCGAGGACACCATCCTGAAAGACTTCCCTCTCAAGGAAGAGGGCCAAACGCATCGTGATGCGCAATATGCTCTTCTTCATGGAGGGCGCCGATCGCGTCGCTGCCTTACGGTCATACGAGAGGTCACGTTCACCATCCATAAGATGATGTAATAAGATGGGCTGAAGTTCTTCGGGAAGCTTTCATAACTCTACGATAGGGCGTAAATCTTTCCCAGATCTCTGTCCGACTTGATCTTATGGTTAAGGGCGTTATTACCCATGTCTGTGTGACCTGGGGCATCAAGTGTTCTCTGTGCTATAGACAGAAACACAATTTAGCCAATTGTATTTACAATAGTATACTGCTGGAGAAACAGGCTGTTTCTTTATGTGGATGCTCCTTTTGCACGCATGGAAACTTTGAACAAACTGCTTAACACGCTGAGCACCTCTCCCGTTGCAACACTACCGTCAGCTGCTGCTATTGTCGCTGAAGCTTCTCCTAGCGACACAGATATCAGATATGAGGTGTTCCACTTGGATCCTTCGCCGCCCGAACTGCAGGGCGATTCTTGAGAGCTTCCATCAACGCAGGATCGGCGTACATTTGTTGAGAGAAAAAAAAAGATGTTCTAATGAAGAACAAAAGGGCATTTACGGCCATCAACAGCATTCAGCATTTAGAGGAAGTGATGGGGGGCTGGAGAGAGAAAATCTCCAAGCCTTCACCAACAATGGCATCATGGGCCAACGCTTGGGAGAATCTAACGTCCTGCAGAGATAGACTATCGACTCCTTGGAGATATCTGCACTAAAGCCTACCCGCTTCAAAATAGAGTGGTTCAAATTCACTGCCTCAGCGCAACCCTATTCAACATCAGAGCTGGGCATCTGCTACACCGTCTTGAAAATATCTTGGGTCTAGGATGCGTGGTCATCTATTCGGATGACATTGTTTTTTTTCTTCGGGGACGACATTCAGTTTGAGCTTGTGCCCCTGATCTTCGGATGTTATGCCTCTGAGGTGACGGCCAATTTTGACAAGAACTACGGGTTCTGGTACGGTTCCTGGAAGCACCGGGCAGATTGTCTGGTAATCTCCTGGAAGTCCGATTCGATGACTGTTCTGGGCTGCACCATCACAACCAGGAACACCGTCGCCTCCCAAGCCTCCCACCTATTGTGCTGCTGTAATGAGCCAATCCTTTCACTAAGGGGCCTGTCGCTGGTGGGTCGTGCCCGCGTGGCCAACATGCTGGTTCTGATATCTATCCTGCCCCACATTCATGGCTATAAATCCACCTAAGACCACCAAAGGCCGGCCGCAGGCAAGGCTAAATCACTTCGTGTGAGGAAAAATCCAAGTCTGATGGCTTTCCGGTGAAGCGTCCCAAGATTCTTGGGACGTCCAGTCTACGAAGGCGTTGATCTTTTGAACATCGCGGCCAACTTCTGCTCACCTATTGAAGGTCTCCAGGCCTCCGTCTACGGTGGCGTCAACGGCTACTCTTTTCTGATTCGGAGCCGGGCGCGGCTGACTCCGCTGGCTTCTGACATATGGCTCTTATCGAGGAGAAGAATAATTATAAGCCTCTTGGAGGCCGCCTCTAGCGTCATTGATCTGGATCACCGGGTACTGCACCCTTCCAGATAGAGCTACCTGCCTCAACAAATAGACAACTAATGCCTGTTTCCTCTAAACCAGATGGCTCCCAAGCGTTTGCTACAGGCGATTGTCGGAGAATACTCTGATGGCGCCCCTACTTTAGCACGCGCAACGGGGGCTGCTCTCTTAAACCCTCAGCACCAGGCGCCTTCTGCCAGCGTCTCTTGCTATCACGCTAATTCGAGCTATCATGTAGAGCATGAGGCGGATACCATCGTCCTACGTGTATCGGCGACTCCCATTACGCGTTTCACCAGCCAGAGCGCGTCTTGCACTAGACTTGACACGGCTGCATTAGCTTCCTGTAGAAGAGCTAGCTGCGCGGTGAAACCCCACCGTGGATGTGTCCCGCGCTATCTCCAGAACCGACATGCGTGGCAATTGCTTCTCGGGGTATGAGTCAGACATCACTCTTCGGGTGGCTGACCATGCCCTGCCCCATTCTGATCATCCTGCCTAGAGACGCGTCAACTGCCGCATGTGAGTACAGCGATGGGTCTCTGACCACAGATGTTGGAGTTTATGAGCCGTGCGAGTACGGCTCCAGCAGGTATTTATTTCTGTGTCGCACCACTGGATCTGCATTTCTGGTTCTTCGGCCTCCATAGAAGCAATGAATTCAACATCCTTGGCGATGATTTTCATCTGTAAGGCCCATCTTGGTCTTGAGTTGGACAATGCCACCCTGTACATAGAACTGCCCACTCTGTGGAAAATAACTCTGACGGTCCATCGTTAAAGGAGTATTTCCTGCAGTGGAAGGCGTCAATAAAGATTTTGTGTACATATTATATATATGTTTTGAAAATAGAGCAATCCATATTTAATTCGTTAGATAATAAAAAAGGCCTATATTGGATTTAATAAAATATTCATTTTGCCAATATTTCGGCTGGCTGAACGCCAACCTTTATCAAGGCATTACATTTTTGTATATATATAGATATATATATAAATTAGATAATAAAAGGCATATTTTGGATTTTATAAAATATTTATTTTGCCAATATTTCGGCCGGCTGAACGCCAACCTTTATCGAGGCATTACATTTTTGTATACACACTGTATACAAAGTGATATATATACATCCGATGTGTATACAAAAATGTAATGCCTCGATAAAGGTTGGCGTTCAGCCGGCCGAAATATTGGCAAAATAAATATTTTATAAAATCCAAAATATGCCTTTTATTATCTAATGAATTAAATATGGATTGCTCTATTTTCAAAACGATATATATAAATGTAATGCCTCGATAAAGGTTGGTGTTCAGCCAGCTGAAATATTGGAAAAATAAATCTTTTATTAAATCCAATATATGCCTTTTATTATCTAATTATATATATGTATGAAAAATAGTACAAATGTAATATTGTACTGGAATAAGGTGCATAAATTGAGAAAAGGGCATCTCCTTATCGTGCAACTGAAAATTGCTAATATTACATTTGTACTATTTTTTCAAATTATGTAGCGTCCTCATGCAATTCTGGCCTTAACTACCCATTTCATGATTTTTCAGGATGCCTTAATGACCAATTTTATGGTCGTTGAGGTACAGCTTGCACCACGCTGATGAGGGCCAACAGCCCGAAACGCGTCCGTGGTTAGTTTTTCTTGATTAATCAAGAATGGGTATTTGGCCAATTCTGGAATAATTAAAAATCGACGAGAATAGTAGATATTTATATCGATAGATGGCGCAAGACACCAGCAACTTTCAGTTGCACGATAAGGAGATGCCTTTTTCTCAATATATATGCATATTTATCAAACATTTATTCATATATTTATGAATTTTAAACCCATTATTATTTATTTTTCATTTATATTTAACTTTATATTGTCACGAAGATTCCAAAAATATTTATTTATTATTTTTAGCAAAGTAACAAAAACAAAAATAATTCTTCCACATTCAAGGAAAACAAACAAACTAGCAACAAAAAGTAATTAATTAAATTTACATATTTTATATTTGTACAATTAATATTTACATATACTGTATTTGAAAAGCAAAACTGTCGCAATATAATATTATATTTTTAACGAAAAAGGCATATATTGGATCAAAATATCATTTATTTTACCAATATTTCAGTTGGCTGAACGCCAACCTTTATCAAGGTAATGTATCCTTTCATGTTTGAAGACAAATATCAAGATAAATATCGTTCAAGAATAAAAACTATGGTTGTTGACACACTTTAAAATGTTATAACACCTTGATAAAGGTTGGCGTTCAGCCAACTGAAATATTTGTAAAATAAATGATATTTTGATCCAATATATGCCTTTTTAATTAAAGATTTATTTATGGATTGCTCTATTTTCAATATAATATTATATAGATAGAAATATTTGATGGAAAATCTATAATAATAAGTTCGTCTCTTTTCAATCCTTTTTGGTTCTCATTGAATGAAGTCCGCCCAAGTCTGACGAAGGCCATTAGCAAGAAACCATTGTCTCAAGGTAGACGTTTCTCAGTCTTGGCACATTAAGGCAAAAAGCCGAACTGTATACTATGATTTCGGTCTCTGGCCCTCATCAATTTCCTCTCTAAAGATGTTGTTTGCGCCTAGTTATGTAAATAACTTGCTAGGCTGCATTGTTTTAAAATCATGTAAATTTTTATTTATTTCTTTTAATTATATAAAAATATATATAAAAGAAGTGAAAGATTCAATAAAGTCAGTCAGTCAGCTAAAAGGAGTGAGATGTCCTTACTCTATTCAACCAGCTTGTTACATCACAGTCTTGCGAAGGGAACAACATTCTCAGTAGTCAATCCGCCGGTCTGGTCTCGTAAAGTACAGTCAATAACAAGCTCTGCCACATATCGTCATCTCCAGAGTAGAGGCTAAAGGAGCTAAAGGAAGTCCTGGCTAACATTGTCAGAAACCAAGCTCCAACACATGTTATAAATCGAAGTCTTCCCTGTATTGATGAGCAAAAGCCCGAAATTATTGTACATAGGTTGATCTTTTGTCTGAATTTTCCAAAACTGGTGTTGCGGCACATTCTTTATTATAACTGGCAAAGTTTTTCGCTAGAGTGATGCACAGTGCATTGTTCTGATCTACAATTAAAGGGAGAGAAGATTATTTTGGTATGTATGCTATCCGATAAATGAAAACTAAAAAAAAAAAAATAATAAATATGAAAAAGATAAGGATGAATGTACATAATGAAATTTTACAGGCTTCATTGGTGTCGCCAACCGCGAGAACGACTCCGCCACCGATGGACAGCGAGAGTTCTCATCCACAGAGAGAGCAGGTCGATGCGATGGCTCGTGTTACCCACCTCAAAACCAAGATGGTATTTGTAGATGGTAGCCTTCGCCACACTTGTGATATTCATTCCCTCGGAATGGAGACGACGCCGAAGAGCCAGGACTGCAGATCCAAGGGCATTTCGCAGGAGGCGAACACCTCCCGGAGCAGGGGTCGCACGGCACGGCAACTGCAATATCTGTGGGTCAGTGACCCATCTCTGGACCCACAGGCGGCACAGTTGGCACGCCTCGAGGCAGGATGGTCAGGATGGGGTAGGGCGTGGAGGGCCAATCGTCGAGTGACATCTGCGTCGTGCCCCGAGAAGCAATTGTGACGCAGGTCAGCCAAGAAGATGGAGCGGGGCACATCTCTGCAGCGGGGTGCGCCTGGAGCCGTGCCACGTCCTGTGCCCGGCGCGCGATCTGGCTGTTTAGGCGGTTAATGGGCGTTGTTGAGCCCTCAGAACGATGGTCTCCGCCTCGTACTCCGAATGATATCTGGAGCTGGCATTTTCCTGCAGGAGTTGCTGGCAGAAGATCTCAAGGTGCTTGTGCGTCCAGCAGCGCAGCCTGCGTTGAACGTACAAGAGCAGGGGCGCCATCTGATAAGTCCCCGATAGTCGCCTGAGAAGGCAGATAGTCCCCGCGGAAGGAACGGGAGTTGGGTGGCAAAGAGAAAGTAGAGAATCCCCGCGGAAGGAACGGGGGTTGGGTGGCAGGGAGAAGGTAGGGAGTACCCGCGGAAGGAACGGGGGTTGGGTGGCAGGGAGAAGGTAGGGAGTACCCGCGGAAGGAACGGGGGTTGGGTGGCAGGGAGAAGGTAGGGAGTCCCCCGCGGAAGGAACGGGGGTTGGGTGGCAGGGAGAAGGTAGGGAGTCACCGCGGAAGGAACGGGGGTTGGGTGGCAGGGAGAAGGTAGAGAGTCCCCGCGGAAGGAACGGGGGTTGGGTGGCAGGGAGAAGGTAGGAAGTTCCCGCTAACAGAACGGGGGTTGGGTGGCAGGGAGAAGGTAGAGAGTCCCCGCGGAAGGAACGGGGGTTGGGTGGCAGGGAGAAGGTAGGGAGTACCCGCGGAAGGAACGGGGGTTGGGTGGCAGGGAGAAGGTAGAGAGTCCCCCGCGGAAGGAACGGGGGTTGGGTGGCTGGGAGAAGGTAGAGAGTCCCCGCGGAAGGAACGGGGGTTGGGTGGCAGGGAGAAGGTAGAGAGTCCCCGCGGAAGGAACGGGGGTTGGGTGGCTGGGAGAAGGTAGAGAGTCCCCGCGGAAGGAACGGGGGTTGGGTGGCAGGGAGAAGGTAGGGAGTCCCCGCTGACAGAACGGGGGTTGGGTGGCAGGGAGAAGGTAGAGAGGCCCCGCTGACAGAACGGGGGTTGGGTGGCAGGGAGAAGGTAGGGAGTCACCGCGGAAGGAACGGGGGTTGGGTGGCAGGGAGAAGGTAGAGAGTCACCGCGGAAGGAACGGGGGTTGGGTGGCAGGGAGAAGGTAGGGAGTCCCCGCGGAAGGAACGGGGGTTGGGTGGCAGGGAGAAGGTAGAGAGACCCCGCGGAAGGAACGGGGGTTGGGTGGCAGGGAGAAGGTAGGGAGTACCCGCGGAAGGAACGGGGGTTGGGTGGCAGGGAGAAGGTAGAGAGTCCCCCGCGGAAGGAACGAGGGTTGGGTGGCAGGGAGAAGGTAGAGAGTCCCCGCGGAAGGAACGGGGGTTGGGTGGCAGGGAGAAGGTAGAGGGGCCCCGCTGACAGTACGGGGGTTGGCTGGCAGGGAGAAGGTAGGGAGTACCCGCGGAAGGAACGGGGGTTGGGTGGCAGGGAGAAGGTAGGGAGTACCCGCGGAAGGAACGGGGGTTGGGTTGCAGGGAGAAGGTAGTGAGTCCCCGCGGAAGGAACGGGGGTTGGGTGGCAGGGAGAAGGTAGAGAGTCCCCGCTGAAGGAACGGGGGTTGGGTGGCAAGGGAGAAGGTAGAGAGTCCCCGCGGAAGGAACGGGAGTTGGGTGGCAGGGAGAAGGTAGGAAGTTCCCGCTAACAGAACGGGGGTTGGGTGGCAGGGAGAAGGTAGAGTGGCCCCGCTGACAGAACGGGGGTTGGGTGGCAGGGAGAAGGTAGTGAGTCCCCGCGGAAGGAACGGGGGTTGGGTGGCAGGGAGAAGGTAGAGAGTCCCCGCGGAAGGAACGGGGGTTGGGTAGCAGGGAGAAGGTAGAGGGGCCCCGCTGACAGTACGGGGTTGGGTGGCAGAGTGAAGGTAGAGGGGCTCCGCTGACAGTACGGGGGTTGGGTGGCAGAGTGAAGGTAGAGTCCCCGCGGAAGGAACGGGGTAGGTGAAATGAGGCCAGCCAAGTGCCAGTCAATCGGGAGTCACGTGACCATATGGGCCAATGGGCGCGCGCGGGGGCGCAACAGTGTGTCCGCGGGATGTGTGTCGCGCGGCGGAGCTAGTCTGGAGCTGCACCAGATCGAGACGGGGGGCCTCCTGCTGGGCCGTGGGGGGCCCCCCCAGTCGTCGCGCACCTCGCTGCTCGGCAAGCCCCTTAAATCCGGCCGTCACCGGGACCCCCGCTACCGGCGCTCCCAGGCGCTCATCTACAACTTCCTGGAGCGACCGCGCGGATACCATGCCGCCGCCTACCACATCCTGCTGTGAGTACACCCGCTTTACGACACTGTCCACCCGCTTTACAATAATATATCCATCCGCTTTACAACACTAAATCCATCCGCCTTACGACTCTAAGACTTTCAGCTCTACAACTCTATGTCCACGCCGCTAGCTAGCTCTTTGCCTATCCTCTCAATAAACAATCAAGAATCACCCTAGCAACATCTAAATAACTCTTCTATTCGATTTGCATTTGTTATATCTAACACTGCAGACATCGAAAGAAAGTCGATTTATTTCAATTTGTGCATTACATTGTTTTGCATAACAATAATCTAATTCCTTTTGTTATATTGTAAATTGCGAAATTAATATTATAATGTTATCGGCAAATTAATTGCATCACACATCGCAAGAATATTTGCAAATACTTTAAAAACACCTTTACCACAAAATATTTAAATTGAAAAATAAATTTACATGTTAGATTGCATTGAAATAGACTGTATAATTTAGAATATTGTTTCTGAAAATTTACAATTTTTTATTCATTGTAGATTTTCAAAGAGATGGGTTTGTTTCAATATATGCATTACATTGTTTTACATTGCATTAATTTTAACATGCGTTTTATTTGTAAACTACGATATTAATTATATAATAGCGGCATATTCATTAATCGAATCAAGAATATTTGTAAAGAATGAAAAAAATATCGTAAAATATTCGATAACAAATATAAATAGATATATTTAAGATAGCATTGAAATAGAAGTGTATTTTAGCCTATTTTATGTTTTTTGAAATCACATATTCCTATAAATTAAAATTTCTTTTATGCACGAGTTAATGACACCATATTTAAGACGTATTTTATCATTATGCATCTGTGTGTAAGAAAAATAAAGAATTTGACCATTTTCTTTAATATATCAAACGAGAAATATCGTCAGTAGATTTAGGCATTGATGAACAGTAAGATTCTCTGTGATATTTTCAAATATTTAAAATTTGACACGATCTGTATGATTAATACATCTACTAATATAGAAATATAATCGACTCTCGATAATTTGAAACTAATCAATTTGAATCTCTCGATGAATTGAAATATGTTTTCCCGGTCCATTGAAAAATATTCGATAAGTTGAATAAAATAATTAATAATTGATCCCCTCGGTAATTTGAAATTAAAAAAAATAGTATCTTACCATAAATAGGCATTTGTAAATAACTGTACAAATGTTTAAAATAATAAACAACGAATTTTGAGATCAAACTTTTGTTTAATTGATTTTTCCCTTTCTTCCTCTTGGTTATTTAAACTCCTGTTATTCTAAACCCTTGATAAATTGAAAAATATTTCTCTGATCTCTCTTGAGTTTCAAATTATCGAGAGCCGACTGTAGACTTGATTTAAATCTCCTGGATATGCAAATTAAAATAATACCACAGATTTCTGGAGATGGGATTCTTTTGATATTGTGGCAAAGAAATAATTTATTATTTAATAAAATTATTCAATGAAAATATTTGGAAACTGATTTATTATTTTATATTTGTAAAATCATCATTTAGTTACCTAGCTTGCTTGCTCGTTATTCTCTAGCTGTAGATAGTTTGGTTGATAATTGTCGACTGGTCGTACTGACGTCATCAATAAATACTTTTACATCTTCAGATATACAAAGACTTGATTTCTACGCTACAATATTATTAATGTAATCTCAAGCTTTCGGAAATCTCTGCCCTTCTTCAGGAGTACATTTTTATTTGCTTATCCCTAGTACACGTGGTACAGGCCATGATAATCATGGTCGGTAGTTAGCGACTGCTTTTTACTGTAAGCGCACCACATGTCTACACATGTGAAAAGCAGTTCGACTTTGCACTTACAAATATGCCAGAGCCCCGTTTGTTTACTTGCACTCGCTGGTGGGGTTGGACTGGACAGGAGTACATAAAACGAATAACAATAAACACCGTTTGATAATGTGTCAATGAGGGTTTATTAGTTTGCGTTTTCGTACTCTTGTAGAGAAGCAGAAATTCTCGAAAGCTTGAGATTACAATAATAAAAAGAAACCCATCTCTAGAAATCCCTGTTGTATTATTCCAACTTGTATAAATACATAAAAAGGTATGATTCATTCTACATGTTGTAAAATAAATATTAACCCTTTAGGTGCCGGCCGTTTTCAAGGTCATTCCAGATTATTGTTAGCCTTCAAAAGACATCAAACTATTCTTTAAATTATTTTTTTTTTAAATAAACGCTTTTATAATTTATACAAACATATGAAACACAATGCAACAGAATATACGCTTTGAAATACAATTAATTAATTTTCATTAGATTATTTTAAGGAGAAAAGGTTACAATCAACACGATCATATCAAAACGATACATTGTCTTGCCTGGTGCTTAAAGGGTTAAACTAACATTTTTCCTAGTTATGGTGAAAATATTTAGATAATTTGAAAATTCCTGTTTGTTATAAGGTTGTCTCAAAAGTTCGTGTTTTTCTTAAAACGTTGTTTTTTCTTATTGCTTGGCGAATAATATTAATACGGCGAATACATAATAACACAAAATGCAAGTACTTTATACAAAACACAAAGACATCATACATAACGGCGAATAGTATTGGTTTTCCTTTTTTTTTTTAAGTGTTTACGAACTTTTGGGACAACTTTTTTTGTAAATGTAAAAAAAGAATTATTCTTAAAAAGCGGTATCGAATTGAAAAAGAGAAACTGTACGCCCTATTGAGGCGACAATAAAAAAGTTCCTGACCTTAAGAGTAGATAATGGGTATCATACCTGATATGGTTAGACATTGTGTTAATCATGATTTCTATTTGCATATTAGACTAAAGGTTGCTTCTCAAGAAGACTTACTCTTTCAATTCCTATATATTCTATTGAATAATGTGATAAATATGAGATAAAAAGGTTGTTAGTAGGTAGTTTCTATTGAAATTTTAAAGAAATTGAATAAATTTCTCTTTATAAACCTTTTTAAAATGTCTAAGGTAATTTTGCGACTAGCTGTGAGGCGTAATACACTCATAGACAAAACCTAAGAAAAAGGAAAATTCTTTCAAATAATCTGTAGTCTATTTTTTAAAAGGATACAGAGACAATTTTGTTCACATTTGGTTATCTCGTGTATCTTCAATAAAGATCACTGTGTATCACATATCTTTCAGAGTTATTGTCCGAGTCAATATATACATACTAAAAGGTACAGCCTTCTTAAGTTTTGTCCATTAGTGTATCTATCCGAATTATTATCTTAATCCCGATATACATGGTAAAAGGTACAACTTCCTTATGTGTTGTCCATAAGTGTATCTTTCAGAGTTATTGTCTGAATCCCGATATACATACTAAAAGGTACAGCCTTCTTAAGTTTTGTCCATTAGTGTATCTATCCGAATTATTGTCTTAATCCCGATATACATGGTAAAAGGTACAACTTCCTTATGTGTTGTCCATAAGTGTATCTTTCAGAGTTATTGTCTGAATCCCGATATACATACTAAAAGGTACAGCCTTCTTAAGTTTTGTCCATTAGTGTATCTATCCGAATTATTGTCTTAATCCCGATATACATGGTAAAAGGTACAACTTCCTTATGTGTTGTCCATGAGTGTATCTTTCAGAGTTATTGTCTGAATCCCGATATACATACTAAAAAGTACAACTTCCCTATGTGTTGTCCATGAGTGTATATATATAAAGGTATATATAATCTATCATTTTCAATTATAGAATATCAATGGTCTTATCTCTCCTCGCGATCCAAAAGATCAATACCAGTCTGTTTATTCTATATAATTTCAGCAGCTGCTGCCAAGTGGCCTAGCCGGAATTTGATTCTGAACTCTATTTGTGAGATGCCTAAACAACAACTAAACTGAGATATCATATTTTTATGTTAAAATATTATATATACATATTAAAAACAATAGAAAAAAAAGTGAGTCAGGTGTTGATATTAAAAATAAAAAAGCATATCCTGACCACGAGCACATGTGCTTTTTTAGATGGTAGAGCGCCATCTAATGGAGAAAAAATAAACTAAACGTTTATTCAACTTGCTCCGAGATATTTTGCCAACCCAATTTCTTGATAAATCAAGAAAAGCCATCCACGAACTCGTTTCGCGCTGATGGAGCTCGTCAGAGTGGAGTAGGCTGTACTATATATTTATACATATATTTGTATGATAAAAGTAGCTCAATATAAATATATTTATTACTAAATAATTTAAAATAAGAATAACAAAGGTTTATTTTGAAATTTGATATCCATTTTTTGAAATATAATGAATGTGTTCCAAAAATATTGTATAAAAATATTGAATAATCATGACAAGATTAGATTCAGTAGAGAGTTGATGTTTGTCTAGTAAATGCTGTATACCAAATGTTAGTTTGATAAACTTTCGCGAAGCCGAATACATTCTCTATTATTTTATAATATAAGTATAAAGGGGTATAGAGTTGAGTATCGGGTATTTTCCAAATTTAAATATAAGCACGTACAAAGCTTAGAATTCTGAATACAGATGCTTTGTTTATATATTGTATTGAAAATAAAAATACAACCTTTGGCAATGAGTTTCTCTTATTATGATATACGCGAGCTTTCGGGCTGGATCCGCCCTTCTACAGGCAAAAATGAACTATTTGATTTTTGAGAGACAGTTATATACATTTAATTTGTTACAAATTTTACATAAATTATCAGAAAGAAAAGTATTAAATCTACATAAATTATTACTATTTTACACTATGTTTAACAATTGGAAGTAAATTAACCTTAAATATCAATATTTTAATAAAGTTAAGTTTTAGACTATGGATTGGATAAGCGAGAAATCTGATTTTTGTGGTATGGAATATGACAAAATTGTTCTGGGATATCTATTCTACGATTAATGCTATTGTGTTGTTTGGAAATCAGCGATTCAAGGATTAATCTTTCAGATTTGGTGGTTATGTTACTGTTGATAAAATACAGGTAAAAAGTACCTTTTAAATTATCGTTTTAAATGGTTTCGAGCAGAATTCTTGCTTATCAATGGGTAAATACTTCTATGTACAATATCAAGATCGATGTTTGACATTATACCGCAAATGTTTCTTTTGAACGAAAAATATACATTTATTTTAAGGAGAAATGAAGATTATTTCTATCCTTAGGGATGAAGTATGATAGGATGAATTGTGAAGAGTAATGATAAACGGAAAAATAAAGTGTTCAGGGATGGAAATCGAACCCACAGTGTTCCGCTTACCGGGAAGATGCCATGTCCACTAGGCTATTGTCACCCGGTAAGCGGAACACTGTGGGTTCGATTCTTATCCCTGGACACTTTATTTTTCCGTTTATCATTGCTATTCACAATTCATCCTCTCATACTTCATCCCTAAGGATAGGAATAGTCGTTATTTCTCCTTAAAATAAATTTCGATTTTTCGTTCAAAAGAAACATTTGCAGTATAATTGTCAAATATCCTTCTACAATCATAATCCGCATTATATTGTATAATAATATAAAGATAATATTGATATTGTACATAGATATATTTATAATATGAAGCACTAGCGCGCCATCTGTTATCAAAATTCGAAACTATTTTAAACGCGTAAGTTTCTTTTTGAAATTAAACAATTTTTACTGCCCTTACTTTTTCCCATTCCTGGACACTTTATTTTTCCGTTCATCATTAATCTTGAAGTATGAAAGGATGAATTGTGAAGAGTAACACATCCCTAAGGATATAAATAATCGTTATTTCTCCTTAAAATAAATTTCGATTCTCCGTTCAAAAGAAGCATTAATTTTTCCATTGCAGTAAGGACAGTAGAAATTGTTTCATTTCAAAAAGAATCTTACGCGTTTAAAATATTTTAAAATTTTGATGATAGATGTATTTGCCCGTTGAAGAGCAGAAGATTTGCTCAAAACTTGCAAAACCAAAATTGAAAGAACCTTTTACTTGAATTTATTCTTCCTTTTTGAAATAAACTCTACGTTACTGTTGCTCACATTTTGTCATTTCTCGATGTTACCAATTAAAAGTAGATAGGATTTACCAATCTCTTATTGTAGCGTTCAATATGTTTCTGTGGCCATTGATTATTGTCCACATTAACTAACCCTCCAGTTTTAATAATTAGAATCAATAATATCGAGTTAGAGAGAGAGATTGTATGTTAACTCTATCACTGTCTATGTTGTGTCTGTTGTCTTTCTATCTACTATGGTTAGTAAGTCTAGTAGAATTCTATTGCTTCCTTGTTCTTAACAACACTTTCGTTTTTCATCGTTTTTTTGGTCAGAAGCAATGTTTTACAAATATATACAGTTAAACTTGTCTATAGCGCTCCCTCCTGGGACTCACCAAAATAGGGTGTTATAGAGAGGGGGTGCTATAGACAGGTCACTTTTAATGTAAATCACATCGTACTATGTATTTAAAATCGGGCGTTATAGAGAGGGAGGCGTTATTTAGAAGGGGCGCTATAGACAGGTTTAACTCTATATACACATTACATCCTACGTTGTTAGGGTATATCTCCTCTGCGCACTCTCGCCTGAAAATAAGATTATTCTCGCCGAGTTCCTCAAACCTATCATCGAACATGTTGAGCATGTTGGGAACATGAATTGCGCACTTGGCTTGGGCCTGTCTAAACGGGATCTGGACGTCCCCCCCCCTTCGAAGAAGGCCTCGTTTGGTGTAGATATTTCTCCTTTATCTTACACTCTGTAAGCTCTCTCTTTTGCTGTTGACTAGATGTCAATAAAATATTTTTAATTGTCAATTGTCACATCACAAGAGAAGGAATCGTCAGAAATCATTTCAAAGAAGAAATCAAAGTTTACGGCTACGAGTGTTTTAATTTATGCTGTATAAACTTGGCAAGCCTTCGTACTATGACGTTCTTCAACAAGCTCTTATACGAGAAACTAGATCTAATTTCTTGTATAGTAGCCTGTTAAAGGACGTCATAGTACGAAGGCTTACCAAGATTTCACCGCACAAATAAATAACCTTGTCGCCTATAACTCTGATTCCTTCTTTGAGATATACACATTCATTACTAAAGAAAGTATTTTTTAGTTAAAGGATGTTTCTATAGCTTATTAGCAAAATTTACGCATCATTACTGCTAATTCAATTGGGTTTGAGAATGTATTTTTGCTTCTGTTGGTGTTTGTGCACATACATGTTTTATAAAAAAAACTGCGAGGTTCCTTTAAAATTAATAAGGTTCTTGAGGAAGGTAGGTTCTTGAGGAAGGTTGGTTCTTGAGGAAGGTAGGTTCTTGAGGAAGGTAGGACCAGGTAGCAGTTTCTTCTCTCCCAATGTAGATTTTCCTCTCTCAGCTACGTGAACACTCATGGACAAAGCTTGAGGAAGTTGTACCATTTAGCATGTATATCGGGATTCAGACAATAACTCTGAAAGATACACTCATGGACAAAACTTAAGGAAGTTGTACCTTTCAGCATCTATATCGGGATTCAGACAATAACTCTGAAAGATACACTCATGGACAAAACTTAAGGAAGTTGTACCTTTCAGCATGTATATCGGGATTCAGACAATAACTCTGAAAGATACACTCATGGACAAAACTTAAGGAAGTTGTACCTTTCAGCATGTATATCGGGATTCAAACAATAACTCTGAAAGATACACTCATTGACAAAACTTAAGGAAGTTGTACCTTTTAGCATGTATATCGGGATTCAGACGATAACTCTGAAAGATATTACAGTAACCTTTATTGAAGAAAGGAGATAACCAAGTGTGAACAAAATGGCCTATGTCGTGTCGTGAAAACACGAAAATTTTGTTTGTTAAGTTATTATGTCTATCAGAAGCCACACATGTCTCATTGGTTTACACCAACTACCTATTTAATGCTATTTTAAGGTTACCAACATGTTTGTTAACCACTGTAGCCACGCCATTATGTTTTGTATGGTTCTGTATTGCCTGATAACACATTTTGATAAATGAAATATAAAAGAGAATCGATTCCTCTTAGTTTGAATACCAGACCATAAACAAACCGATAGCCTATAATTTAGGGCAAAATAAATATTATTAGCAAATTTATTCAGGTTGAGTACTGAAATAGAATATTTCGTGACATGATCAATATTTGTTATCTACTAGTAACGGAAAATAGCTAGAATAGTTGAGTCGACTGGTTGTTGTTGTTGTGTCCAATGAAGAGCCCCAGATGTCTCCGTACATTTCTATCACAGAATTTCTATCATATTCTATTTTATAAGTTTCAAGTTAGCGCGATATATATATATATATACAGAAATATAATCTTCTGATATATGTTGTTGATGACCCGCGCCATCTTTCTCTCTCAAGAGACGCTCTCTTCTAGATACGAAATATTTTTTTTTATAAATAAAAAAAATGTTATACCGCCTTTACTCCGATGAAAATTCAAAAGGAGGGCCTAGCTACTCAGTGGTGATCACCATAGGTGTCTTATACCAGATGGCATAATAAAGCATCTTAATATATAAGATAAACGTAGGTTTTTTCATTCCCCAATGTTTATTGATAAATCAAGGAGTCAACAAAATACAGGTTTCGGTGTGTTTGCCTTCGTCATCGTGTGAATTCATTGACCCAGGTTATTGATCAGTTACGGAAATATAGTCGTTATATATATATAGGTGTTGTTTTCTCCAATAGATGATTAAGAACCTCAGAAACATTCAGTCATTTGCATAATCTGAATTGTAATATATAATTACTTTCTTATCTTGATCCTTTTCTTGCTTTGATTTGCTCTCACAAATGCACAAAGTTTGTTAGTTGTTTCTAAAAATCATATTCGAAATATTAAATGTAATTTTTCATATAAATAACATCGCTCAAAAACTATAGAAAATTCATTTGTTCTCATAATATTGACATATCTTAAAATAAATCGTATATATATGGGTGATAATGAAACACAAAATGAGAATATATATTATAACTCTCTACAAATTTTAAATGTCTCAAATATATAAGATATGGCTATTGTACACTCATGGACAAAACTTAAGGAAGTTGTACCTTTTAGCATGTATATCGGGATTGAGACAATAATTCTGAAAGATACACTCATGGACAAAACTTGAGGAAGTTTTATCTTTTAGCATGTATATCGGGATTCAGACAATAACTCGGAGAGATACACTCATGTACAAAACTTAAGGAAGTTGTACCTTTTAGCATGTATATTGGGATTGAAACAATAACTCTGAAAGATACACTCATGTACAAAACTTAAGGAAATTGTACCTTTTAGCATTTATATCGAGATTCAGACAATAACTTTGAAGGATGCACTCATGGACAAAACTTAAGGAAGTTGTACCTTTTAGCATGTATATCGGGATTGAGACAATAATTCTGAAAGGTACACTCACGGACAAAACTTAAGGAAGTTGTACCTTTTAGCATGTACGTATATTGGGATTCAAACAATAATTCTGAAAGATATTACAGTGACCTTTATTGAAGACTCACGAGATAACCAATTGTGAACAAATGCCTCTGTCTACTATTTAAAAAAGCAGACATCAGATTTTCCAACTTCTAAGGTTCAGTCTATGAGTGTATTTTGCTACGTAATTTATTGATTTATTTTAATCTTTTGCATATTTAAAATAGAAGTTACCTTGGCTATAATGAACAATTTACCTGGGAGGTAGGTATCGAGTGCCTACATTTGTGAGCTCATTTATAAGGAAGGAAGAATAAATTCGATTCATCCTTTCTCTTTACTGTTGGGTAAAATATATATTCAGGTAAAATGAAGGCTGATAATTAAGAAGATCCTTTATTACTTTAAGGTATTTATAAACAATAAGGAAGGATAAGAGATTAAATGAATTAAACTAGATAAAATTATATATACATCAGCAGCTCACGTCTATCTGCGACCTGACCTATCCAAGAACAGCTAGCTAATTAACAAAGCTGAGATTTCTAACAAAGATGCAAATTATATAAGACAAAATTACAACAATATGCAAATAGAACAAGAGTATTACATCGTAGAATAATCCTAGAATTACCAATTTAAACATTTAAAACATGTGATTTCGAAGGTGTCGGTAAAATGATAATCTAAACCATTGGTTTTCGACCGCTACGACCCAGGATAGAATCCTGCATTGAGCACTTTTTTCTGATTAAAAGAAATACTCCAATGGCCCCTGATTCTTCTAAATTTCCAACCTCACCAGTGAGTGCAAATAATCAAACGAGAACTCTAGCACATTTGTAAATTCAAATGTCGAACAAAATTTCACATGTGTAGACATGTGGTGCACTTACAGTAAAAGCAGTCGCTAACTACCCAATATGATTATAATGGTCTGTATCACATGTACTAGATATAATAGAAATAATTTAAAAAACATGTAAAATACTACATTGTTATGTGGTTTTCAATATATGGAATATTATAGATAATTCAAAAATTATTTTCAGTATTTAATTCGTGTTAATCTATCTACAATTCTCACTTTTAAATTTATTTTTAAAGATTTTTTTCTATTCATACAAATACAAACAGATTGAATATAAGTAAAGTAAAATAAAAAATTTCTATCATATGATAAAAAACATAGTTAAAACATTATAAAAACTTCTAGTTTAATTCAGAAATATTAAAAACAATACACCCGATAACATTTCTCTTCATTTCTTTTTAGGTTTGCATTTGAATATCAAAATTTTCTTGTTAGCTTGTAAAACGTCAAAAAACAGGAAAATAAAAACAGTGAGTGGTATAACAAAAATTGTTAGTGTGATATTTCATATCAAGTAGAGATTTTTCAATCTCTTTCAAAGTGTGAATAAATGAGGTAAAAAATTAACTCTCTACACAAACACAATCTATTGGACTTATTCAATTAGCATCTTATTTATTTAAAAAAACTTCAATATGCTAATTCTATGAAAAAATCAAAACAGTTTTCGAATAGAAATTGGAATTCTTATTTTAAGAAATAATTAATTTGGATTGAGAAGTTGAGGTAATTGAAAATGAGGGTGTAGGACATTTGCATGCATAGAGAGAAAGAAAATATTAAATCAAGTTTGTTAAATTAAATCAAGGTACATATACACTGAGAAACTGAGAGAGGCATAACCTGGCATACCTATAATTCATTGTATATTATAGAGAGAAATTATAGGCAGTACAAATGTGGAATATTTTGAAAATAGAGCAATCCATAAATAAATCTTTAAATAAAAAGGCATATATTGGATCAAAATATAATTTAATTTACCAATATTTCAGTTGGTTGAACACCAACCTTTATCAAGGTGTTATAACATTGAAAATAAAGTAAAATTTTATTGAAATAAGGTCCATATATTAAGAAAAGAAAAAAATTAGCCAATTCTGGAAAAAATGAAAAATGAACGAATAGTTGATATTTATTCTGATAAATGTCGCAAGATATCAGAAACTTTCAGTTGCACGATAAGGAGATGTGTTTTTTTCTTATTTATTATTTATTAAATATATTTAATATCAAAAATCAATTACCCAATACATCCACATTTTTATACAGCTGTAATTGTTTGATAAAATCATTTGCTAGTTTTTATGAAACTTATAGGAAATATTTGTTAACGTTAAAAACTAAATATAGCGAAATTCATAAAATATTTATTTACTATAACGTCATTGTTTAAATACACTCTTTTAGTAAACTTATGAAGTTGTACCTTTTATCATATATATCAGGATTCAGACAATAACTCTGAAAGATACACTCATGGACAACACATAGGGAAGTTGTACCTTTTATCATGTATATAGGGATTCAGACAATAACTCTGAAAGATACACTCATAGACAAAACTTAAGGAAGTTGTACCTTTTAGCATGTATATCAGGATTCAGACATTAACTCTGAAAGATACACTCATGGACTAAACTTAAGGAAGTTGTACCTTTCAGCATGTATATCAGGATTCAGACATTAACTCTGAAAGATACACTCATGGACTAAACTTAAGGAAGTTGTACCTTTCAGCATGTATATCAGGATTCAGACATTAACTCTGAAAGATACACTCATGGACTAAACTTAAGGAAGTTGTACCTTTCAGCATGTATATCAGGATTCAGACATTAACTCTGAAAGATACACTCATGGACTAAACTTAAGGAAGTTGTACCTTTCAGCATGTATATCGGGATTCAGACATTAACTCTGAAAGATACACTCATGGACAAAACTTAAGGAAGTTGTACCTCTTAGCATGTATATCGGGATTCAGACAATAACTCTGAAAGATACACTCATGGACAACACATAGGGAAGTTGTACCTTTTATCATGTATATAGGGATTCAGACAATAACTCTGAAAGATAAACTCATGGACAAAACTTAAGGAATTTGTACCTTTTAGCATGTATATCGGGATTCAGACAATAACTTTGAAATATATTACAGTGACCTTTATTGAAGAGACACGAGATAAATAAGAGTATGTTAACAAATTCTACCTCTGATACACGAGATATACGAGATAACCAAGTGTGAACAAAATTGCTCCTTCCTAAAAAAAAAAAACAGACGACCGGCGAAATTAAAAAAGGAAACTTCCTCAAGTTTTGTCTATGAGTGTATGTTTTTGCTACCTCTATCATACAAGAGTACCAATTTAAAAAATACATCATCTCTTATATTCTATAAAGATAATGATAACCTCTCACGTCAAAATAGACGTCATAGCTAGACGTCATCTATTTTGACGGGAGTGGTTACCTTTATCTTTATAGACCAATATACTCCCGGCAAAATTACCATCTATACGCCTGTATATCATCGCTTTTCATAAATATTTTGTAATTAGGTTGTTTCCGAATAATTCAATTTTCTTTCAACAATCAATTAACAAAATTCAATTATACATTTTCAAATGCTCACTATTTATTAATTATATTATCTTATTAGCATTATTTTCTAACAGCAATAAATAGAAACAATATTGATAAAAACTATTATAACCGTATTACTAACTTATTTTTTTTTTATATTTTTGAAATTAAATAAAATAAATTGAAATGAAATATATATATTTAATTAAAAAGGCATATATTATCAAAATATTATTTATTCACCAATATTTCAGTTGGCTGAACACCAACCTTTTTCAATGTATTATAACATTTTAATGTTAACAACAAACTTTGTTTATGTCGAGTTTGTTGTTGACACACATTAATATTTTATAATACCTTGAAAAAGGTTGGTGTTCAGCCAACTGAAATATCGGTGAATAAATTATTTTTCAATCTAATATATGCCTTTTTAATTAAAGATATAATTATCGATTGCTCTATTTTCAAAATACAGTAGAACCTCCCTTTAGCGGACACCTCTCCACAATTACCATCTTCACTATTTAGCAGCTCACCGGTAAGAGGACACCTCTCCTTAAAGGATACTTTGGATCTGCAATTAGGTGTTCTTTACAAAGAGGTAGTTCTGCTGTATATTTTTTATTTTTATAAATTTAATTGCCATCTATCGATAAAATGTGAAACAAATAAATTTACTGACAATGTGTTTCTTTTCAATAATATCATCAAATATTATCTCTACAGATCTTACTACAATGATATAAGGTATTGAATGAGAGGGCTTGGCTCATCAGTAGTGAACCCTCTCAGCGGTTTCGCCAAATTAATCTTTAAACCGCTCTATTAAACTAAAACTGAACACCCCTAGGCTGGCTTCCATAGAAAATACAGGGTATATCCCAAACCAATCTAATACAATAGTAGAGCGGTCTGGAGATTAATTTGATGAAACTGCTGAGAGCGTCCACTATTGGTGTGCCAAAACTTCTCATTCAATAACTTATATCATTGCAGTAAGGTCTATAGAGATAATATCTGATGATATTATTGAAAAAAAAAAAACACATTGTCAGTTAATTTATTTCTTACAAATTTTACCAATATAGGCAATTAAATTTATATAAAAAAATATATATACAGTAGAACATCCCTGTAAAAGACAACATCTAATTGCAGAGCCAAAGTGTCCTTTAAGGAGAGTTGTCCTCTTACCGGAGAGTTACTTATTTGTTACAAATATATCTTATTGAAATTTTCAAACAGAAATAATGTAATATATTTTTCTCTCAATATATAATAATTATTTAAATATGTATATAATAATGTGTATATAAAAATTGTATATATCATTAATTTATTATAGTGATACTCCTGTAGAAGGACTGACAAGTCCGAAAGCTTGAAAATAAAAAGTTGAACAAGAAAATCAACCCGGGAAGCTTTATTCATTTTATAATAAATATATCTCTTATCATTACTCCTCACAATTCATCCTTTCATATTTCATTTCTTAGGTTAAAAATGATCGTTGTTCCTCTTTAAAATAAATATCGATTATTCGTTCAAAAAGAAACGAATGCGGGATAATTTTCAAATGTCGTTCTACAATCATAAGCCGCATTATATTGTATTATGAATTACTTTATAAAATATATCTCTATTATTCATAAAATATGATAATTTTCTCTATGATAAAAGTGTTTCCAAATAATCAAGATAGTAGAGTAGAGCTATTAGAATTTATAATTAGGACAAGAGGTAAAAAATCCGAATATTTGTTCCGACTGAGTCAAAAACTGTCATTTTATTCAAGAGATCTGAATAGAATGGCGTGAAGAAAGGACTGTTATATGAAGAGGGAAAGTCAACAGTCTTTGTAATTAATTTCTGTTTGGAAAACACTTGAATTTTCCCAGCTTTCCCTATATTGTCACTTGACACAAGAAATCTTTTTACTGGACTAATTTACATCCAATTCATTGTCTTTTATATTCATAAAGTTGTTCCATACTTCAACTATAGAACGTATTTTTCTTAAATCCATATATGATCAATTTATATTATTTATATACACCAATTTCTCAGCTAAATTATTTGGCAATCACACTAACAATTACAATTAGATATGAATTGTTGCTTACGCGGCAAGAAAGATAAGATGGGAAAAAATTATCCAAATAGAATTAAAATAAAAAATTATACTTAGCTGCAGAGCGAGGCGACCGTGCGTCCATCCAATTTGGCCTCCTAGAGGCGAATCCACTAATAATCATATTGCAATAATAATATAGAAATAATATATTAAGGTTATTTTTATGGTTTGGTATCTGAACCAAGAGGAATAGATTATATTATTAATTTATTTTATTAAATATATTAGCAGCCAAAATAGATTTATTTACAAAATAATGTCGTCACCACAATAGTTGACAAACGTGTTGGTAACTTTCAAATAGCGATGATTAGAAAGTTGGTTCAAAACCATGAAACAAATGTGGTTTATGATATACAACCATGCACTAATGGACAAAACTTATTGAGGTGGATGTCTCGGTCGTTTTATTTATTTACTTATTTTTTGAAGGAGACAGAGGAAAATTTTGTTTACACTTGGTTAGCTCGTTTGCTCTCAATAGAAATCACTATAATATCTTTCAGAGTTATAGTATGAATCCCGATATATATGCTGAAAAGTACATCTTCCTTAAGTTTTGTCCATGATTGTATCTTTCATTGTTATTGTCTGAATCCCGGTATATATGCTGAAAGGTACAACTTCCTTAGGTTTTGTTCATGAGTGTATCTTTCAGAGTTATTGTCTGAATCCCGATATACATGCTAAAAGTTACAACTTTCTTTAGGTTTTGTCCATGAGTGAATCTTTTAGATTTATTGTCTGAACGTTGATTCAGCCTGTTCCCTGATATTTGGACCAAACCATTTGCTTGATAAATAAAGTAAAACCAACCACGAACGTTTTCAGGGCTATTGGCCCTAGTCAGCGTGGTGCAGACTGTACCTCTAAGACCAATAATAGTATAATATGAAAAATCAAGAAATGGGTATTTAAGGACAAACTTGCGTAAATACGTTTAACATGTGAGTAAGGGCAGTAGAAATTATTTAATATCAAAAAGAATCTTACGCCTTTAAAATAGTTTTGAATTTTGATAACAGATGGCGCGCTTGTGCATTATATTATAAATGTGAATAAATAATAAAAAAATTAAAAGGTTCAGGTATTAATATTGCCACGTGGATAATTAGAAAAGACAAACTTCAAGATGACACTTATTTATGTCCAGGGTAGCCTAGTAAACATGGCATCTGCTTCGATTCTCATCCCTGGCCACTTCATTTTTCCATTCCTTTCCACTTATTTAAGACAAGAACAAACTATGAATGATAAACAAAAGATAAGCAATTAATAAAGTTTAAAGAGCAGCAAAATATAAACATAAAAAAATTATTCTCTTTTAATAAAACAATAAACACTTCATCCTGAAGATAGAGGTTGTCTAGCCGGAATTCATATTACTATGAGAAATAGACACTTCGGCCAGTTAGAGTTTTTTATTTTTCTCAACGTTTCGACAAAAATCTCTTGTCTTTGTTAGAAGACATTTGTATTAAAATCGAAAAATCACGTGAGAACGCCCTTGTAACCTTAGAACAATTTTCAAAGCCTTGCCAAATGCTTTATTTTTATTTACTTTTTCTGACGAAATTGCCTTGACTAAAGCAAGACTAAAAGAGTATTTTCAGAGTACTATATTTCATAGATTCAAATAATCTATTAAATCGACCTCCAGAGCTCACGCTTCTCCTATAAAAACTCATTGTTGTTGTTTCCCGATGGCCGGCTCAAACCTTTTGTAAATTATGTAAATAAGTTTATTTTTTTATTCTTACGCCTTAATCCAGGTAGTACTTTTATCAAATTATGTTTTTTATATATTTATTTAGCTTATTATACTTTCAAAATTTTACCCAAGAGGGCATTACCAATACCATTTAATTATAAAAAGAACCAGCAAATTATTCCATAGCTTAATCCTTAAGATAATCAAAATATATATATTTTTTAAAATAATATATTCTATAACTCTAATATTCCAAAATCAGCAGGAAAATATTTTTATTTATAATATATTTATAGTACTATGAATTAAGAACCATAAGGTGATCTTAAACTATGTTTTTTTAGTATTGCAATGTTAGATATCTCTGAATTCTCACGTTTCCCTGTGACATATTAAAGTTCAGGGGGGAAAGCGGATAATTAAAATGACACGGCGGTAGCTCCTGAATAATAAACCGCAGGCTGGCTGGGAGATTGGAAATATTTAATTCACTCACCCACAAACTTCACTCACCATCTCCACATAGGTTTACTTCCCAGTTATATTTATTTTATAGCCCATTGGATCGAATGTGTATCTTAAACATATATCGGCAAAAGGCTATCGTAAATAAGGTTATATGGATACCAATTTATTATTTATATATATTTTTTATATATCATAATACAATTTTGAGTCAAAAGGCGATCCATCAATTAAGTTTATATAAAAGGTGGTACCTGGATCTGTAAAGAAAAAAAAATCACTGTGCAATAAATTGATAAAGAGGAATCAATCTCTAGAAATATTTTGAAAAAAATATTTTATTTTCTTTACATATCCAGGTAAGTCCTTTTAAATACTACAATTTATTTGTTTATATTTATAGATTTACTAGTCGAATGACCCGGGCAACGACCGGGTTTTACCCGATTAAATGTTTTATTCAAACACTATTCGTTACAATTATAAATTGGCGCCGTGAATGTCATTCTTGTGAAACGTCCCGCTCCAAACTTTACATTTACATTAGGTCAGCTGATATTACCTCCCATCTTTACCGCTAGAGGCGCTGCTCGCGAGCGAATAACTCTTCGAATATTCAGGATAGAGACCTGAAAATTTCACTATAAGTTATTCAAGATTCTATTCTATATACTGTTAAAATTTCAGTCAGATTAGTTATGTGTTGTAGACGTGTATAGCCGACAATCATACATACATACACTGACTTTCATATATATAGGGATAATACAATATAATGCGTCTTGTGATTGTAAAATGACGTTTAGCAAGTTTTCCCGCAATTTTTTTTAAACGAAAAATCGTAATTTATTTAAAGGAGAAATAACGAGTATTTCTAACCTTAGGGATGAAGTATGAAAGGATGAATTGTGAAGAGGAATGATAAACGGAAAAATAAAGTGTACAGGGATGGGAATTCACGTCACTGGACACTTCTATTTTTCCGTTCATCATATTTATAAATATTGTATTTATTATATATTTATTATTATAACACTATGCGGCGCTGAGTTTGTTTATACCTAAATGTAATGCATTGACAAGGGTTGGCGTTAAGCCAACCGAAATATTGACAAATAAATGTTTTTTTTTTTCAATTCAATATATGCCTTTTTATTATCTAAATGGTATTTATTTTTAATTGTGAAAATGGGTTAATATATATGTGGTAACCGAGGGTCAAACCTGTAGTAACCGAGAGGGACAGTCAGGGCGTGGAGAGTTTTCCAGTACCTCTCTGCTCCTTGGAAGACCTTTAAAAGTTCTCACAGAGTACAGGCAGAGGCAGAGTGGAAAGCTTGGGAATATCCACACACCAAAAAACGAAGAGACACAGTTGTAGTAGGAAAGTTCCATGAACAGATAAAAGTCGAGCTAAGAGAGAGAGAGCAAGATGGAGTTAAAGAATATTTCTTACTGTTTTACATGGTGATGAGGTGGTCCTGGCTAAGACCGACAAGGGCTCACGCCGACGGTGAAGTGACTGTCTATATAGGGCTAAAACCGAGGTGTTTATATACCATTCCCGAGGAGGGGGGAGAGAAGATGTCTGAGAATTTAGACTTTGCACGTCTGTGGCATTCTGCACTCTTTGACCTTGATGGCAACGACTCGCTAAATTCCTCTTTAGGGTTTCTATCTCGACCTCTTTCTTAGACGTTTTTGAACTTCTCAATCTTGCTTTAACTCAGCTCTTAATCTATTACATAGTTTTATTTATTTATCCTCAGTTTGTACAAAGTACATTACATATAGTGATGCAATGACACATGTCAATCATGCGCATAATTATTTATAGATGTGTTTCTATATACAACATGACAATCTTGTTATAAGTATTATACAATATAGGGTTGTTGGTTTAAATTACCATATATATATATATATTCTTATAGATAAATACATAGTGAATTTAATCAATTTTACCTTAAAATACGCAAAACATCTATTAATTAAAATTTTACATTTTATACATCTATTATATATTTGTATTGTATCCACACATTTCATTCTTTCTTATAAATATAGTTTCAAATGAGTTATGATATAATTTTTTTTCTTTTGATATGTAAGCTTCTTTCAAAAAAGAGATTTTTACAATATGAAAATCTTTTAAAATAGAGTAATCAATAAATAAATATTCAATTAAAAAGGCATTTATTAGATCAAAATAACATTTATTTTATCAATATTTCAGTTGGCTGAACGCTAACCTTTTTTAAAGTACTAAATGTTGTTGACACACATCAATATGTTATAATACCTTGATTAAATTGGCGTTCATCCAACTGAAATATTGGTAAAATAAATGATATTTTGATCCAATATATGCCTTTTAAATTAAATATGAAGATTTATTCAAAATTTAAATTTTGATTTAATAGTACTACAAGTATTATATGGGTGTCAGAGTGGAAGGATGGTCTAAACCGTTGGTTTTCGGCCGCTACGACCCGGGTTCGATTCCCGCATCGGACACTTTTTACTGATAAAAAAATGTTCCAATGGTCCCCGATTCTTGCAAATGTCCAACCCCACTAGCGAGTGCAACTAACCAAACAGGGCTCTGGCACATTTGTATGTGCAAAGTCGAACTTCCTTTCACATGGGTAGACATGTGGTGCACTTACACTAAAAGCAGTCTCCTACCTCTACCCACCATGTTATCATGGCCTGTACTACCTGTACTAGGGATAAGCAAAATAATAAAAAAACAAGTATTATATATTATTTATATTATAATATATACTAAATATATTATTTTGAAGAAAGATTTTTCTCTTTTCTAGACCCATAGGATGAGTATATCTTCAAACATATTTTATTTTGTATTTCTATTAAAATATATTTAATTCAATATTAATTTTAAAATATAAATCATTAGTGTTTAGTTAAAATAACTTTTTTAATGTGTAAATTGAACCCTATTTAGGTTTCTATATGATATTTAAGATATTTTAGGCGCGTATGATTCTTTTTAAAATAAAACAGTTTTCCACTGTTCTTATTACAATGATAAATTATTGGGTAGACCTGGTTCATCAGTGATGGACTCTCTCAGCGGTTTCACTAGATTAATCTACCATACCGCTGTAATATTGTATTTTACTGTTTTCTATTTATACTAATTCTGAACCTAACATCTTTGAAAATATAAATGGAAATTTTCTCGGGAGGAAATTAATCCAAAGAAGCAATAGGCGCCTCTTTCGTCAAAATAAACGTCCAAACTAAACGTCGTCTATTAATATATACGCCATCTAGACTGACGAGGGCCAGTAGCCTGAAACTATGGTCTCTAGGTTGACCCTTCTCAGTTTTACAAAACTGGTGTTGTGGCTTTGTCACCGACCTGAGGCCGCTAGTTTGCGGCGACGGTCAATAGATGGCGTCTAGTTTTGACGTCTATTTTGATGGGAGAGTGACAATTAAAACAACTTTTATTGACATCTTGTCAATATTTACACTTAAAGAGAGTTATAATAGTAAAATAATATATTAATAATTAGGAAAATTAAAATATGTACAAAAAGTTATATAATAGAGGATGAAGGGAGGCATCCTCGGCGCGCGAGTGTTCTCCTCCAGGCGATGAGCGGGACCTCCACTCCACCGAGCCCAACCTGAACAAAGTGGCGGTAGATCCGTAACTTTGCCGACGCGAGGATGGTCAGGGCCTCGTCCTCAAGGCCGGACCCGAAGATTCAAGCCTGCAGGTCAGGGGGCCGCCCGATTTTGATGGGAGAGGAGACCTATACTTCTTTAGATCTTGGAAAATGTTATTGTATTCTAAAATATATCTGTATATCAAATTCAAAGCATATAATTATAAAAAAACTACTTCTTTTGAAACTATATATGATATTTGAAATTAAGTTTAGCTATTATGTATATTTTACCTTTTAAACAAAATATAATAGGTTAATATGATTAAATAAGAAATTTAGTTATTTTTTCGAATATAAATTGCCCTCAGAATTTGCCAAGGAAACAAATAACGAACGTGATATCTAACAAAAATATTTTTTTAATAAATCCTGAGAAATAATCCAATTCCACCATCCTCACCTAGAAACCTTCTGCTTCTTATTAAATTCTTTAGTTTAAAGATATCAAAGCTCGGATTCTTTGGTCTTCTAAAGAATTTTTCTTACAATTTCTGCTTCGAAAACTGTGAAAAATAGTTACATACGTTTTTTTTTTTCTCAATATATATCATTTTATTCCGAAATTTATATATATATATATATATATATAAATATTAATTGTTTTGAAAATATAGCAATCGAGGAATGAATCTTTAATTAAAAAGGCATATATTAGATCAAAATATCATTTATTTAAACAATATTTCAGTTGGCTGAACGCCAACCTTTATCAAGGTTTTATAACATATTGAATGTGTTGTTGTTGTTGTCGTGTCCAAAGAAGAGTCTCAGATGTCTCCATGCATCTCCATCACAGCAGCAATTACTCATTTATTTTATTCAAAAAGGAAATTAAAAGATTTAAGAGATATGTGTTCCACCGAAGTACTACACAAATATCATCTAGATGTATGTATTTTTTAAATAGAGCAATCCACAAATAAATCTTCAAATAAAAAGACATATATTGAATCAAAATATCATTTATTTTACTAATATTTCAGTTGGATGAACGCCAACCTTTATCAAGGTATTATAACATATTTAATGTGTGTCAACTAGGTGGCGCTGAGTCTGATGTTGATACACATTAATATGTTATAAAAACTTGAAATAGGTTGGCGTTCAGCCAACTGAAATATTGGTAAAATAAATTATATTTTGATTCAATATATGTCTTTTTAATTAAAGATATATATATGGTAATTTAAAACAACAACCTCATATTGTGTAGATAACTTATAACAAGATTGCCATGTTGTATATAGAAACACATCTATAAATAATTATGCGCATGATTAATCTGTGTCATTGCATCGCCATATGTAATGTACTTTGTACAAAGTGGATAAATAAATAAACTCTGTAATGGATTTAAGAGTTGAGCTGAAGCAGAGATCGAGCATAGTATTGCCAAAACAACAAGTCTAAAAAGGGACCAGACCACCCACACGGTTCACATGTGGTGGAATGCAGAGACCCCTCTTGGTCACACCTGGACATGCAAGGCCCCCTTTTTCTCAGGAAACGCCCCTGTCACATAAGGTCCCCGCCGTCTTTAACCTATAAATACATCACCTTAAAGTCTCTTGACAGTTCAGTTCAGTTCAGTTTAGTTTAGTTCACCCTTAGTGCAAGCCGCGTCGGTCGTATGTTATGTCGATCTCATCCAACATGTAATTAGGAAGAACTCGTCTATCTCCATCTTTTCGCTCCTAGCTCAGCTTTTATCTGTTAACGGAACTTTCTTAGTGAAACTGTGTCTTCGTTTTTTGTGTATGGATATCCCCAGCTTTCCACTCTGCCTCGACCACGACTGCCTGTATTTTGTGAGAACTTTTAAAGGTCTTCCAAGGTGCAGAGAGGTACTGGAAAACTCTACATCCTGACTGTTCCTCTTGGTCAACACAGTACAACAAGAGCTACCAGGACTTCAAATATCATTTCAGTAGTCGACATCAAACTCAACAAATTATTACAGTGAGTCGACAGGAGATCTCTTATTACATTAGTCGACAGGATTCTACAAGAGTCAACAGCAACTCAACAAATCATTACAGTAGTCGACAGGATCTCTACAAAAGCTACTGGAATTCTCATCTCATTACATGAGCCGACAGGATAACCAAAACGAAGGATACCAAACGAAGAAAGCTAGATAGTCCAGATAGAAGCGAGAAAGTGCAAAGATGGAAGAGCAAACCGAACAGTCCAATGATGCGACCGGTCTATCTGTTCCCCAACAAGAGACGACATTTGAAGAGGAGAAAAACCCTTCGCCTGCCCTCATTGTGATTATAGAACAATAACTGCAGGAAGCTTAAAAATACACCAATCAATACATACAGGAGAAAAAACCTTCCCCTGCCCTCAGTGTGACTATAGAACAATAACTGCAGGAAGCTTAAAAAGACACCAATCAATACATACAGGAGAAAACCCTTACTCCTGCCCTCATTGTGACTATAGAACAACAACTGCAGCAAACTTAAAAATACACCAATCAATACATACAGGAGAAAAACCCTTCCCCTGCCCTCATTGTGACTATAGAACAACAACTGCAGCAAACTTAAAAAAGCACCAATCAATACATACAGGAGAAAAACCCTTCCCCTGCCCTCATTGTGACAATAGAACAATAACTGCAGGAAAATTAAAAAGACACCAATCAATACATACAGGAAAAAACCCTACTCCTGCCCTCATTGTGACTATAGAACAATAACTGCAGGAAGCTTAAAACTACACCAATCAATACATACAGGAGAAAACCTTACTCCTGCCCTCATTGTGACTATAGAACAATAACTGCAGGAAACTTAAAAATACACCAATATAAACATTCAGGAGAAAAACCATGCACCTGCCTTTATTGTAGCTATAGTACAGTGACTGCAAATAAATTAAAAATACACCAATTCACACATACAGGAGAAAAACCGTATTCCTGCACACACTGTGACTGCAGTACAACAACTGCAAGTAAATTGAAAATACATCAATTCATACATTCAGGCGAAAAAACCATACACATGTTCTTACTGTGATTATAAAACAAATATATCTTATAATCTATAACAACATTCAAACACTCATATAGTAGAAAGACATCACTCTTGCCCTCACTGTGACTATAGGACTACAAGTACAAGTCTTTTAAAAATACATCAATTTAAACACAGCAAAAAACCAAACTCCTGCCCTCAATGTGACTTTAGGACAAACACGTATTACAGTAAAACTCCATTTAGATGACACCTGTCTACAAAATACAGTTTTCATTTGCAAAATTACCATTTTTGCAATTTAGCCACTCTCCGGTAAGAGGACACCTCTCCATAAAGAACACTTTGGCTCATCAATTAGGGGTCCTCTACAGGGTGGTACTACTGTATTTTATAATAGAACCTAAAAACTTTCATACATTAGAAAACCCAGCAATGGGAAGTCTTCTTCTTTCTTATCTCCACTCAATCACACTAAGGTATCAAGCTTGTAAAGTTTGAGACTTTTGATGGTGTGTGCTGGGGAAGAGTAGAGCTTATCAATGGATGAGTCAATAATATGTCTTGGGGTTGCAGGATGAGAATTGCGACTTCACGTGACACCTTTCTAAATCACTTCTCACTTCGTGTCACAGCGACACACCACAAAACTTTTGCACTTTTCAGGCCAAAGACGCCTTCATGCCTGTGACACATCTCACCCCAAAGCGTGTCCACGTCGAAAGTCGCACTTTCACTCACATCTAAACCTGACATCACTAAATAACATTTTTACTAAGTCTAAACTAACTTCTAAACACAACCACTTACGAATACTAAGAAAACTATATCTTTCAATTATAACAGAAAATTGTCCACGTCAACAAAAGAAGAGAGAGAAAATCAGTTTCAAGTAAATGACAAAAATAACAAACACCCCGCACGAGTGACCCCCCAATAATAGGATCCCTTAATCTATTTCAGTTACATATCCCCCGTCCAACGTCCTCTCTCCCCTCACAAAGCTATCATCTTGACCGCTATTTTAATGATCGCCATTTTATAACACATATTTCACACCAACCATTTATATTTTCTCACAAATCTCACAAGCTCATTAATTGCAACACACGCAACAGATATTAAACATTTTACATGTTAATTGAGATCACAATACACAACATTTTAGTAACCAATTCAACCAATAAATTGAGCTTCTGAAATTTTGATTTATACAACCGACACAGCGCATCACAATTTATTATTGGTACAATACAATTAATTTCACAATCATATTTCACTGTGATTCTAAAAAACAGCGTCTAAATAATTTTCATTATTCAACAACTAGAAAAAAGTACAGCTGCCAAACAGTTGTATGTCGCAATTATGCGATCATCAACGTGACCTCATTTAAAAAAAAAGCTTTACTAACAATCACCAATTAAAACAACTTGGTTAAGTCTGATCTAGACTTTATAGCGCAAAAGAGAATTCATTCTCTACATATCACCATTTAGGACAAACGGAAAGATCATTTCACATATTCCCAGTTTCAGAGTCATAGAAACACCGATGTTTACCAAAGGGATATAATCTAGTTACACACCACAGTCCTAACTTCTCTTCAAGAGAAATACTTTTTGTTCAATTTTCCACTACCCAACATTTATCCAATCTTTAATAACCTTTAATTATATTTTAATTTTTGTATAAAATCTTGAATAATTTTTTTTATTTTTACCTTTCAATTATATAATCAAATTTTTAATCCAACATTATTTTCAAAAAAATAAAAACTTTAATCATATTTACTTTTATTTTTCGATATTATTTTAGTATTGCCAAACATTGTTTCAAAAATCATTTTTAATTCTTAATTATTATATCTTTTATATATTACATGTTTGATTTTGTCCACTTACACTTTTTTTACTCGCAATCATATTTCTATCTTTTTATTCACTATATTTTATATTTGTTTAAATACCTTTATTATATGACAATGTCTATCATCAACTATTGGGCATCTACAACAATCGTTTTCAACAATCCTACTCTCTAACCACTTCCCTATACTTTTCATCACTATATTTTTCAGCCATTGCTTCACATCAACGTAGAAAAACGACAGCACTGCTTGGCAATTTTTTTTTATTTCGTAATTTCAACAAACTTTTGAACACAGTTCCCCAGATTTAAAATTTCCAACTTCTGGTCTGAACACGCTTCAAGAGTTTATTTCATTTCATCCGCAGAGCAAATCACCAACGCATACACAAAGCGTTCACTTTTTTCAACTTTCAACTTTTTTTTTCAGCTCTAGCGGACCACATTCAACCTTTGATTTCGAGTCAAGTCAGATCACCTACTGTCGCTACAATTCTACTTATCGCATGGCTCTATTTCACTCCTTTCTCAATCATATTAATAAGCAACTTTTCTTCAACAACTTTTAACCCAATAATCCTAAAATTGTGACAAAACACTGTAACCCTTATATAGGATCGCAAGTGAAACATTGCCAAGGAAGACAGCTCAAGTCTATATCCTCGCTTTGCACCTGGATCTGAGTATTTGGTTTACATGGGCACTTCTAACAATTACATATTCTTCAACAACTTTTCAACCCAATAACACTACAATTGTGACAAAGCACTGTTACCCTATACAGGATCACAGGTGAAACATTGCCTAGGAAGACGCTCAAGTCCATATCCTCGCTTTGCACCTGGACCTAAGTATTTGATTGCATGTGTAAATCTCACAATTGCTTATTCTTTAACTACTAACTCTGTCCAACGCCCACCAATATTCTCTTAGAATGTGAATTTTTATGTCATCATTTTATTTTAATCATCTTTTTTGTTAATCAAACAAAATGTCATTTTTATTTCACTTTTATATATCCAACAAATATCATCTTGTTATAGCCCTTTTTACCCTCACAGTTTAAATTAATTAAAATAAATTTTAATTACTTACCTGTGTTAGAGAGGCTTTACCCGCCCAAACCCGGATAAACCCTTTCACTCCCGGGGCCCATCATAAAAGCTGAGCTAGGAGCGAAAAGATGGAGATAGACGAGTTCTTCCTAACTACATGTTGGATAAGATCGACATAACATACGACCGACGCGGCTTGCACTAAGGGTGAACTAAACTAAATTGAACTGAACTGAACTGTCAAGAGACTTTAAGGTGATGTATTTATAGGTTAAAGACGGCGGGGACCTTATGTGACAGGGGCGTTTCCTGAGAAAAAGGGTGCCTTGCATGTCCAGGTGTGACCAAGAGGGGTCTCTGCATTCCACCACATGTGAACCGTGTGGGTGGTCTGGTCCCTTTTTAGACTTGTTGTTTTGGCAATACTATGCTCGATCTCTGCTTCAGCTCAACTCTTAAATCCATTACAGAGTTTATTTATTTATCCACTTTGTACAAAGTACATTACTTATGGCGATGCAATGACACAGATTAATCATGCGCATAATTATTTATAGATGTGTTTCTATATACAACATGGCAATCTTGTTATAAGTTATCTACACAATATGAGGTTGTTGTTTTAAATTACCATATATATATATATTAAAAATGGCATATCCTGACCAGGAGCACATGTGCTTTACAGAAGGCAGAGCGCCATCTGGTGGAACAGAAATCAACTAAACATTGATTTAGCCTGTTCCCTGATATTTGGCCAACCCAATTTCTTGATAAATCAAGAAAAGCCATCCACGAACGCGTTTCGCGCTTTTGGCGCTCGTCAGCGTGGAGTAGGATGAACCATTGCGACCAAAAAAGATATTTAATAAAAGTATCTGTGCTCAAATATATCAGAGTTACTGGCTGAATCCTGATATACATGTTAAAAGGTACAATTTCCTTAAGTTAATGAGTCTATATAGCTCACAAATACTTTATGTTGGAATTATATTTATAAAATTACAATACCTTTATTAGTAATAATTGAGAATATAGCTGAAATTATTGCGAAATAATATATTTTTTTCCATCCAACCTAGCAAGCGTTGAATGATTATAAGATAAGCCGTAAATATTGAAGAACTTGTAGGTATGAGAGTGAACAGATAGGCTTACAGGGAAGAACGAGCAGTATTCAAAGTCGTCAAGAACTACAAGTATATTTACATTTATATGTACATGAAATAATTTGAAAAAATAAAAATAAATATCAGGTGAAAAGTTTCTTTTAATTTTAAATTTGCAAGCCTTCGAGCAAATATACTGTTCTTCAAAGGGCTGATATCCTATTGTATTATATTTATATTATATTTTCTCGAAAGATTACAAATATAAAATAAAAAGAAACCTTTTACCTGATATTTATTTTTAATTTTTCATATAATTTCTGGGTAACTATTGCTCACATTAAATAATTACTAACCTGTTATATTTTTGAAGGTATATGATGTGTGTATGAATTTATCATCAAATAATATTCTATATACAGTTACGAGCGTCATTCTTCATCTCTTAATCAGTTTTCGTCTCTGTCACCGTTTGCTTTTTTTTTGGAATGGCGCCCTCCTATTGGTTGGCTACGCTCACGCCACCTTTGCCCCCCCCCCCCCCCTCCCCCACTCGCTTTTTCGTTTTTGTAACTATTTTGTTGGAGCGGGTCGCTCCTTAAAAAAATGCATATATTAGTTAATAACCAAATGGAATCCTCTCTTTCTTTTTCCCAGTAAGAGACGCCTACGGAAGCCAACAGTACATAGACAGATAAAGCACATAGGCTATAGTTATTAACTAAAATATGCATTTATTTAAGGCGCCAATTTATAATTATAACAAATAGTATTTGAATATATATTTTATATTTGTTATATAAATATATCATGTTTCAATTAAAATGAATATCATCTCAGTAATGTTTCCCTGACACATAATAAACAGGCCAATTAGTATTATATTTACATAATCCTCTTTTCCCTCATTATTAAAATATATAACAATTTGTGTGAACTAATAACCTTTGTGCCATATATTAATTAATTTTTACTTATTTTCTTGAAAATGGATTTAAATATTATCTTGGGGATATACGTTGAACAATAATAAAAGTTAAATAAATACTTTAAATCTACATTAAACAATATTTTAATAGCATGGGAATGTGTTCCTAATATTCATTCTAATCTGGCAATTATGAATAACTCCCATTAATTATAATATATTAATATAATAATTTGAACAACATTTTTGACGTGTATGATTCTTTAAAAAAAAATTATAATTAAAACAGATAAGATGGATGCACTAATGAACAATTATAATATGTTTTATTATAATTTCAACGATTTCATATATCAAAGTGATATTCCGGTCTCCCCTAATTGTGTCACACTTAGAATTTGCCTCATTGTCTTTTTTTTCCCTATATTTGCATATCTTAATTGTAATCATAGTTATATTTTGTTCCTCCGTCTATAAGAAAAATATAAATATGTCAAAATATTGCTTACCATTGTATCTCTTTGAATCTCTTAGCCTTTTAGCCAGTAGAAGGGCGTGTGGCCCGAAAGCATGCTCGCGTTTATTAAAAGAAACTCATCTTCCTTTGTGCTTTACTTTATTTGATTATATTTCTTTGTTTATCGAAAAGTAAATAGTAATCATATTCGTATTCATGATAAATCTTAAGAAAGTAAAAATTATTTGTTGACGCTGATCATGCCTTTTTACTGCTTTGTTGTCTTTTAATGGAGATAGAGGTAATTTTTAAATTGGTCAGTCAGTGATAATATATTTAAATTGCCTTTTCCTATTTCACGAATATTTATTATTAATGAGTAAATGTTCTTGATTAAGCTAATATTTTGATCAAATTCTTTTTTTGGTAAAAAGGAAAATGTTTTTACATAACTACGCGCTTCGTACACTCATGGACAAAACTTAAGGAAGTTGTACCATTTAGCATGTATATAGGGATTGAGACAATAACTCTGAAAGATACACTCATGGACAAAACTTAAGGAAGTTGTACCATTTAGCATGTATATAGGGATTGAGACAATAACTCTGAAAGATACACTCATGGACAAAACTTAAGGAAGTTGTACCATTTAGCATGTATATAGGGATTGAGACAATAACTCTGAAAGATACACTCATGGACAAAACTTAAGGAAGTTGTACCATTTAGCATGTATATAGGGATTGAGACAATAACTCTGAAAGATACACTCATGGACAAAACTTAAGGAAGTTGTACCATTTAGCATGTATATAGGGATTGAGACAATAACTCTGAAAGATACACTCATGGACAAAACTTAAGGAAGTTTAACCATTTAGCATGTATATAGGGATTGAGACAATAGCTCTGAAAGATACACTCATGGACAAAACTTAAGGAAGTTGTACCATTTAGCATGTATATAGGGATTGAGACAATAACTCTGAAAGATACACTCATGGACAAAACTTAAGGAAGTTGTACCATTTAGCATGTATATAGGGATTGAGACAATAGCTCTGAAAGATACACTCATGGACAAAACTTAAGGAAGTTGTACCATTTAGCATGTATATAGGGATTGAGACAATAGCTCTGAAAGATACACTCATGGACAAAACTTAAGGAAGTTGTACCATTTAGCATGTATATAGGGATTGAGACAATAGCTCTGAAAGATACACTCATGGACAAAACTTAAGGAAGTTGTACCATTTAGCATGTATATAGGGATTGAGACAATAACTCTGAAAGATACACTCATGGACAAAACTTAAGGAAGTTGTACCATTTAGCATGTATATAGGGATTGAGACAATAACTCTGAAAGATACACTCATGGACAAAACTTAAGGAAGTTTAACCATTTAGCATGTATATAGGGATTGAGACAATAGCTCTGAAAGATACACTCATGGACAAAACTTAAGGAAGTTGTACCATTTAGCATGTATATAGGGATTGAGACAATAACTCTGAAAGATACACTCATGGACAAAACTTAAGGAAGTTGTACCATTTAGCATGTATATAGGGATTGAGACAATAGCTCTGAAAGATACACTCATGGACAAAACTTAAGGAAGTTGTACCATTTAGCATGTATATAGGGATTGAGACAATAGCTCTGAAAGATACACTCATGGACAAAACTTAAGGAAGTTGTACCATTTAGCATGTATATAGGGATTGAGACAATAGCTCTGAAAGATACACTCATGGACAAAACTTAAGGAAGTTGTACCATTTAGCATGTATATAGGGATTGAGACAATAGCTCTGAAAGATACACTCATGGACAAAACTTAAGGAAGTTGTACCATTTAGCATGTATATAGGGATTAAGACAATAGCTCTGAAAGATACACTCATGGACAAAACTTAAGGAAGTTGTACCATTTAGCATGTATATAGGGATTGAGACAATAACTCTGAAAGATACACTCATGGACAAAACTTAAGGAAGTTGTACCTTTTAGCATGTATATAGGGATTGAGACAATAGCTCTGAAAGATACACTCATGGACAAAACTTAAGGAATTTGTACCATTTAGCATGTATATAGGGATTGAGACAATAGCTCTGAAAGATACACTCATGGACAAACTTGAGGAAGTTGTATCTTTTAGCATGTATATCGGGATTGAGACAATAGCTCTGAAGGATACACTCATGGACAAAACTTAAGGAAGTTGTACATTTTAGCATGTATATCGAGATTGAGACAATAGCTCTGAAAGAGACACTAGTGGACAAAACTTAAGGAAGTTGTACCTTTTAGCATGTATATCGGGATTCAGACAATAACTCTGAAAGTTACACTCATGGACAAAACTTAAGGAAGTTGTACCTTTTAGCATGTATATCGGGATTGAGACAATAGCTCTGAAGGATACACTCATGGACAAAACTTAAGGAAGTTGTACATTTTAGCATGTATATCGAGATTGAGACAATAGCTCTGAAAGAGACACTAGTGGACAAAACTTAAGGAAGTTGTACCTTTTAGCATGTATATCGGGATTGAGACAATAGCTCTGAAAGATACACTCATGGACAAAACTTAATGAAGTTGTACCTTTTAGCATGTATATCGGGATTGAGACAATAGCTCTGAAATATACACTCATGGACAAAACTTGAGGAAGTTGTACCTTTTAGCATGTATATAGGGATTGAGACAATAGCTCCGAAAGTTACACTCATGGACAAAACTTGAGGAAGTTGTACCTTTTAGCATGTATATAGGGATTGAGACAATAGCTCTGAAAGTTACACTCATGGACAAAACTTAAGGAAGTTGTACCTTTTAGCATGTATATCGGGATTGAGACAATAGCTCTGAAAGATACACTCATGGACAAAACTTGAGGAAGTTGTACCTTTTAGCATGTATATAGGGATTGAGACAATAGCTCTGAAAGTTACACTCATGGACAAAACTTAAGGAAGTTGTACCTTTTAGCATGTATATCGGGATTGAAACAATAGCTCTGAAAGATACACTCATGGACAAAACTTGAGGAAGTTGTATCTTTTAGCATGTATATCGGGATTCAAACAATAACTCTGTAAGATATTAGTGACCTTTATTGAAGACACGCGAGTAACTAAATGTAAACAAAATTATGTCTACTTTAAAAACAAATTTAAGCCATGAATAGTATAAATAAAATATTACCTATTTACATACGTACAAAAAGATTTGAGCCGGCCAACGTGAAACAACAACAATGAGTTTTATATAGTCTAATGCCGCGACATCTGGCGGTCGACTTTACAGAGTAATTTATTCTAGAGAATTCATTTCTATGTTAAATAAAAATTATTCATATATATAATTTATATATGTTTATCTAAAGTTAATATAAAGATAAATGAACTAAATACTTTATATATTCTAATACAATATATGCTGCTATGATGAAATTAAAATCTCTACATACATATATTATAAATATATTACACTATTTCATAAATATAATAGAAAGTATTAGACGGGAAAAATATAAATATATTTGAATAAAATTCTCGAATACAAGATTAAACTAATTTACATAAAAACAAATGTATAAAATTTACTTCATTTTCCTACGTAATTGAAGCTATTCTGAATAAATTTATTCTCAAAATCAGAATAGATGTTTAAAATGTGGCTTTTATTTATGAGGGGCTACCTTTCTTTTAAATTAATTTTATAGATTTACATTTGAAAACAGCTTGATGTTGAAACCTAAATACGTTTTTGTATTTCGAATTTATATCAAAGATTATCACTTTGAAAATGGAGCAATCCATAAAAAAAAATTCAATTAAAAAGGCATATATTGGATCAAATCATCATTTATTTTACCAATATTTCAGTTTGTTGAACGCCAACCTTTATCAAGGTTTTATAACATATTAATGTGTGTCAACAAACTCAGCGCTACATAACATCAACAGAATTTTTTCTCCCTTTCGATTATAAGCAAAATAATTTTTAAAACTTAATTCTGTTGACGTTATGTGGCGCTGAGTTTGTTGTTGACACACATTAATATGTTATAATACCTTGATAAAGGTTGGCGTTCAGCCAACTGAAATATTGGTAAAATAAAAGATATTTTGAACCAATATATAACTTTTCAATTGTATATCTATTTATAGATTGTTCTAATTTCAAAATATATGTGTATATAATTATATTTTTAAAACTAAATAGTATTAAGGACATAATAAATTATAAAATTAGAGAATCTAAAACAAAATATAATGATTTCCCTCCAATATTAGAAATATTTGTTGGAAACACTTTGATAGTTATTTTTAAACTAACTATGTAGAAAAAAAGGCATCCAAGTGGATGGAGTAGGGCTGTAATTGATCTGCAAGCGAAAAGGAAAGCTTGACAAGAATTAAATTAGTGGCGAGCCTGGTTAGCCTGGGGCAGGAATGGGATTTTCAGGAATTGATAGCATCTGGCAGTACGCTTGAGCCAATACTGATTTTTTTTTTTGGTCAGAGACGTAATTAATCCACAGATCTTCAAAATATTCACTTTTATTAGTGTACATTTTAAAATCTGTAAATTTCTGTGATAAATGGTGATATATACAGTGCTATTTATTCAAGTTTTTAATTTAAATCATATATGGCTTGACAAAGGTTGGCGTTTAGGCAACCAATATATTGGCAAATTAATCCTTTTAATCAATTCTTTATATGCCTTTTATTTTATAAAGATATATCAATATAAAATGAAAGGATTTAAAAGCACGAATGTTTCTTTTATACATAATACAAACTTCTACTGTCCTTACTGCAATGAAAAAAAATATTGGGACTGCTTGGCTCATCAGTGGTGAACCCTCCCAGCGGTTTCGCCTATTTATTCCACCAGACCGCTTCTCAGAGCTCTAATAATGTATTGGACGATTCTGCTTATATACGCAGCACTGAAGGATCGAATCTTAGAAATTGTTTTCAAGTACAAACTTCTACTGTCCTTACTGCGATGAAAATATATATTGGGAGGGCTTGTATTATGTATGAAAGAAACATTCGTGCTTTTAAATCCTTTCATTTTATATGTATAGATGGCGCGTTATTGCTTTGTGTTAATATATCAATATATACCAAAAGAGGCCCCTATTATTTTAATTGTGCATTTAACGATGCACTGTGCATTACCATTGTAAAAATATTTGACTAGTGATTTATTTATTTATCATCAAATCAGACCCGACATCCCAACAAGGAATGCTTGCGTCAAGAAACAACACTAAATTTATATACTATATTACTTAAACAATTGGTGAATTACAAGGTTTGAGTAGAAGTTTAAAGAAGAAAAGGAAATGGGAAATAGACATTAAAATCATGTTTTATATTAGATTTTTTACTTAGGAACAACCAATACAAATACATAAATTAGCAATTAAGGTTTTTTTAACCGAGAGAGAATCATAGATATATTTAAAGAATTTCCGAAATTTGAAATATGAGTCCTTACGCTTCATAAACCTAAAAATATCCCCGTATTCAATGTTTTCCAGATTTCTGCAGTTCTGGAAGACATTCAATAAGCAGGTGATTTGAACCCTGCCTTCTCTCTCCACACCCTGGATCGTCTATAGCTCCTATTCGAAACAGAAAATCTCCGAAGTTTCCATGGTTAGTAACGAATTGTACATTGGACCTTCCCAGCGAATTCTAAAATTTAATCTGCCACATTTTACTACAGCTATTGTATTGGTTATTTGTTTTAAATCGTCTATATTCGAATGTTTCATTCTTATTATAAAGGTGTTGATGGTGTTGTGTTCTGTTTACTGAGATAATTAGATCAATATTCCTTAAATAAACTCGTTTAAGGCTGTTTTTTATCGAACAAGGTTAGGATATGCATAGCTATTGTTTAACACGAAAGAAAGAAATTTTAATATCGGGTAACATACACTTATGGACAAAATTTAAGGAAGTGGAAAAATTTGATGTTTCTGATGGTATATATCTTCAATTCTAGTGTATCTTCAATAAAGGCTACCGTGTATCAAATATCTTTTAGAGTTATTGTCTTAATCCCAATATACATGCTTAAATATACAACTTCCTTAAGTTTTGCCCATGAGTGTATCTTTCAGAGTTATTGTCTGAAACCCGATATACATGCTGAAAGGTACAACTTCCTTAAGTTTTGTCCATGAGTGTATTTCATTTAGAGCAGTGTTGAGAATTACAGTGATTAATCCAATTTCTATCTGTTTCAATAACGAAGGACCGAATCTTGTACACCGAAAATTGTGTAACACCCATTGATTTCTATGTTTTTTGGAGGCAGAAATAAAATTATAAGAAAGTAACGAGATGTTTCTTGTGGCGTGAATTTGTGGAACCAAATAGGTTTCGATAATTGATGACGTTGAGGACCCTAATTTATCTTTCGGAACTAATTAATAATTTGATAATTAGTTTTAATTGACGCTTCTCCTTTACTAGTTTGTGCTTTAATTAATGCTTTTTTTATTCCTTTGCTATTCATTCGTGGGTTTTCACATTCTAAAATAGATACTGCTTATCACATCTTCTTTATATTTTCTCTTCACTTAATCATATTAGGGTATCAAGCTTGTAAAGCTTGTTGATGGTGTCTCCTGGGGATAAGTAGAGATCAACAATGGATCAGCCAAAATGCAGTCAATAATTTATTTTGGGGTTGCAGGTAGACACTTTGTACATAGTGGGAAAACCTTGCAACCATTTTGGAATGTCATAGTCCGTAGATAATCAGACTTAAGTCTGGAAATCAATGACTGTTGTTCTCTTGGTAGCACAGAATTGGTCTTATTCTTCTTTCTTCACTTAATCATATTAGGATATCATTATAGCTAGTTGATGGTGTCTGCTGGGGATGAGTAGAGTTCAACATGGATCAGCCGAAACAGTCAATAATATTATTTTGAGGTTTCAGATTTTGAATTGCACTTAGTACATAGTAGAAAAGCTTTGCAACCATTTTGGAAATTCATCTTCCGTAGATGACCAGATTTAAGTCTGGATATCAAAGACTATTGTTCCCTTGGGAGGACACACAGAATTGGTTTTATTCTTCTTTCTTATCTTAACTTAATCATATTAGGGTATCAAGCTTGTAGAATTTTAGACCTCTGATGGCGTCTGTAGGGATGAGTATAGCTCATTAATGGATGAGTCAAAATAGTCAATAATGTAGTTTGTGGTTGCAGGTTGACACTTAGTACATAGTGGGAAAACCTTGCAACCATTCTGGAAAGTCATTGTCCGTAGATGACCAGGCTCAAGTCTAGAAATCAATGAAAATCTATTCATAATTTCAAAATATTGATTTGTAACTTAAAATACGATTTTATGTTTATTTATAAAGAATAGACAAACTACTAAATATGAATAATCTTGCAGAACACCATGAAGAAATTCAATATAATTATTTTACTTTAATAGAAATTTTAATATTTTGGTTTACGCCTATTATGTAAATTTTGTTACTTTAGCTAAATATGCCTATTTGATTGTATATATCTGCCAGCTGGACAAATAAAATCAGTATTTTTGTAGTCAGTCATAGAATCGGTCTAGTTATTTAAGTCTGTGCTCCATTTAATAAGTGTTAGGAGACTCACCTAGTGAAGAGGGTTGATGTTGGTCATGTAGTCAGAAGGTTTTATAAAGGATCGAACGGCTCTAATTCAAGGGTAATATTCAGGTGTGCTGACCTATCTACTCCACCAAACATAAAGTATACTAACCAGGCTTATAGACATTGGAAGTGGATTCCTAGCTATCGCTGCTAGGCCTTCATCCGCTAACGCCCAATTTTAGAAACCTGCTGAGAAATTATGATGGTTGAAATATAGAGAGAATATTTTTAGAAAAGAAAGCATTCAATAATCAGCCCTTTTTTTTCGTTGCTTAGTGTGTATAATAAAACAAATGTTGATTCAAAGTTTCAGTCAAATAATATTAAATAGGTAATCCTAAATATCTTCAAAAAACATTGTACAGAGATGGAGAGAATACAGATCTTATTGAATCGAGTAGACATCATATAAACTCATGGACAAAACTTAAAGGAGTTTTACCTTTTAGCATGTATATCGGGATTCAGACAATAACTCTGAAAGATACACTCATGGACAAAATTAAAGGAAGTTGTAACTTCAGCATGTATATTGGGATTCAGACAATAACTCTGAAAGATACACTCATGGACAAAACTTAAGGAAGTTTTACCTTTCAGCATGTATATCGGGATTCAGACAATAACTCTGAAAGATAAACTCATGGACAAAATTTAAGGAAGTTGTACCTTTTAGCATGTATATCGGGATTCAGACAATAACTCAGAAAGATACACTCATGGACAAAACTTAAGGAAGTTGTACCTTTTAGCATGTATATCGGGATTCAGACAATAACTCAGAAAGATACACTCATGGACAAAACTTAAGGAAGTTGTACCTTTTAGCATGTATATCGGGATTCAGACAATAAGTCTGAAAGATACACTTATGGATAAAACTTAAGAAAGTTGTATCTTTCAGCATGTTTATCGAGATTCAGACAATAACTCTGAAAGATACACTCATGGACAAAACTTAAGGAAGTTGTACCTTTTAGCATGTATATCGGGGTACAGACAATAACTCGGAAAGATAGTTGATACACAGTTACCTTTATTGAAGACACACCAGATAACCAAGTCTAAACAAAATTACCTCTATCTTAAAAATATAAAATAAAATAGATTCCTGGCGACATCAGAATATAAAACCTACTCAAGTTTTGTGTATGAGTGTATCTGGGAGTTATAAAGTAATATGTGAAATAAATTCATAGACAAAAGTAAGAGAAGCGTGCAATGTTTGTTTTTCAAGTCACTAACCACCATGAAATCAATAACCCGGGAATGTAGTCTATTGCCTGCGGTCAATGAAATATTCCTCGAAATAAAAGCTAATCGCTCCATTCTCTCGGCTTAAACATAGAGAATGTAATATCATTATTCCCTTTATAGATTTAAATAAAACGGTGGGTTGATCCTGAGAATGCCTTTCTACCTATTTATTTATTCTTTTATCTCTTTAAGGAATGTATGCGGCGAGTAGAATCATTTCCCGTATCATTGTAAAGAGCCGTTTAGTTACCATTATTTCTTTTATTGATACTGTTTTAGTAGAATCCCACTTCTTACACCAACTGTCGCAGTTATATCAGGATGGTCAAAATGAATACACTGGATCGATATGAATATTTTTTATCGATATTTTAAACCTATATATTATTACAGGGCCACAAAACAATGTTCAAAATACTGAAATATTTTTATCATAATGAGTTATTTTTTATTATAAAATGCTAGCTTTCAAGCGATAATCACTCTTCAGCTGGCTTAATAAAAAACATCGATTATATTTTACAAGAGACATTTAAAAATATATACGCACAACGTGGATATTTTCAACTGGAATTTTAATATTGAAATGTTATTTAATAATGTTATGGGATATGTCTATTTAAAACTATGTAAATAGGTAGCGTTCATTGAATTCGACGGGAACCTTCGCGTCACTCGTACGTGTCCCTATCTGATATTCTTCGCGCGTACTTCTCCTAGAACTGACTCTGCCAGATTGCCAACGACAATGCAGAATCTTTTTTTCTTTCAGAGTAGTGTCAACAATACCATGTTAAAAGTGCTTTCCTAATACAATACATGTACACAATACCCACATAAAACACTATAAAACCAATATATGCTACGCAAAGCATACAATATGAAATATATACAACATACTTTGCCCACGCAACATACATAATACATAGGTTACACAATACATACAGAACACATATACACAAAATATAAATACAACGCCTCATATACAGAACTTAAAAACATTATACGCAAAACATACCCACAACACATTAGATGCTGAAAACATGTACACAATATGTATACCACACACAACATAATACATACAGAACACATATATAAAATAAACAAAAGAGAAAACATGCACATAACACAATACATGCTGGAAACATTTGAAAAAATACGCAAAGCAAAATACATACAGAACACATATATACAATACACAAAACATGCACACAACACAACGATTTCACCATACATAAAACATACAAACAACACACAAAATGAAACATAAAACACTCAAATACACTCACAGCCGAGCATTTAAATTCATTGAGCTATCCTAAATCAATAAAAATCATCAATACTCACATCTAATAGAATAAAGATAACTCCAAATTAGTAAATAAGATTAAAAGATACATATGTTTACCTAAGGTAAACTCAGCCCTGTAGATACCGTTGAAGGAAGGAAACGTACAACGTAAGGTAAATATTGCTTCAGGCTGTAAGTCACGTAAGCTACTACGTCAAGCCCGGGCATATATCCAGCGGCGTCAACTTTTTGCTACCATTGCTGACCGTTTCTTGGGTTGGACCCAAACTCCACGCTTTCAAATATTTGTATCTTCAAACACTTCTTTCCTAATCAAATATCAAAACCTTTTTTACCAAACTGATCCTTATTTAATTTTCGATAGGTTGCCATTTTAATATTAATTTTTTGTTACTTATTCCTCAAGTAGTTTAAAAAATCTTCATTAGGTTCCATTGTCTCAGCTTTTCTATTATAGTTCTGGGGTTTTCCCAGTGGTCTTTTTTGGAGGATTTGATACAATTCAATAGATGTCCAGGACTGGCAGGCTTGATATAAATATATACAGGTGTACAAATACAAATAATATTTATCTAAATTTGACCCTTTCTTATACTCTGATTAACTTAGTTTAGCTATATAAGACTATTTATATTTTGTGACTCTGATTGAAAGATATATTTAATATGATTTAATTTATTATTTCTCATAAAAAATGAAAATTTCTAATTATATCGTATGAGAGTAGTTTGACAAATTTTATAGAGACTCCACCTTTTAATATACATGTATATACTTGTATATAAGTTATATAAGATCTATAGTATGGACAAAACTTAAGGAAGTTGTACCTTTTAACATGTATATCAGGATTCAGACAATAACTCTGAACGATATTTGATATACAGTGACGTTTATTGTGAAGACACGAAATGACCAAGTGTGAACAGAATTGCCTTTAAGGAAGTTTCACCTTTTAGCGTGTATATCAGGATTCATACAATAACTCTGAAAGATATTACAGTGAACTTTATTGAGGACACACGAGATAACCAAGTGTGAACAAAATTTCCTTTAAGGAAGTTGAACTTTTTTTGCATATATATATCAGAATACAGACAAAAACTTTAAAAGTTTTATTGATACACAGTTACTTTTATTGAAAACACACTAGATAACCAAGTGTGAACAAAATTGCCTCTAAGGAAGTGTTACTTTTATCATGTATATTAGGATTCAGACAATAGCACTAAGAGATATATTTGATACACAGTTACTTTTATTTGAAACATATGAGATAACCAAGTGTGAACAAAATTACATTTGAGGATGTTTTACCTATTGGCATGCATATCGGGATTCAGACAATAACACTCTGAAGGATATTTGATACAAAGTGATCTTTATTGAAGACACAGAAGTTAAGCAAGTATGAACAAAATTGCCATTGGCTCCTAAAAATAGAAAAGGGCGATATAAAGACTTTCCACTTCCTTAAGTTTTATCCATTAGTATAAATGACTAGCATTGTCTGAACACTAGTTGAATGTTTTTACCCTGAAATCGAGCCATGTGTATTTTAGTAGATAAACAGATCTTTTTCTGACTCTAATAAACAAATCGTTGATTAAAAATCTCTGTGACAAATATTTCCCTAAACATTTTCCGTATTAGACTTTTTTTTTCGCATATCCCTAGTACACATGTTTGGCCATGCCATGGTAATAATGGTGGGTAGAATTTGACGACTGCTTTTACTGTAAGTACACTACATGTCTACACATGTGAAAAGCAGTTCAACTTTTACACTTATTAATGTGCCAAAGCCACTGTTTGTTTACTTGCACTCGCTGGTAGGTTTGGTCTTTTTCAAGGATCGAAGGCCTTTTGAGCATTTATTTTAAATAAAAAATAAAGTGCACGATGCGAGAATCGAACCGGGGTCGGATCGGTCGAAAACTAGCGGTTCACACCATCCTTCAACCGGCCACCTGTAGTTGACTATAATATTTATTCCTGCTTTTCCTTTGTACACATGGTACAGTCCATGGTTATAATATTGGGTAGAAGTTGTCGACTGTGAAAAATATTTCGACTTTGCATTTAAAAATATTATCCCTAGTACACGTGGTACAGGCCATGATTAACATGGTGGGTAGAAGTTGGTGACTGTATTTTACTGTAAGTGCACCACATGTCTACACATGTGAGAATCAGCTCGACTCTGCACTTAAAAATGTGCCAGAGTGTCTATAATATATTATGGGAAATGCTAATACCCCACAGGCGAGTGTGTACTGGGCGGTAGTCAAATATCGATATTGATTATTAGCTTCGATCTGCATTGATTAGACAAGATCGGTACCAGTTGGCGTCGGAACTAACCCATACATAGATGGAATACATGTTTTCTCTACCTGTTCTAACGTGTGGTCGTACAATTTGTACAATTGTAGCCATGTGCAAGTAAATATTACAATATAACATTATTTATCCTTCCGATTTTATATAAGGATATACCCACACACATATAATTATATTAGATAGTAAAAAGGCATATATTGGATTGAATAAAAGAATTAATTGCCATATTTCGGCTAGCTGAGCAACAACCTTTATCGAGGTATTACATTTAGCCGAAATATTTGCAAATAAATCTTTTTTTCAATCCAATATATGCCTTTTTACTATCTAATCATTTAAGTATAGATTGCTCTATTTTCAGAACGATATAATTATATATAATTTACACTTATTCTTCTTTCTTATCTCCACTCAATCATATTAGGGTATCAAGATTATTGAGCTTGTTGATGGTGTCTTCTTGGGATGAGTCTCTTCTTTCTTATCTCCACTTAATTATATTAGGGCATCAAGCTTGTAGAGCTTGTTGATTGTGGCTGCTGGGAATGAGATTTTCTTTCTTATCTCCATTCAATAATTATAGGGTATTACATTGTAGAACATGAGACTTTTGATGGTGTGGGTGAAATAGAATGTGTCTGCCTTTGTCATTAAGACTGGGAGCACTACTCAGTAGCAGGCACATAGAGTACAGACTCATCCTGTATCCCTGGAGCCCTTACAGGGTACTATCAGCCATGTCAGCTGAGCCCAGGTTTTTAGAAAGCTTTTTACTGCTCCACCTCCTCTTTTATAATACAGGCTTGGGACCGGCAAAGGCGGAGTTAACGTCAACACATAATTTTATAATTACCTTTAAAGACAAAACTCTCTTGATAATTTGTACCTTTTTGTCTTAGCGTGCCCATGTATATTGAGATTAAAACAATAACTCTTAAAGATATTTGATACACAGCGACATTTATTGAAAACACACGAGATAACTAAATGTGAACAAATTTGAAACTGCCTTCTTAAAAAAGGAAAAAAATAGACGATATTCGAAAACAAGGGTTTTTCACTTTTTTTTTCTGTCCATCATAGCATATATATATATATGTTATGAATATATTGTTTTGTTGAAAAGATAGAGAATTGAAGGTGCAGTCGTGAAAATGGGTAAGATAATTATTTACTCATCAAGTAGTTTTTATTTTCAATTACTTGAAAATAATTGTACATTGAATATTTATCAAAATTATATAGAATATATAAAATATATTCTATATTAGTGAATTGAAAAAGTAGGTATGTTGACTATTCATATTTACAACAATATTCAAAGTGTATTCTTAAAACTATGTTCCAGAATGGGAGATTCAATGAATGGAAATAAAATATATGTTATTAAAAAATAAAATATTTGCTTTTTATATTTAAAAAAATATATATATATATATATTTGAAAATAGAGCAATCCATACTTAATTCATTAGATAATAAAAGGCATATATTGGATTTTATAAGAAAAAATTTTCCAATATTTCGGCTGGCTGAACGCCAACCTTTATCGAGGCATTACATTTTTTGTATACACAAACTCAGCGCCGCATAGTGTTATTTTTAGATTTCAACTGTGATATTATAACACTATGCGGCGCTGAGTTTGTGTATACAAAATATGTAATGCCTCGATAAAGGTTGGCGTTCAGCCAGCCGAAATATTGGCAAAATAAATATTTTATAAAATCCAATATATGCCTTTTATTATCTAATATATTTATATATATATATCACCTATACCTTTCTTATCAATAAGCTCATTATTAATGGCGAAAGAGTTTGTGAAACTATTTTAATAAAACTTCTTAAAACAATACAATAATTATTATAATTATAAATTATTTCAGAAATATATTTTTCTGGAAGCCTGAATGTTGACCTTAATATTGATGTAAAAGATTATTGTATTGTGATTTATGAATTTATTTATTGTATTGAAGAGAGATATAATAAATTTATCTTTAATACAACTAAGATCACATAAACCCTTTCAAGAATAGAACCTTTAAAACAAAGTTGTTTTTTTATAGTTTCAGGCAATTTTTTGTTACAATTTTGAAAGTAAGAATTGCAGATTTCTTCACATTAGATAACTAACGTTAATTCAGCTATCAGCCAGTTAATTATCAGCTATTTATACCCCAGCTGTCTTTTCTCTAGGTCGTTAGAGTAGAATCAGCTTTTAGAGAAATACCAAAGTTTCATTCTAATCATATGTGATTCTAGCTTCTATATGTTTCAATGCTATATAATCATCTCAAGACTTTTGAAAACTGTATCTTTATTATATTTCAAAACAATATAAAAATCATTATAAAACAAATAAAGCTTCCAGGGCTAAGTTTCTTTTTCAACTTCCAAGCTTTCGGACTTGTCAGTCCGTCAACAGGAGTATCACGTTAATAAATTGATGATATATATTATTTTTATATGCAAATTATTATTTACATATTTTAAATATTTATGATATTGAGGGGAGAAAAATATATTACATTCTTTGTGTGTTATAAATAATTTTTGAAAAATATATATATATATCATTAATTAAAAAGGCATATATTGGATCAAATTATCATTTATTTTACCAATATTTTAGTTGGCTGAACGCCAACCTTTTTTAAGGTATATTATAACACATTTCAATACCTTGAAAAAGGTTGGCGTTCAGCCAACTGAAATATTGGTAAAATAAATGATATTTTGATCCAATATATGTATTTTTAATTAAAGATTTATTTATGAATTTCTCTATTTTCAAAATAAAAATTATTATAAACGTTCATCCTCGGACTTATAATTTGATATTTATTTTTTAATTTTATTAATCAAAACGGCGCGTTTTTAAAATAGTTGGACCTATTACAGAGGAAACCAGCACAACAACAATCAAATTAGATAAAATTTGATAATATCAAAAAGGTATCCAGAGCTATGATTCTCATACAATTTTATTTATCTAGCTATTGGAATAACATGCCTTTCAACAGGATAAATCAGTTAAAGGACATGTTAACATGAATTTTAGAGATATCTATTCATATCTTTATCGTTATTCTTATATTCTCTAATTTTCAAAATTGAACCCAAAATTTCGTCTAGACAATCAAAATAATTTTATTGACATCTTGTCAATACATACAAAAGTACACAGTCTGTACTATTCTAAAAAGATAAATATTTATCTATATACATAATACTATGTACAATGAATATGGCGCCCTCTGCCACCGCTGCTCAGTTTGGTGGAGAATCACCAGTGGGTCTCCAGCAACACCACGTATTTCGCGATCTACGAAGAATACGTAGATCGCGTACTTCACCGCTGAAGAGATGGTGATGGCGTGGTCCTCGAGACCAACTGGAAATATCCTGGAAATTTTAGTCTAGATTTATAGCACAAATGCCTAACTCCTTTAATTGTATATAAGAGGAATTGAATGTTATAATTTCTTCAGCTCAATAAACTAAGTTTCAAAATAAATATTGTCGCGGAGATAAATAAAGCAAGGGCAAATTTTGGAAGAATTAATTTATTATAAGGGGGATTTATAGGGAGAGAGAGAAAACACAACTTACCCCAAGTTAAAGATAATCCTATGAGCGGCGTCAGCGACCGTCCCGTTTTCCTTATTTACAGATCAGCTTCCGAGAACCCCTCACACCTGTGGTCCCCCCCCCCCCCCGGGGTCCAGGGATGATTGACAGGTGTCCCATCTGGATAGAGCTCCTTGACAATATTAATAAATTATGTAGAGTATTAATGTCTTTTTGTATATGAATAGACTAGACAACCAAGCAATGGAACATATATGATTATTTCATAAATAAGCTGTTATATTATATTTTGTATTTTCATTGATTATGGATCAAATCATCTTGTTCTGGAGACTCTGTTGTCTAGGACGACAAAGAATAAAACCAATACATTGGTTCTGTACAAGTTTTACAGAGCTCCACAAAAGAAGAAACATTGAGAAAAGAGTGTCATATGTAAATGAATATGTAAAAGAACGATGTATGTAAATAACTAATCTTTTCTAAGCAATTATGTAACTAGCTGAATCCTGTGTAAGGCATAGGTACTAATAAAAGGCTGGTTTTTGTTAAATTCATTAAATAATTAAAAAATAAAATAATTTTCAAATTATTCTTTCGTCACAATATTAAAAACTCATAATTAAATCTCCACTTTTAATACTTAATTTATAAGAATGGACGAGAGGACACTAAAACGCTATATACAGGTCCTAAAATATCGTTACATTATATTTTAGCGTAGAAATCAAGTCTGTGTATATCTGGAGATGTGAAAGTATTTATTGATAACGTCACACAGGTACTAAAAATACCGTTACATTATATTGTAGCTTAGAAATCAAGTCTTTGTATATCTGGAGATGTGAAAGTATTTATTGATAACGTCACACAGGTACTAAAAATACCGTTACATTATATTGTAGCTTAGAAATCAAGTCTTTGTATATCTGGAGATGTGAAAGTATTTATTGATAACGTCACACAGGTACTAAAAATACCGTTACATTATATTGTAGCGTAGAAATCAAGTCTTTGTATATCTGGAGATGTGAAAGCATTTATTGATAACGTCACACAGGTACTAAAAATACCGTTACATTATATTGTAGCGTAGAAATCAAGTCTTTGTATATCTGGAGATGTGAAAGTATGTATTGATGACGTCACCACGACCAGTCGACAATTATCAATTAAACTATCTACAGCTAGAGAACATCGAGCAAGCAAGCTAGGTAACTAAATGGTGATTTAACAAATGTAAAATTTTAAATCTGTTTTTCAAATATTTTGGTTGAATAATTAAATTAAATATAAATTATTTCTTCGCCACAATATATTTTCATAAAAAGTATCATTTTGAAACTCTTCTGTGAACCAGAAAATAAAATAATAATACTTATATATATAATACATATTAACAAACACCTGCGTATATATAATTTTCTCAATAAAAATGAAGACAGAAGGGAAAAGCTAAATATAGGTATAAACAACGATTAATAAACAAATTTATAATATTTGTTTCAAACTCGTTTCTGTGAATATAAATAAAAACATAAATAACAAAATCCTACTTAAAATAAAAAACTATTCACAAAAAGTATATACAAATTTATAACAAAAACTGTTCAAATGCAAATAAAAATACGGATTCCAAGTTCCATTATCAGTAAATGAGGTGTTAAAAAAGAAACAGTATTTCCGAAGGAAAAAAAAAATTGGTTAAGGCAAAAACATTATCGTTTAGGACCCAATAAAGTGAAGTTTGAAGAGACCTATAAATAAAAAGTTGTTTTCGATTATCAATTCCATTCCATCGAAGGGGATAAAGTCATTCGAACATCTTTAAGACTTTAATACCTCTTGGTAATTATTTCCAGGGGATTATACTTCCTTGTTCAATTTTACTATCACTCTCCTTATTTTATATTAATTATCACTAAATGTGTTTTAAATTCTTTGTTAGTTAACACACGCCTCCTATTTTATTTGCCGTGAATTAATTTTCTTTCTAGAAATAAAAGAAATAGAAAAAATTACATTAATTTGTTAACACGTATGTATATTAACGGATAATTATTTATTTATTATCAAATATTATTGGAAAATCATTCCTGAATTTTATATTGGTTATCGCAAAATATGTTTTAAATTCTTTATTAGTTAGCACACGCCTTTAATTTTATTTGCCATCATAATTAATTTGCTTTCTAGAAATATAAAAAAAATTGAAGATAACTCTAATTTATATACACATATATTAATAGATAATTTTTAAGATCGCAAATATTTTTGAAAAATCACTCCTGAAATTTCTATAATCACTAAATGTGTTTTAAATACTTTGTTAGTTAACACACGTCTTTGATTTTATTTGTCGTTATGATTAACTTTCCCTCTAGAACTAAAAGAAATTGGAAATAAATAACTCTAATTTGTTAACACATATATTAATAGATAATTTTTAAGAACGCAAATATTTTTGAAAAATCACTCCTGAATTTTATATTATAACTAAATGCGTTTTAAATTCTTTGTTAGTTAACACACGGCTCTTATTGTATTTGCCGTTATAATTAATTTGCTTTCTAAAAGTAAAAGAAATTGGAAAATAACTCTAATTTGTTAACACATATATTAATTGATATTTATTTATTTAAGAAATCGAATTTTATTGAAAAATGATTCCTGAATTCTCTATTATCACTAAATGAGTTTTAAATTCTTTTTAGTTAACACACGTCTTATTTTATTTACCGTTAAAATTGATTCTGTCTCGAGAAATAAAAGAAATTGGAAGATAACACTAATTTGTTAACATATACATATATTTTGAAAATAGAGCAATCCATATTTAAATTATAACACTATGCGGCGCGATGAGTTTATGTATACAAAAATGTAATGCCTTGATAAAGGTTGGCGTTCAGCCAGCCGAAAAATTGGCAAATAAATATTTTATCAATCCAATATAAGCCTTTTATCTGATATACATATATTAACAGATAATTATTTAAGATCGCAAATATTTTTGATAATTTGGAAATTTTATTTAGTTTGCACATAGTATCAAAACCTTTTACCATTTGTCTCTTCATGGAAAATAAATTATACAAATTGACTGAACGCCAACCTTTGTCAATTAAATTTTCATTAAATCCATTATATGATTTCTTATTATCTAAAGATTTATATATTGATTATCATATTTCATAAATATTACTAAATAAAATATGTGAAAAAATGATTATTTAAAAAAATATACAAAAGGTCAGGTGTTGATATTAAAAATGAAAAAGTCATATCCTGACCGCTCACACATGAGCATCTCTAGAAGGCAGAGCGCCATCTATTAGAACAAAAATAAACTAAACGTTTATTCAACTTGCTCCGTGATATTTGGCCAACCCAATTTCTTGATAAATCTAGAAAAGTCAACCATATAAAATATTTAAACTACATTTAACAAGTTTTACCGCAAATGTTTATTTTTACAGAAAGAAAAATCGTAATTTTAATTATTTAAGGAGAAATAACGACCATTCCTATCCTTAGGGATGAAGTATGAAAAGATGAATAGTGAAGAGTAATGATAAACGGAAAAATAAACTTGTTTAATGTCGTTTTATAATCATAACCGCATTATATTGTATTATATAAAATACATATGTATATATATTTTCGGCTAGATGAACTCAGTAGAATTTAGTTTAAATATATATTATTCGGTTCTTCTACAGGCATGGATAGCATGGATATACTAGTATATTCATGCTATCCATGCCTGTAGAAGAACCGAAAGGTCCGAAACCTCGCAATAAGTAAAAAAAGAAGCTCCTCATGTAATTCTTATAATCATTATATACAGTGCGGCAAATAATTTTTAAGACTCGCGCTAGATAAAAGCCAATAGCAGAGCCAGTTATGAAATTACGCATGCGTATATATATTCGAAGCCTTATCTAGCGCGTGGCTTTGTTTCAGCCATTTTGGTTAACTCTTTTACTACAAGTTACTACAACTCTTACTCTAAAATCATACAGGCGATTTTTGAAAAGTAAAAATTTTTGTTCGTCGGAATTCTGAGATGGAACAGAGACCGGTCATTAAATTTAATGCAAAACTTGGTAGAAGTGCATCGGAAACATATATTTTGATGAATTAAGTTTATGGTACGTTATGTTTGAGTAAATCAAATGTTTTCATTTGGCACAAACGTTTTTCGGATGGAAGAAATACGCTAGAAAATGATAAGCATACTGGACGACCAAGTTCTTCGAAGACACCAGAATGTATAGAAAAAGTGCGAGAATTTGTTGCTGGAATTACTGGAGAGTATTATTTAAACGTTTTGAAACGTTTGATTGCCAGAATTCATCGCATTCGTCCAGAATATCGCGATGAAGACAGTTGGTGTTTGCTGCATGATAATGCACCGAGTCACTCCTCACTCATTGTTCGTCGCTTTTTGGCCAAAAATAACGTCTGTGTGTTGAATCATCCTCCGTACTCGCCTGATTTAGCACCATGTGACTTTTATTTATTCCCAAAAATAAAATTGAGGTTAAAATCTTGTTTTTTTATGATATCCCGACCATCCAGAGAGCTGCGACGAGCACTTTGGAGGCGATTCCTCAAAGTGGCCTGCAAGAGGCATTTAATTCCTTATTAAATCGTTGTAACATATGTATTGAATCCGGAGGGGATTATTTTGAATAAAAAAATAGTAGAAATTGAATTAGCTTGTTTCTGTTTTATTTTACAAACCCATTCTTAAAAATTATTTGCCGCACTGTATATTGTATTATATAATATATATATATATATATATATATATAACAATTAAAACATTTTATTGACGTCTAAAAAAAAAATAATTACAATAGTTTAAAGGGAAATAGGAAAAATGTATACAGTCGAGGTCTCAGCGACTTAGAGCTTTTCTAAGAGCGGTCAGTTTCTTTAGGGTTTTCTCGTCGCCACCTTGAGCGCGTTCGATGACACATCCAATATATATATATATATATATTAAAATTCGAGCGATCTATTTTTAATACTTAAAATTAATAACGCTTATTTTGGATCAAAAATAATTTATTAAACTTCCAATATTTCGATGAGGCTGTTCGCCTATCTTCCTTGGGGATTCTAACCTTGTAATCATGTGATGTTTACAAGGTTAGAATCCCCGAGGAGAAGATAGGCGAACAGCCTCCTTGAAATATTTGATATTCAATAAATTATTTTGATCCAAAATAAGCGTTATTAATTTTGATCTAAAATGCAAATATTTTATTTTTTTAAAAACATATATTTCATTTTCATTCATTGATTGTTCTATATTTTTTGACCATAGATTCAGAACATACCACTTTAAATATTGTTGTACATATGTATAGTTAACCCTACCTATTTTTTTTTTTTAATCACGATTAAAGAATTCATTCTATAAATTCTATATTGCTATGATAATTTTATGTGTGAAATTACTTCAAGTAATTCAAAATAAAAACTACTTGAAAGGTAAATAATTATCTTTACCTTTTCACGACTGCATCTCTTTTTCAACAACAAACCAAAAAATAATCATAACATATATATATATAGAAAAGAAAATGACCATAACGGTTATAAAAGAAAAACAAGCAATTGATATTTTCTCTGATTGTTTTCGAGCAATCTCTATCTTATTAAATGAAACCAAAACCCACAGAATTGTAAATAATCATTTATCTAACAATATAGGTTTCATTTATTGCCACCTAACATGCCATGGTGATTATAATTGATGCAATTCAAAACTACCATATCCAATTACCCATCTATACCTATTGTAATTATATTTTTGTTTATTCAATTCTATTCAATATTTATTATCGTCTCAATTTTTCGAGAGCGTATTTTGAGAGAATATACTCTACTCATATTAAATAAAAGGAGGTTTTATGTATAAAAAAGAAACATTCGCGCTTTTAAATCCTTTTATTTTATATGTATAGATGGCGCGTTATTGCTTTGTGTTAATACTCTACTCAATTATCACAATTATTTTAATTAAATTTATTCAATTAACATATTTAAGCAAAATTATTTTATTATTATTATTTATTAATCGTTTTGAAAATGTGACACATGTGAAAAAGAAGTTCGACTTTGCACTTACAAATGTGCCAGAGCCCGTTTGGTTACTTTCACTTGCTAATAGGGTTGGACTTTTGAAAGAAATGGAGGCCATTGTTCATTTAATTTTTTATCCCCATTGAATATAACGAAATATTTTTAAAACTTAATTCTGTTGACGTTATGTGGCGCTGAGTTTGTTATTAACACACATTAAATATGTTATAACACCTTGATAAAGGTTGGCGTTCAGCCAACTGAAATATTGGTAAAATAAATTATATTTTGATCCAATATATGTCTTTTTAATTAAATATTTATTAATCAACCAGGCGCGATATTGAAATATTTGCGCCTAATACAGAGTAAATAAAACAACAAACAAATTAGAACTTAGAATTAAATATTTACAAATTTACATGTATTAATCGACAGAGTTCATAAAATGTATATAGACAAAGTGGCTGATGTAAGAGATTTAAATCATTTAGATCAGGGAACAAACGATGTCTCACTTCTGTAAAGTTCGGACAGTCGTAGATAAGGTGAAGTGCAGTTTGTTCAGTTTCTCCGCAGGAACTTATTTAAGCAAAATACTATTTGTTATTTTATGTGATAAATATATAATATATCAAAAACGAAACATAATTTAGTAAATTCTTGATAGATGAAAGAAATTATTTGTTACACCATTAAAACGTATAAAAAGGAATTAAGGAGAAATTTTAGCAAAAAAGTTACTCATTTTACACAAGAATCTTATGTGATTTTTAAAAATACCTCTTATTTTTGCTTATCCCTAGTACAAGTGGTACAGGCCATGATAATCATGGTGGGTAGTTAGCGAATGCTTTTACTGTAAGTGCACCACATGTCTACACTGTTAGGATTTTATAAGTTGTTTTATCATAGATTTATATATTTGTATTTTGACCAGATGACCGGACGGTTTTACATGTATATAATTGGTTTTAAATGATGTAAATTAGTTAGTCATGAAAGGAAATTAAAAGTGTTGATTTTATTAGAGGTGTTAGTGTTTACTCTGCTCGATTGTAGACTGGGAAAGAATTGATTCCTAACAGGTTATGGGCCCAGCAGCACGCTTCCACTGCGCCGTAGAAAGAATTTAGAGCTGAAGAAAGAAAATTAGAAGCTTATGTTAAGCTAAAGAAGAAACAGCTGAAGTTAAAGCTGAAGGGAAAGCCAAAGAAGAAAAGTTTGTTAGGCTAACTAAGATAGGGAATAGAATTTGATTATAAGAAATTTGAGTGATTTAAAGACTGAACTTTGTGCAACGAAGAAGAAAACCTTTGAGTTATAATTTTTTGTCAGATTTGCATAACTAGAAATATCAATGGCTGACGAGTTGAGAATACCACGACCGATGGGAGAATACCACGGCCGATGGGAGAACATCACGACCGATGGGAGAATACCATGGCCGATGGGAGAATACCACAACCGATGGGAGAATACCACGACCGATGGGAGAATACCACGGCCGATGGGAGAACATCACGACCGATGGGAGAATGCCACAGCCGATGGGAGAATACCACGACCGATGGGAGAATACCATGGCCGATGGGAGAATACCACAGCCGATGGGAGAACATCACGACCGATGGGAGAATACCATGGCCGATGGGAGAATGCCATGGCCGATGGGAGAATACCACAGCCGATGGGAGAATAGCACGACCGATGGGAGAATACCACGGCCGATGGGAGAACATCACGACCGATGGGAGAATACCATGGCCGATGGGAGAATACCACAGCCGATGGGAGAATACCACGGCCGATGGGAGAATACGAAGAACTGAGGAGAGAAGACGAAGAGGAAGGCCAGAATGAAAATATAATCCCAAGAAGGTCTTCAAGAGTTGCGGCTTGGCGGAGGGAGTGTTGCAGATATTCTAACTGGGGGAATTGGAAGAATTAAACTGACCGGGATCTTGACCACTCTAGGCCTCCGATGAGGGTATGAAAACAACTTTAAAATGGGGGGCATTGTTAGGATTTTATAAGTTGTTTTATCGTAGATTTATATATTTGTATTTTGACCAGATGAGACCGGACGGTTTTACATGTATATAATTGGTTTTAAATGATGTAAATTAGTTAGTCATGAGAGGAAATTAAAAGTGTTGATTTTATTAGAGGTGTTAGTGTTTACTCTGCTCGATTGTAGACTGGGAAAGAATTGGTTTCCTAACAGAAAAAAACAGTTCAACTTTGCACTTACAAATGTGCCGAAGCCTCATTTGGTTACTTGAACTCGCCGCAGGGGTTAGACTTTTCAAAGAAACGGACACCATTGGAGAAATATTTTGTTTTTAATAAGAAAAAGGTACCCAATGCGGGATCGAACCCGGGTCGTAGCGGTGGAAAATCAACAGTTTAGACCATCCTTCCACCGACCCCCCACCTTTTTTATTTCACAGTTTAAGAATATGAGGTTCGTTGCCTCCATTCTTTACAAGTGTTTGGTTATCTTGAATTCCGATCTATAAATTTAGATCATTATTGACCCTTTTTATTATATATTTCAAATTTTTAATTTTGATGGTTTTCACTACAAAAAAAAATGTTTACCTTTATATTTATATTTGGGGCCTTTTCATATCATTAGGATTATATAACAGAGGTATCTTATGAAAGGGGGAAAAAACTCAGTTTTCGCCTCTCGCTGACACTCCTGAATCGATTTGGCGTATACATGGTATAATCTTTATTTTATATCTGAAGTACTGTCCAGCGATTCCCCGCTCCGGGTCAAACGGTGTATTGCCGGACTGAGAATCCTATCGGTGCTCTTTGCTGATGATCGCCCCAGAATATTTAAAACAGACGGATGGACATGCGAGATTTGCGGGACAAGAATGGAGCCGGGGCTACATCACCATTTACTCTCATGTATGGGGCTGAAAGACGAACGAGAAGTGCTCCTCGGGGAAATAGGCCTCGAGGGACTCTCTTTGGAGCTCCTGTTGAATGAGGTGGTGAGAAACAGAGCTGGAGCTTTTGCGTTGTTCAAATTTTGGAAGACGGCTGAAGAGAAGAGGAGGCTATATACATAATCTAATTGATGTAAATAATTATATGCAAATAATCTATGTCAGGATTAGAATGACGTAGACCAGTAAAAGGCTTGTTGCTGCTGTTGTATATAGTCACAGTGTAGAAAATACTATACCTACTACATATATCTCTGCATTCTTAGTTCTCTTCTCTTACTCTGTAAACTGGCGAATCCTATATAGGACGAGAGGTCCTCAATAAAGGCTTTTGTTGTTGTTGTATTTTATATCTGAAGTATTTCCAATAGCTGAATAAATAGTTATTTAAAGTTATCGGGAAGCTTATTTAATTACTCTTTTCATCGCGACAATATAATATAATAAATATTTCCGTTAGCTTGAAAACATGAAAAATAATTTTAAAAATGAATATTATATATATACAAGATACTATGTACAATGTACATGGCGTCACCGCTACAGAGTTTGGTGGAGAATCACCAGCGAATCTCCAGCGACACCACGTATTTCACGATCTACGTAGCAGAATACGTTGATAGCGTGTTTCGCTGTTGAGGAGATGGTGATGGCGTGGTCCTCGATACCAACTTGCAAGCATAATAAAAACAAAACATTATTTTAAGAATTTATCATCTATATGTTAATATCAATATTCAATTTATAATACAATATAATGCAGCTTATGATTGTAGAACGACGTTTGACAATTTTTACCGCAAATGTTTCTTTTGAACGAAAAATCGTAATTTTATTTTAAAGAAGAAATAACGACTGTTTCTATCCTTAGAGATGAAGTATGAAAGGATGAATTGTGAAGTGTAATGATTAACGGAAAAATGAAATAAAATTCCTATCCCTGGACACTTTTATTTTTCCGTTCATCATTACTCTTCACAATTCATCCTTTCATACTTCATCCCTAAGGATAGAAATAATCGTTATTTCTCCTTGAAATAAAGTTCGAAGATTCGTTCAAAAGAAACACATGCGGGATAATTTTCAAATGTCGTTTTACAATAATAAGCTGCATTATATTATATTATGAATTTATTATCATGGTGTTCCTTAAACAACGTGGATCGGTCCAATCATGCTGTTGTCCCGTGGGACGTTGTCCAATTATCCGAACATTCTCAATGCACTACTGTCCAGAAGGATTCCACGATATGAGATTTCCCCAGAGGCACTCAATAATCCGTGCTAAATATTCACTACATTGCTACTTGGCTTGTAACACCCATTGTGACTTACCTCTATAATTATCTAGGGTGCCAACAATTTACTCTTTTTGCTGGAGAAATATTTCCGCTGAACAAAATCTTTGTTTTTTATTTCGTTAGAAATAAAGTTTTCTTGTCGATACCTTGAGGGGAAATTTCATCTTGTCACTAGTTTTGTCTAGACCAGCAGGTCGGTAAACTGCGGCCCGCGAGCCACATATGGTTCTCTGGATGTGAAACTGCGGCTCTTTATATAGTTCCAAACGCAAATATTTATTATGTGAGTACTGTTTATTGTTGGCAAGAAAAAATGTTGTGGCTCTTCAAAAAACTTTGAAATTTTGTAAATTGTGATTTTTTTACTCCTCCGATTCTAAAGGTTGCCGACCCTGACAATAACAATGGAAAAGGATTAGAAAGATTTGCCTAGTTTCTATATCTATCTATATATATATAAATCAATGTTTGTATGTTTGTTTGTTTTTATGTCCGGTATACAAATTCGCAGTAGTTCACTAATTCAAACCAAATTTCCATACATAGGTAAAATAATACGGGGAAGAGAGGAAGATAGGCTATTTTATAAAATATATAAATCAATTATTAAAACTAAATATTCAAATTATTCTACTTAGCTCACGAACAGCGCCCTCTATCAAAGATTAGATTAAATTATGCTGATTCAAACAAATAGATAATGCTAATAACAAACAATTATAAAAAAAATCTTATCTAAATATATATCACTCGGGTAGATATGCACACGGGTCAATCCCGGGGCGAAGCCCGGGTCACCCGTCTAGTATTTTATAAATTAACCATTTAATTACTCATATACTTTTTTAGCACACAATCATCAACGTTGTTCCTTCCAAGCTCTAACATTTATTTTATTATTATAGAAATAATAGATTTAATTATCAAAAATGACAAATTGTATTTGTTTAAGGAATAAGGACTTAGTATCAAAGTGTATACAAGTGTAATCTCAATAAGAATATTATTTTAAGAATTCAGTATTGATTGAAATATTAGTAACTGTGAGAAAAATATGAATATATATTTTATTAATATATTCCTTTTAATGATGATTTTTTTATATTCATTTGAGTATCAGTTTCTTCTCTTTAAAGGTAATTTCTACAAATATACACTCATGGAGATAAACGTAAGCTTTGCGGACACCTGGTATATACAATTGTCGATAAAACTACAGCACATTGTACACGCTATTGTTTATTCAATGCTAGACAAGTTTTTCGTCAGTGGTCGAATTTTCTTAAGTGAAGGTTTGACTGATTCTATAATGATAACGTTTTAACTATTATTATTATTAATATTATTATAAGTTGTGTATAGTATGAGTGGTATTAAAGAGAAAATAAGAAAATCAATTATGCAATCATACAAATTTATTAAAGATTAATAACTTTGTTAATCATACAACTTACTTACCATGAATTCTCGCTTTGGCTCTCATTTTGTACTTGAGTAATAATCCAAATCATTGTTTAAACTATTTTGAAAGGAAGAGGAGCCCAATTTAATACATATATATCATATTACTACAATAAAGGCATATTTCGAATCAATAAATTTATTAAAATTCAATATTTCGACGAGGCTGTTCGCCTATCTTCTTCTAGGAAAAATTCAAACTCTTTGTAAGCTTATAAAATTATATGCACCGAGCTTTGATTTTTCGAATTATACAATTATATTATATATTTATAAATGTATGTAATTCTACTATCCTCAAAGCTTATGTCCATAGTTCTTCTAAAATACCCATTTCCAAGGGTCTACCAACAGTATCACTAAAAAAGGAAGTTCCAAAAATGCAATATAACAGCGGTAAGGTAGATTAAACTGGCGAAACCGTTGAGTGGGTTCACCACTGATAAACCAGGCCCTCCCTTTAATTTTTCCATTGCAGTAAGGGCAGTAGAAATTGTTTAATTTCAAAAAGAATCTTACGCCTTTAAAATAGTTTCAAATTTTGATAACAGATGGCGCGCTAGAGCATTATATTAACTATATTAAGAAGGTATTTTGAAATAAATGTGACGTGAATATCTTAATCCCACAGACAAAATAATTCACTGTACATTTCGAATAAGTTAATGAAATATCTAAAATTCTTACGAAATAGGTTTCTTTTTCACAAAATCATTAATATATACAGTTATCAGCGTCATAATCGAGCAACAATTCTTAATTCTGTCACCGTTTGCTTTTGTGAATGGAATAAATACCCAAATATGGCCATTTCTCATAACCATCGGTGGCGCAATGGTAGAATGCTCTCCTGCCACGCGGGTGGTCAGGGTTCGATTCCCGGTTGATGCATTTTTTTTTTTTACAATTTTTAAAACTCATTTATATATTACCTGGTTCAAATTCACATAAATAGGTACCGCTCAGCAAGAGCAACCTAGTTCATGATAATTGAACAATGAATAATATGTGAAGTTTATTCACATATTAAACAAATTTTAACGCGGGATACAATCCCGGTTCATGACTGTCGGGAACCGAGGGGGTTACCCACTCGTCCACCGACTTTTTGTATATTTATATATTATACAAGAGTGACATCCACAGCGCCAATTTATAATTGTAACGAATAGTATTTGAATAAAAGCATTTAATCGGGTAAACCCCTAGCGTTGCCCGGGTCATTCGGCTAGTTTTTGCATAAGATATTTAGATATTTTATAAAAGAAAAATGAAATAAAATTCCTATCCCTGGACACTTTTATTTTTCCGTTGATCATTACTCTTCACAATTCATCCTTTCATACTTCATCCCTAAGGTTAGAAATAATGGTTATTTCTCCTTTAAATAAAGTTCGATGATTCGTTCAAAAGAAACACATGCGGGATAATTTTCAAATGTCGTTTTACAATCATAAGCCTCATTATATTGTATTACAAATGTATTATCATGGTGTTCCTTAAACAACGTGGATCGATCCAATCATGCTGTTGTCCCGTGGGGCGTTGTCCAATTATCCGAACATTCTCAATGCACTACTGTCCAGAAGGATTCCACGATATGAGATTTCCCCAGAGGCACTCAATAATCCGTGCTAAATATTCACTACATTGCTACTTGGCTTGTAACACCCATTGTGACTTACCTATATAATTATCTAGGGTTGCAACAAATTACTCTTTTTGCCGGTGAAATATTTCCGTCGAACAAAATCTTTGTTTTTCATTTCGTTGGAAATAAAGTTTTCACGTCGATACCTTGAGGGGAAATTCCATCTTGTCACTAGTTTTGTCTAGACCAGCAGGTCGGTAAACTGCGGCCCGCGAGCCACATATGGTTCTCTGGATGTGAAACTGCGGCTCTTTATATAGTTCCAAACGCAAATATTTATTATGTGAGTACTGTTTATTGTTGGCAAGAAAAAATGTTGTGGCTCTTCAAAAAACTTTGAAATTTTGTAAATTGTGATTTTTTTACTCCTCCGATTCTAAAGGTTGCCGACCCTGACAATAACAATGGAAAAGGATTAGAAAGATTTGCCTAGTTTCTATATCTATCTATATATATATAAATCAATGTTTGTATGTTTGTTTGTTTTTATGTCCGGTATACAAATTCGCAGTAGTTCACTAATTCAAACCAAATTTCCATACATAGGTAAAATAATACGGGGAAGAGAGGAAGATAGGCTATTTTATAAAATATATAAATCAATTATTAAAACTATATATTCAAATTATTCTACTTAGCTCACGAACAGCGCCCTCTATCAAAGATTAGATTAAATTATGCTGATTCAAACAAATAGATAATGCTAATAACAAACAATTATAAAAAAAAATCTTATCTAAATATATATCACTCGGGTAGATATGCACACGGGTCAATCCCGGGGCGAAGCCCGGGTCACCTGTCTAGTATTTTTTATAAATTAACCATTAAATTACTCATATCCCTTTTTAGCACACAATCATCAACGTTGTTCCTTCCAAGCTAACATTTATTTTATTATTATAGAAATAATAGAATTGATTATCAAAAATGATGAATTGTATTTCTTTAAGGAATAAGGAATTAGTATCAAAGTGTATACAAGTGTAATCTTAATTTGAATAATATTTTGAGAATTCAGTATTGATTGAAATATTAGTAACTGTGAGAAAAAGATGAATATATATTTTATTAATATATTCCTTCCAATGATTTTTTAATATTCATTTAAATATCAGTTTCTTCTCTTTAAAGGTAATTTCTACGAATATACACTCATGGAGATAAACGTAAGGTTTGCGGACACCTGGTATAGACAATTGTCGATCAAACTACAGAACATTGTACACGCTATTGCTTATTCAATGCTAGACAAGTTTTTCGTCAGTGGTCGAATTTTCCCAAGTGAAGGTTTGACTGATTCTATAATGATAACGTTTTAACTATTATTATTATTAATATTATAACAAACAATACAGGAAGGAAATAAACATAAGAAAAAAGAACGTTGCATATATTTAATCCCAGGTGCTAAAAAAGACGATGGAAATTATCTCAACAGAAAAGAAGAATGAATCTCACGATAAGTTACAGAGTAATAAAGAAATGGAAGCCATGGATAGATTGTTGGAACGATGTAGGGAGCTGGCATGTGATGACGAGGAAGGTGGAACACCGGACATGGAGCACAGGGATACGACGACCATAGAAGAGATCCAGGAGAACGACCTAGAGCAGATGACAGGAGACCTGACAGACAAGAATGGATCAAGGCCAGGGGACCATGTTATCTAGGAGCCATTAGGAGAGGCCATAGAAAGACTCCTGGAGAGCTGCAGGACATCAGGGGACCATAACGGCAAGGGCCACAGCACTGACCAGGAGTCAAGATAGCAAATGTAAATATCTTTGTTTACTTTTACTGTTGTCATTTATTGAAGTTGTAAATAAAAATATGTAAATAGACTGACCATTCGCTACACTTTTTAGAGAAAAACTTGTAACCTTTTTGAAAATAAATTATTATTAATATTATCATAAGTTGTGTAGTATTAGTAGAAGTGGTATTAAAGAGAAAATAAGAAAATAAATTATACAATCATACAACTTTATTAATAATTAAAAACTTTGTTAATCATACAACTTGATTACCATGAAATCTCGCTTTGGCTCTCTTTTTGTACTTGAGTATTAAACCAAATTCATTGTTTAAATTATTTTGAAAGGAAGAGAAGCGCTTTTTAATACATATATATCATATTATTAAAATAAAGGCATATTTTGGATCAATACATTTATCAAAATTCAATATTTCGACGAGGCTGTTCGCCTATCTTCTTCTAGGAAAAATTCAAACTATTTGTAAGCTTATAAAATTATATGCACCGAGCTTTGAATTTTCGAATTATATATAAACATTAACGATATTAAAAAGTTATTTTGAAATAAATGTGACGTGAATATCTTAATCCCACAGACAAAATAATTCACTGTACATTTGGAATAGGTTAATTAAATACCTAAAAATCTTACGAGATGGGTTGATTTTTTACTAAAAACATTATTGCTTAAGATATTTAGTTATTTTATAAAGCTATATCGCAATTTTCTTTATTCAGAAAAGTAATGTACAGACACCATAAAGGGACACAACTTGATACCCTAATATGATTGAGTGGAGATAAGGAAGAAGAAGAAGGAGAAAAGTAATGTAAAATAATAATATTACAAATAAAATTACTTTATATGAAAAAGGTTTATGGAAACGGCATTTTAAAAAAATTGTATGAAATCTTTGTATAGCTTTGTAAATTAACTATTTTAATATGGCTCCATCAATTCTCTCTCTCTAATTTAGAGGAATGAGTCACTTTAGGACAGCGAGTCCCTGAAACATCGAGAATTAAATGAAAAATTAGTAAATGTAGTTATATCCTTTCCAAGACAAACTTCCCCCACAAACAAATAATCCTCAAAGCTATTTTAATATATAATTTAACGCATATCATGAATAAATATGGATTTCGATTAGCGAAAATTCATCAAAGACCTCATATGAATAAATATATGGTAAGGAGTTTAAAAGGCCATGTTAATATATTCCCAAGTCGTTGGTGTATGGAAGTCTATAATTGAATGTTCTTTTAACGGACGTTCTTTAGAAGCGACAAAGAGTTCATAACGGTAGGTAATGTATGCTAAGTACTCCATTACATCACCGCTGCCAATATCTCTCCACACAATCAATACTGGCGTCCAATACATTACAGAAACCTCACTCTTAATTCAAATAACTGCCGTCAACGTTTTCTATATTTCCTTCTTCTCTCAAACTTTTAATAACAGTTATTTCATTAAGAAAAAGGCATCTCCTTATCGTGCAAACTGAAATTTGCTGATGGCTTGCGCCATCTATCGGAATAAATATAAACTATTCGCGTTGATTTTTAATTATTCCAGAATTGGCCAAATACTCATTATTGATTAATCAAGAAAAGCTAACTACGATTATCAATCATTCATGATTAATCAAGAATAGGTATTTGGCCAATTCTGTGATAATTAAAAATCAACGAGAATAGTTGATATTTATTCCGATAGATGGCGCAAGCCATCAGCAACTTTCAGTTGTATGATAAGAATATGCCTTTTTCTTAATTTATGCACCTTATCACAGTACAATATCACATTTGTTCTATTTTTTCAAAGTTATGTTTATTGTTTCTTATCTCCTTGTGTAAATTTTACATGAATTTCATGAGTTCATCCATGGAATTGGGGTGTAGGGGTGTAGCTTTCGTTGATCATGTTACCAAGACACCCTTTGGTGAAAGTCTGACTTTGCCTGTAATTTAAGGTTGTTCCTAACATGAAAGCAGAAGCGTTTGCTGTTATGCAGATACACATATTTGCATATACCCTTGAATATCTCTCCATTTTTATATACATATATATATTTTTAGTTGAGTACCCTCTAAACCACGATGTATGGTAAAACTACTAATACTTTATGAATCTTTCAAATTATTATTAAATTACAGTACTAGAAATTAAATAACTTGGTTTCTGCAGGTATCTAGCTTTGTAATTAAATTTCTTTACAACAACACAAACTTTATTAAGGCATTCCGCCTTTTAATGATTCGCTGTACAAATTAAAAAGAGAAAATTAAACCAAATATTTACATAATTAAGGGTATGAGAAGGCAGTTGTTTTATATATACATGTAGTAACTTTTATTTTGTGAGGCTATTTTTCACTAGACAGCTCATGATAGTTTTATAGTTCTATAGCTGTGTTTTTCTTTTCTGACAATTGACAATTGAAACAAATTTTATTGACTTCTTGTCAATAATTTACATTAATAATAAAAATAAAACTAAATTATAGATGATCATGAGGGGGATGTGCCACGGCGAGTGAGCCTTCTTTCCCAGGCGATGAGCGAGTGGTCAGCCCAACCTGTACGAAGGTAGATGATGGATTTGGCCGACGCCAGGATGGCTAGGTGGCCATCTTCGAGGCCAGACCCGAAAATCCAGGCCCGCAAGCTTTCTAATTAGATTTTAATCATTTGAATTTGGTTCAATATATATATTATTAATGACTTTTAATTATTTTCTCTTCACCTTCTTTATAAAAATACAATCATTCCGCGAAACATACAATAAACATTTGAAAATTCAAAGGTGATTGTCTTTTAAGAGAGTGTTGATTGAATTCCGGACTTGAGTAATGTATCCTATTGTGTTTGAAAACAAATTCCAAGAGAAATATTGTTCAGGAATAAAACTATTGTGAAATGTTTTATAACCGGAGTAAGACTTTGATAGTAAAAATTTATTTATTTATATACTTGGATTTCTTGGGATTTTGCCAGAAGCGCAACAGGTCTCATATCTAACTTATTCAAACTAAGGAGTCATTGTCTTTGTCAACAAGTGCCACAAGGAATTTGTGATAAAGTTTATGATGTGGTTCACTTACAGTTAAATCAGTAGCCTACTTATACCCACCATATGATTATTAAGGCCTGTATCACGTGTACTAGGGATAATAAAAAAACGATGTGTGAAAGAGATACAGATTGAACTTAGTTTTTATTCTCTATTTTGATGGGAGAGATGGCCATTCGTTTTTATAGATGAATATATCCTACCGGTTGAATGTCTATCCATATTTAAATCCTTTGCCGTTACATAGAATCTAAGCTCGCTGTGGACTGAGAATGGTAATAATCCGAAACGAGGTTCACTGGTTCCTCGATCTGAAGTTGCCAAAGCAAATGCTGTGGCTTTATGATCGACCTCAGTCCGCTAGTTTTGGCAGAAAATCAAGAGTGGAACTTATATATCAACGTCCAATTTGACTGAAGATACGATATTTCCATTTCATATCTATTTTATATTTCAATTATTAATAATTAATTATTTAAATTTTGAAAAATTTCTGAAAGTAACTTTTTTTAGTTTTATCAATGAGTGTATGTTAAAGCGTTCGCTTAACAATATAAAAGTAATTCATAATAAAATATAATGCAGCTTATGATTTAAGAACGACATTTGAAAATTATCCCGCATGTATTTCTTTTGAACGAAAAATAGAAATTTATTTCAAAGAAAAATAACGATTATTTCTAACCTTAAGGATGAAGTATGAAAGGATGATTTGTGAAGAGTAATGATAAACGGAAAAATAAAGTGTCCAGGGATGGGAATCGAACCCACAGTGTTCCGCTTACCGGGCAGATGCCATGTCCACTAGGCTACCCTGGACATATTTTTCCGTTTGTGAATATTAAATAGAGTTAATTTATAATGCAATAAAATGCGGCTTATGATTCCCATCCCTGGACACTTTATTTTTCCGTTTATCATTACTCTTCACAATTCATCCTTTCATACATCATCCCTAAGGTTAGAAATAATCGTTATTTCTCCCTGAAATACATTTAGAATTTTCGTTCAGAAGAAACACATGCGGGAAAATTTTCATATGTCGTTCTACAATATAAATGTACCAAAAGACATAGTATAGATACATTAATTATTCTTATATTGTATTATATAGATTCTTCGACATATCGGTTACTCACTGAAGAAATGTGACAGCGAATTACATAGAAGAGGTTCATACATTAAAGAAATCCAAGATTTTTGAATGGTAGAGATAAATATAAATTATTTTCTAATAAACTCCTAATTTTGAGTTAAAAGGCGATCCATCAATTAAGTTTATAGAGAAGGGCGTACCTGGATCTGTAAAGAGAAAAAAAAAATTTTTTTTTCTCAAAATATTTCGAGATATTGCTCTCTCTTTATCAGTAAATTAAGTTTACTTTTAAATTGATAAAGAGGGAGCAATCTCTCGAAATATTTTGATAAAAAATTGTTTTATTTCTTTACAGATCCAGGTACGCCCTTCCATATAAACCCCTAATTACCAAATGATTTTTACAATAAAGAATAGATTCGAAAAAACACAGTCGCATTAACCAATGATTTATTTAACTCCTGACATATCAGTGGCTTCCTGTCACTCAGTGGAATCATTACAGTGGAATCATTACTTTGTATCCTAGTTCTGTTTATATTCATACACGGTTTTCTTCAATAGATGTAAATGATTAGAGGATGGTGTATATACAAGTACAATTAAAAAGTAGGTAGACAAGTGGGTAACACCCTCGATTCCCGACAGTCATGAACCAGGATTAAATCTCGTGTTAACATTTTGTTTAATATGTGAATAACTCACATATTATATATAAAATGAAAGGAATCAAAAGCAAGAATGTTTATTTTATACATAATACAAACTTTTACTGCCCTTACTGCGATGAGAAAATATATTGGGAGGGCTTAGCTCATCAGTGGTGAACCCTCCCAGCGGTTTCGCCAATTTAATCCACCAGACCGCTTCTCAGAGCTCTAATACTGTATTGGACGATTCTGCCTATATAGGCAGCACTGAAGGATGGAATCTCAGAAATGATTTTCAAGAAAACTATGAACATAAACTTATTGGACAGTAAAATTACATTTAAATATTTGCATTGAGCAATGCTCTTCCGCAAACAATAAAGACATTATTATATATTTTATAAATAATCAAATATTATTTCTACAGACCTTACTGCAATTATATGAGTTATTGAATGAGAGGGCTTGGCTCATCAGTAGTGAACCCTCTTTGGCGAAACCGCTGAGAGGGTTCACTACTGATTAGCCAAGCCCTCTCATTCAATAACTCATATCATTGCAGTAAGGTCTGTAGAAATAATATTTGATGATTTATAAAAGAAACGCATGGCCAGTAAATTTATTTGTGTAATATTTTAACGATAGATGGTGTTAGGTTAATCAGTGATTGAATATATCATCATCACAAGTTAATGTTTTGGTTCATGGAGGATATGTAAAATAACATATTACAACAGAGGCCAGTCAATAAAGTTACGTCTTCATGATAGGTTAGTGATTCGTTGTTTTGTACAAGACGCTAACAAATCAAACATGGTGTCAGAAAAGTGATTTAAAACAAACGAAAAAAAATATCGCGGTAAGTTCAATTTTACGTTAAGACTAATAAAATAATAAATAAGCCTTATCGTATATTAAATAGACAAAAGATATGTATTTACAAATACCGCCACTTGAACCAGTTAATTTCAGAGGAAATATAGAAGAAAACTGGAGATATTTCAAATCGCATTGGCGTAACTTTTCAATAGCAACAGGGTTGGACAATAAAGAAGACAAATTAAAAGTTGCAACCTTATTGTCTATTATAGGCAAAGAAGCTTATAATATATTTGAACATCTCGATCTTTCAGATGAACAAAGAAATAACTCAGATGAGATAATAAATGCATTGACTCAGCATTTTACACCAAAAATTAACATTATTTATGAAAGATCAATTTTCAACCAAACAAATCAAGAAACAAATGAAAGTATTGAACAATATATATGTAGATTAAGAAAATTGTCTTCCACATGCAATTATGGTGCAATGACTGAAGAAATGATCAGGGATAGGTTAGTTTTGGGAATAATTGACAAGCAAACCAAAAGACAGCTGATCAGTGATCCTCAACTAACATTGCAAAAAGCTATTGATGTGTGTAAGGCTAATGAAAGCGCTAACAAACAAATTGAAAACTTAACTAAAAACACTCAAGAGGAGGTGAACAAATTGAATATAAGAAAGAAAACAGTCAATCAAAATAAAATGAAAAAGAACATTCCTTGTAGATATTGTGCAACATTCCATGAGCACAATAGACAAAAATGCCCTGCATGGAATCAAACCTGCAGAAAGTGTAACAAAAAGAATCATTGGGCAAAAGTTTGCAAATCCAGAATGAGAACAGTTCAAAGCCTTGAATCTCAAAACTCCAATGATGAACAAGAAGATTGTTATTCTTTAGAATATGTCTCAGAAATTTCTGCTAGAAAATTGATGACTAAATTAGAATTAGAATTGAATGGATACAAGAAAAGCATAATTTGCCAAATAGATACAGGAGCAACTGTCAATGTTTTAAGTTTTGCAGATTTATGCAAAATCATGCAAGATGGCAATCCTTCTCTTAAACCAAGCTACATCAAACTAAGATGCTATGGAGGAGAAATATTAAAGCCAAGAGGACAAATCAAAATCAACTGTTCCCACCAAAGCAAGCAACATCCTATAGTGTTCCAAGTGATAGATCATTGGGAAAAACCTATTCTAAGTGCTGAAACTTGCCAGAAATTGAATTTAATAGAAATTAAAGCTGACTTATGCAAAATTGAATCCACATGGACAAAACAAAATAACCTTCTAGATAAATATAGAAACATATTTGAAGGCATTGGATGCTTACAAGGGGAATACAAACTAGAAACAGATCCTACAATCAAACCCATCAAGCAAGCACCTAGAAGAGTACCTATTACCTTAAGAAAAGAATTAAAAGAAAAATTGATTGAAATGGAAAAGAAAAATATCATTGCCAAAGTTGATTATCCAACAGACTGGATTAGCAATCTAGTACTAGTAAAGTCAACTAAGAAGTTAAGAATATGCATTGATCCTCAAGAATTAAATGTCGCCTTGAAAAGAGCTGAATACCCAATACCGACAATTGAGGAAATAATACCAAATCTTCAAAATGCCAAAATATTCACAGTAGTGGACACTAAAGATGGTTTTTGGAATGTGAAGCTCTCTGATGAATCATCGAACCTTACAACATTCTGGACTCCCTTTGGAAGATACAAATTTCTTCGAATGCCATTTGGATTAAAGACTGCTTCTGAAGAATACCAAAGAAGACTCTATGAAATCTTCCAAGGTCTTGAAGGATTTGAAATAATAGCTGATGACATTCTGATTTTGGGAAAAGGTAACTCATATGAAGAAGCACTGAAGGATCATGATAGAAATCTTGAAAATCTTTTCAAGACAGCCAGACAAGCTAATTTGAAATTCAACATCAATAAAGTCAAGCTCAGACTAAAAGAAGTAAAATATCTAGGACATATAATAACTCCACACGGATTAAAGCCAGATCCAGAAAAAGTTAAAGCCTTAAAAGAAATGCCTCATCCAGAAAGTATAACAGAACTCAAAAGTTTCCTTGGTTTTGCAACATACCTATGTAAATTCATGCCAAATATTTCAATGATTAGTGAACCTTTGAGAAAATTGACAATGAAAAATTCAACATGGTCATGGAGCAAGAATCATCAAGCTGCATTTGAACAAATCAAAGATCTAGCCTCAAAAGCACCAATTTTAAGATATTTTGATGCGGACAAATCTATAGCTATACAATGCGATGCAAGTAAACATGGACTTGGAGCTACCCTACTACAAGAAAGCCAGCCAATAATTTTTGCATCTAGAAGTCTAAGCAAGACTGAGCAAAACTATGCTCAGATAGAAAAAGAATGTCTTGCAATTGTTTTTGCATGCGAAAGATTTCATCAGTACATTTTGGGCAAATGTCAAGTGATTGTGCAAACTGATCACAAGCCTCTTTTGTCAATATTTAAGAAATCTATTCTAAAAGCGCCACAAAGACTCCAAAGAATGCTTTTAAGACTGCAAAGATATAAATTAGAACTAGAACATGTCCAAGGATCTCAAATGCACTTGGCGGACATCTTTTCAAGAGCTTGCATCAAAGATGTAAGGAATGAAAATCTGAAATATGATGTGTATCCCATTGACATCATTTACAAAGAAATTGCCACAGTCAATGTTATGGAAACATTAAGTGTATGCAGTGACACTGTCCTGAGAATTAGAGAAGAAACATCATCTGATCCTATTCTGTGTGAAGTGAAGAAACTTATTCTAAATGGATGGCCACCAAATAAAAATCAAACTTCAATGCTAACCAGAGAATATTGGAATTTTAGAGAAGAATTAACAGTTCAAGATGGAATCATACTGAAGAATGATAGAATTGTAATTCCAAATAAATTAAGAGCAGAGATGATAATGAAAACCCATCAAGGACATATTGGAATTAATTCAAGTATGCGAAGAGCAAGAGACAATATCTTTTGACCAGGAATGAATGCACAAATGGGGCAAAAAATTGAAAATTGTTCTATTTGTCTATCAAATTCACAGAATCAAGTGAGAGAACCAATGAAATTTCACAAAATTCCAAATTATCCCTGGGAAAGAATATCTCTTGATATATTCGAAATCTTCAAACAGAATTACTTAATAATAGTGGATCATTACTCAGATTTTTTTGAAGTTGAATGCCTAGAAAATACAACATCTGAATACATAATTGAATGCTGCAAAAGACAATTCAGCAGATATGGAATTCCTCAAATTATAGTCTCAGACAATGGAAGGCAATTTACATCGACTGAATTCCAAAAATTCAGCAAAGAATGGCAATTTCAACATTCTACATCATCACCACTTCACAGTCAGGGAAATGGAAAAGCTGAAGCGGCAGTTAAAATAGCCAAAAACTTACTGAAGAAATCTAAACAAGAAAATAGTGATTTTTGGCAAAATTTGTTAAATTGGAGAAATACACCCACTATAGACATAGATTCAAGCCCAGTACAAAGAATCATGTCTAGAAGAACGAGAGCTATACTGCCAATTCACCCAAATTTACTTAAACCATCAATTCCAGAAAATATTCCAGATAAAATATCCATCAAAAGACAACAGGCAAAATACTACTATGATAGAAAATCTAAAATTTTACCAGACTTAGACATAGGACAAGAAGTGTATGTCAGAACACCCAATACCACCCTATCATGGTCCAAAGCTAACATCACAAATGAACACAACACAAGATCCTATGATGTGAATATTCATGGTAGAACCTACAGAAGAAATAGAACCTGGATTAAACCACAACAGGCTTCAGCAAATCAAAAATCTACAAACAATCAAGAAGAAGGAAGAAAAGAAAGCATTGATCAAGAACAAACTGTATCAAATTGCTTACCATCTACTTCATCAGCAGGAGGAGACAACATTGTGAAAAGAACCCGAATTGAAACTACAGAATGCAGAATCCAATCAAAGAGTGACAGCCCCACGGTAAGTGAACCTGAGAATGCTGCATCAGAGACTAGAACCAGATCAGGTCGACTGGTGAAAAAACCAAGTAGATTTAAAGACTAGTGAAAAAAGGGAAGATGTTAGGTTAATCAGTGATTGAATATATCATCATCACAAGTTAATGTTTTGGTTCATGGAGGATATGTAAAATAACATATTACAACAGAGGCCAGTCAATAAAGTTACGTCTTCATGATAGGTTAGTGATTCGTTGTTTTGTACAAGACGCTAACAAATCAAACAGATGGCAATAAAATTTAATTTACTATTATTATATATTGTTTAAATTATCATAAACTATGTTGCTCTTGTTGAGAGGTACCTAATAAAGTGATTTTGGAATGGTGAATGTATATAAATAGAACTAAGCTACAAAGTAAACATTGCACTGAAGAGAGAGAGACAAGAAGTTACTGATAGTCGGGAGTTGAACTATAGGTTGATGTGGCTGTGTTTTTCTCTGAATCAACTTCCTAACTAGCAATTGATATTCGGAATAAAGAATAGAGGTATACGGTTATATACCGTTATTACACAGTTATAAACGGTATAACCTTATTATATACAGTTTTAAAATATGTAAAATAGATTTTAGCATATATTTATATATCTGAACGGTAAATTATATACTTCTTGATAATAAAGATATTTCTGCCAGTAAATCTTTTTATTATCTCGACGTTTCGACATAAAGCTTTTGTTATTGTCAGAAGCGAACAATAATTAAAACATTTGACAAGGCGTTAAAAATAATTTAATAATTATTTTAAAGAAATATATGGAAGCCTGCCAGGCAGCCTCTATCTTTACGGGAAATTATACGGTTATATAGGGTATAACCTTATTATATACTGTTTTACAATATGTAAATTAGATTTTAGCATATATTTATATATATTTCAAATAGATCAATCTATAAATAAATATTTATATAATTAAAATGACATATATTGGATCAAAATTTCATTTATTCTACCAATATTTCAGTTGGCTGAACGCCAACCTTTTTCAAGGTATTATAGCATATTAACGCATAAATGCATTAAAATGTTATAATACCTTGATAAAGGTTGGCGTTCAGCCAACTAAAATAGTGGTAAAATAAATGATATTTTGATCCAATATATGCTATTTAAATTAAATATTCATTTATATGAAAGGTTGATTATATATATACAGATATATACAGTTTAACCATAAAATATTAAGAAATACAGATTTCGAATATAATTTGAGTCAGAACAGCAAGGTAATTCTGTATCGAATAATACTGTTAAGAGAATTTCGAAATTTATATAATTTGTTATTTAGTTTTAAAATGTGAGGTTTGTTTTTGATATATGTAATAAATAAATAGTTAGCATAGAGAAATATGAAGGGAGAAAAAAAGTAACACCAGCAAAACATCGGCGGTTGAGCGTCATAGGCTGGGTAAAAGAAAGAAATAAGCGAAGAGAAAGTTTTATAGAAAAGAGCAAAGACAGAACTATGATGATGGTTTTAAAATATGTAAAATAGATTTTAGAATATATATATGTTATAAATACAAATTAAATTTCTGTTGAATTTTGAATATTAGAGTTATATATATTTATTGATCCCGGAATTCATAAGCATGTGAAATTGTTCGGCAGTCGTGGGAATAATATTAAATAAAATTAGTTATCAAAAATAGCTTTAATTGAGCTTATGAGATATATAAAAATATAGTTTGATAAAAGTACTGCCTGGCTTAAGGCGACTAGAACAAGGAAAACAAAAGATTATTTACATAATGTACAAAAGTATTTGAGCCGGCTCCCGGGAAACAACAACAATCGGTTTTATATAGGGAAAGTCCCGACATCTGGTGGTAGATATAAATATAATATTTGAATCTATGAAATATATTTTTAAATAAAATAATATTTTGATATAAAATATCTATCTATTTAAACTTGGCGTGTTATAATTAGCTAGAAGTAATACTTCTAGATCTCCGTGTTGAAGGGTAAGTTTAGCAATAAATCTAGAGAAATAAAATAATTGTAAAAAGACACCAAAACTCAGATTACTTATTGATTGCATCAAAATATAAATATGCAAAAGTTTGGAGATGAAACTAATGACCTCACGTCTTAATACCAAAGAGAATCGGAAGGTTGCTAATAAGGAATCCTAATATAACTCCCGCCTTCTGTATAATTTGTCCCAGAAATTAGAATCATTTATCACGGGCAAGTATGATTACTCATCTGTTAGTGGCTATAACCAGCTAGTATGGCGTAGTTATAATAATAAACCCATTGCTTGTATCGTCTGTACTCTATATATATCTCTCTGTGTTATATTCGCGTGCTAGTCAAATATTAATAATTGTAATATTCTACTTAATAATTGAATTACACATATTTATTATAAATATTAAATTCTTTAAAAATATCTATGAAATGATTAATTGTTATTTTATTTGTATATATATTTTGAATATATATAGAACAAACAATAAATAAATATTTAATTAAAAAGGCATATATTGAATCAAAATATAATTTATTTTACCAATATTTCTGTAGGCTGAAGTCAACAGTTTTGTTGTTGACAAACATTAATATATTATAATACCTTGATAAAGGTTGGCGTTCAGCCAAATGGAATATTTGTAAAATAAATGATATTTTGATCCAATATATGCCTTCTTAATTAAATATACACTGCGTGACATTGAAAATGGAACACCAAGAAATAGTGGCCAGAAAATTAGGCAAATTTCAGGGTAGACGCGCCTAACCGAGTTATGCAAATGATTTAAAATGCGCAGCTCTCGTGCGCACATGGAGTAAGATATAAGGGAAGGAACTTGCAGAAAGGACAGTATTCGTGTCGTTATTTCTTCAAGGAAAATCATTGTAGAAATTTGTTCTTGTGTCAAAAGACACGTGTAATAACAGAGAATGCCAGGTCATCGTAAACGGAGGCAGTTCAAGCAGACAGACGCTTTTACGAGGGGCATGGTGATCGGACTGAAAAGGGCAGGTTGGTCCATACGTCAAATCGCAGCTGATACACACCTTGGTGCGTCCACGGTGCACCGACTGTGGAGAAGATGGTTGGAACAAGGAAATGTGGCAATTTATAGGAATGTCGGTGCAACCAGAGTGACGTCAGCACGTGTGGATCGGCGTATTCTTCGACAAGCAGTGGCGGCTCCACAAGCCACTTGTACCGCCATCCTTCAACATGTGCAAGACACCCTAGATCATTCCATCTCGACCAGAACCATTTCCCGTCGATTGGTTGCTAATGGCTTGCACTCATGCCGTCCGCTAAGAAGACTGCCATTGACCCCACCGAAAAGGCGCCAACGTTTGGAATGGTGCCGGGCTAGATCGACGTGGATGACGGAATGGCACAGGGTCGTGTTCTCAGATGAGTCGCGTCTCTGCTTGTCCAGTGATAGTCGCCGTGTACGCGTGTGGCGTCGACGTGGAGAAAGGTCCAATCCGGCAGCAATTGTGGAACGCCCCACCGTGCGACAACGTGGAATCATGGTTTGGGGCGCAATCGCGTATGATTCCAGGTCACCTTTACTTCGCATTCAGGGCACTATGACGGCCCAAAGATACGTTGATGATGTGCTGCGACCGGTGACACTCCCCTACCTTCAGGGGGTACCCAATGCCCTTTATCAGCAGGATAACGCCCGACCGCACACTGCTCGCATTAGCCAACAAGCTCTGCAAGATGTACAGATGCTTCCCTGGCCACCGTACTCTCCTGATCTCTCACCAATCGAGCACGTCTGGGACATCATTGGACGCCGTTTGCATGCCTTGCCACAGCCGCGTTCAGAAGACGAACTGTGACAAATGGTTGAGAGGGAATGGAGAGTCATCCCTCAGGACGCCATCCGTATATTTCTTGGTGTTCCATTTTCAATGTCACGCAGTGTATATCTTTATACTTTAAATATTTTTGCATTATTTTTTTAAAGCTATATTATTTCGGCCTTTTAAAGACATTTTGGTCTTATACAGATTCTCCGAATAGAAGAGGGTATATACAAGAATGTTAGTAATATTACCAGTAATCAGTAATGTTATTTACAATGTATCAAATAAGGGGAAAGAAGAAAGAAAGGGATTAGCATAAACCTATATACAAGCAACCGAGAACAAGCAGTTCCTTTTCTTAAAAAACAATAAATAGTAGTATATTGTTGCACTAAGTTGCAGCTTAGTAGGGTCGTCGACTTTGGTTTCCTCCTTCTTGGTGTTATAAACGTTTCCCGAGCGAGTTTCTATACTTAAAACAAATAAATAAAAGTAAATAAAAGTAAACTACCTTTTAAAGGTATTGCGTTTATTTATTCGTTATCTTCCTCGTAGGTCGCGATCTGCAGTCTTGGTCTCTCTCGCTCCAATAACCAATCAAGATATATGTACAATAAAATATTACAAAAGGAATGAAACTATAAAAAGGAATTATGATAATCTAAATAATCTGTTTTAAATGAATTTTAAATATTATAGAATATTTTGAATAAATGTAGGGCACATTATGATTGATGCAATATATGTTTTTCCTGTAGAAGGACGTCCGTGCCTGAAAGCTAGAGAATAAAAATGTTTTGAAAGGATACTTTTCCCTGGAGGAATGATCAATTTTACTGAATATTGATACAAGGAATTGTCTTATAGAATGTAATATACATAATGTAATTATCAGACATCTATACAGTTTTATACATGGATGGAACAAAGGTAGAGGGTTTTCTGAAAAATCGGAATATAAAGTCTTAAAGGTTAATTAATTAGTTCATTCACCCAGTTGTTCAGTAGAAGACACCGGATTCATTAAGTCACTTCAAATATCATTTGCAGCTTTGTAAAATTTAAAATATTTAAAAGTAGAGCTTCGATCATAGCTAGCGCAGAGAGAGAGAGAGAGAGAGAGATTGAGATTGAAACTGATTCAATACAATGTCCATATAATATTTATAAGGTTAAATACAGAATAAATATAAATATGGATAAATATAGAGATAAATAAAGATAGATAGAGAGATTGAGATTGAAACTGACTTATTACAATGTCCATATAAGATTATATAAGGTTAGATGCAGAATAAATATAAATAAAATCAAATAAGGGTAAATATAGATAAATAAATGTAAAATATAAAATTGATAAATATATATATCTTATATAAAGAAAATAGATTTTCTGCTTGTATTTAGAATTGTTGAGATTATCTTGATTTTGGTTAACTTGAGGATCAAGCTATGGTGGTGCAGTCGTGGTCGAATAATAACCTTGAAAATATAAAGTCTTGATCAGCGATTTTTTTATTGAGCTGAGGAATACACATGAAAAACATAATTCTGTAAAAGTACTGCCTGGCTTGAGGCGAATAGAACAAGGAGAACAAAATAATATTTACATAATGTACAAAGATTTGAGCAGGCCAACGGGGAATAACAACAACGAGTTTTTAAATGCAAAGCGTGACCTCTGGCGGTCGATTTAACAGAATATTTGTATCTATGAAATATATATATATACCTACAAGGTCTTCATTGGTGGCATCCACCACGGGAAACACTCCGCAAACCGATGGTCTGCAAGAGAGAGAGATTTTTTATTTTTTTAAAATACACATAAAATATCATCCACAAGTCAATGGTGGTATTATAAAATTATTATAAAAAGATAGATAATAATAAAAATATAGATAATTAAAAAGATAAAAATGAAAGAGTAAACTATATACAGATAGGTAAGAAAGAGAGATTGAGACCTCTTATATATATATATAATTTAGATTTATGACAACAGATGGCGCGCTAATACATGATATAGAGAGAAGGTGTCCTATTCATACAATAAACAATTACCTGAGGGAATAAATACAATTATAACAAATTGTATGTTTAAAATGAAAGGATTTAAAAGCACGAATGTTTCTTTTATAAAAAATACAAACTTCTACTGCCCTTACTGCGATGAAAAAATATATTGGGAGGGCTTGGCTCCACCATGGTGGATTAAATTGGCGAAACCGCTGGGAAGGTTCACCACTGATGAGCCAAGCCCTCCCAATATATTTTTTCATCGCAGTAAGGGCATTAGAAGTTTGTATTATGTATAAAAGAAACATTCGTGCTTTTAAATCCTTTCATTTTATATGTATAGATGGCGCGTTATTGCTTTGTGTTAATTTGTCAGTTTCAATAGATACAACCGTTTATTTCAACAATCTCTAATATGACAACAACAAAAAAAGCTATATGAAGACATTAAGAGAAAGAATTTAGCCAGTTGTACATTTGTTGAGAGTTGGGATGGGGCATACGGACTAATAGGTCTTGTTATTGCGGAGGGGAAACGCCAATAAATATGTCAGCGCCTGTGAACTCTGACCTTTTCTCTTGGCACTACCTCTTCGTACCTGTTCATTAGTCCAACTTACACCCTTCACACACAAACCTTTATTAGGGATCAAGCTCCATACAGGATTCTCCCAGTATAGCAATGGTTTTAATTGAAATTAAATCAAGTACTATATACAATTCAACATGAGGCCATAAAAAGGAAAAACTATTTACACATGTTTCTCATCCTTCTCGCCTTCTCACAAAATTTGTATAAATCTATTGCATTGGAACAATTCACTCTACTTTCCACTCTCGATATGAAGTTTGGAAACCACGACTTTTCATCCACCTAGATTCTAAGTGTTTCCTGTTCCTTTTATAATCCATCACCGTGATTCATACAGAGGTTAAGAAAATTAGAAAATCCTAACACAGTGGGTCTCGAATTCTGCCTATATAGCATATTGATCTGATATTGAATGAGGCCATTGATCTATGAAAAAGATAGCCGCCTCTAGCTTAAATACTCATTAAGTAGAATTGTTAACATAAATATCTTCCCAAATTAATAAAATTTAACAATATGTATGTTATATAAATATATAATTACATTTTAAAATAATAATTTCTAGAATTAAATACTATGTTAAGTTGACCGCCAGACTCACGGCTTTCCCTATAAACCTATGTTGTTGTTTCCCGTTGGCCGGCTCAAATCTTTTGTAATTATGTAAATAATCTTTTGTTTTCCTTTAGTCTATTCGCCTTAAAACAGCTCGTACTTTATCAAATTATGTATTTATGTTCCATAAGCTTAATTAAAGCTATTTCTGATCTTAACTATTTATATTTTCAAGATTTTCCACAACTGCATACCAATACCTTTTAGTACCAATGTACTCAATAGAACCAGACAATATCATAATAATTCTCTATATCAATTATCAAGTAATAATATATCTAAATAAAATTCCAAAATAAACAGCAGAAAGTATTTTTCATATTATATTTTAGCGTAAAAATCAAGTATTTGTATATCTGGAGATGTAAAAGTATTTATTGATAAAGTCACCACGACCAGTCGACAATTATAACAAATTAATCCAACTATCTACAGCTAAAAAATATCGAGCAAGCAAGCTAGGCAACTAAATGATGTTTTATAAATATAATAAATCTGTTTCCAAATATTTTCATTAAATTAAATTAAATAATAAATTATTTCTTCGCCACAATATGTATATATATTTTTAATTTATAAATTTAATCTTTATCTATCGAAAAAATCTTCAACAAATTTATTTATTGGCAATGTGTTTATTTTCAATAATTTGGCGGAACCATTGAGAAAGTTCACCATTGATTAGCAATCTATCATTGCAGTAAGGTTTATAGATATAATATTTGATGATATTATTGAAAAGAAACACATTGCCAGTAAATTTATTCATATTTGTACACATTTTATGTATAATTTCTAGTGGAAAAAGTTATTTTAGAGCTACGCGAAGCTCTTCTACTGGTTTAACAATGTCAATTAGGAGAAATATAAGCTCTTTGTTCAAAAAAATGTTCATCTGAACACGTTTATACATCCTTATTCTCTCATCACATAACTATGCCTATGGAAGGATTAAAGGGATCCGAAATCTCTCACTTTTTAAGAATAAAGAAAACACATTGCTACCGTTTATATTTTAAAAGTTAATCTAGTTTAATTTCTTTATTCTCTTGTCATTCCTTATTGTATATAAATACCTTTCAAGTAATAAAGGATATATATAGAATCTATCATAAAGGATTTTATATTTATGTATATATAGGTTATATATATAACCTTTGAAGACATTGAACTATCAATATATGTATATATTGATAGTTCAATGTCTTCAATATTGTTTATATTAAAAATATTCACACCCTTATTTTACAAAACTTATTTTGTCCATAATATAAATATATATATCAATATTTGTCTCTCCTTCGAATATAAGCAAAAATAATTTTTAAAACCTTAATTCGATTGATGTTATGTGGCGCTGAGTTTGTTGTTGACACACATTAAATATGTTATAATACCTTGATAAAGGTTGGCGTTCAGCCAACTGAAATATTGGTAAAATAAATGATATTTTGATCTAATATATGCATTTTTAATTAAAAATATGAATATGTGTTAATAATAATATTGTATATTTATATTTAATCATTCTCTCAACTTACAGCTATGTTTGTGGAAGGATTATAGAGATCCGAAACCTCACACTTTTTTAGAATAATGAAACATATTTCTACCGTTTATATTTTCATATTTTATTATTATATCTAGTCAATTTCTTTATTCTCTTGTCATTCCCTATTGTTTATTAAATACATTTTAAGTAATAAAGGATCTTTGTAATCTTTTTCTTCTACGAATCTCTAATTTTTACTAACTTATCATATTTCAACTTGACAGAAGGATGTCTAGATGGATGAATGACATCGATTAGAGCTATTAATATGTGGAGATACTTGATCCACAGATCCATTAGCATGGTCACTCTATCGTCTGGAAGTAAACTGCCGAGAAAGCGTCTGCTATATTATTCCTGAGATATCCCTAGAGACATTCTTCCAGCCATTTTTCTCTACCGTCCCTAATCGGTATTTATTAGAGACATATACATAGATGAAGATCTAATACCTTGCTATGGACTCTTATTAGTAAATGTTTAATAACAATACTCATATCTATTGAATATTTTGTCTCTATTTTTATATTAAAACAAATCAATTATCTAAAATAATATCTTAAATCAATATTAAAATAAAAGCATTATAAATATATATGTTATAAAATGAGAATTCTGTTGAATTTTGATTATCTTGTGGATATGTTTGATTATCTATGGCAATGCAGTCGTAGTTAAAATCTTGAAAGTATAATAATAAACATATTTTTGATTAGAGATTGCTTTAATTGAACTTAAGGAATATATATAAAAAATAATTTAAGAAAAGTAATGCTTGGCTTAAGACGTAAGAATAAAAAAATGAAAACTTATTTACATAATGTACAAAAGGTTTGAGCCGGCCATCGGGAAACAACAACAATGAATTTTTTAGAGGAAGTGTGACCTCTGGCGGTCGATTTAACAGAGTATTTAAATCTATGAAATATAATTTATATATATATATATAAATTAAAAAAATATTTTAATATAACATATACATATATGTATATATATATTAAATACATTATAAATGTATATATATATTAAATACATTATAAATGTTCATATTTGCTTTATAGAGGTGACACTTTATTGCTTTATATTAATATGAAGATTTTATTTATCTATTTATCATTGTTAAGCCAGTAGAAGAGCTTCTTTTCTTGAAAAAGCTATCTTTCTAATTAAAAAATATATTTATTAATTGTTGAATCTTAAATTCAATTCGAATAACTCTTAACAACTGAACTTAATGAGTTTTTATCTCGGCCTCCAGTTTTGAATAACGGTAATTAATTTTGAAATAAGAACATTAAACCTCCAGGGAAATGTTTCTTCTTAAAATATTTTTTATTTACAAATATCTCTCAAGATTTAGGGCAGGAAAGTTCTTTACAGAAGAAATAACAGGTAAACCTGTCTATAGCGCCCCCCTCTAAAAAGCGCCTTCCTCTTTATAGCGCCCGATTTTAAATACATAGTACGATGCGATTTACATTAAAAGTGACCTGTCTATAGCACCCCCCTCTCTATAGAACCATATTTTGGTGACTCCCAAGAGTGGGCGCTATAGACAGGTTTAACTCTATTTGTATCCTGTAGAAAGGCTTTCTTGCCCGAAAACTTGAGAAATCTGTAAATAAAACTATTTTAAAAATAAACTTATGCCTGGAGGCTTAATGTTCTTTATTTAGAATCATTTACCTATAAACGTGAATTAAAACTTGAGATTAAGAGAAAAAAGTATCATTAAATATTTTCTTTTTGTTAAAGGTTATTCAAATTTAATTGGAATTTTAACAATATATTTTTTAAAAATTGAAATGCGAGATTTTTCAAGCAAAGAAGCTTTTATACAGGCATAGCAATGTCAAATCGAGAAATACATTTTTATTTTATTATTTTAATAGTTAAAAAGGCAAAAAGCTTCTTTACTTGAAATCTCGTTTTTTTCAATTAAAAAAGTATACGTATTGTTAATTTTTCAATTAATTTAATATATATATATATATATCGTATACAATATGATATATACTTTTAAAAATATATAATTAAATATAATTTGATTTGAAGTTGATTATATTTCTAATATACTTTGAAGAGAGTGTATTTTCAGTGAAATATATCGATTTATCGATTTCTAATATCTTCAATTTAATTATTCATGCATTGTTATTATTCTATAGATTTTTTTTGTATTTACCATATATACATATTTCATTATATATGTATGAAAATATATGTATATTTTCAAAGCCAGCATAGACTCATATGTAAAAATGATCATTATAAATTCATTTTAAAGTTTTAAACAAGTTAATTGTTTGAATTTATCATATTTTCACGTAGAAAGTTGAAAAAGACAAACTTTAGAATGACTATTTACGAGCCAGGCACCAACTAAATTTATAAAATACAAGAAAAGCAATAGGGAAATACAAGTGTATAGTGTAGCAAAATATAAATATGAAAGTTAAAATTCTGCTAACAATATATAAATATTTCGCTACATAGCTCTTTCCCTATGGGAGCTGTGACTCACAGATTGCAAATCTTGTTGATAACTGACATGGATGCTTCTGCCAAGGATTCTCTCGAAGTTTTAGAACTTTGTCCTTAGTAATTTAACTTCTTATTTCTTGCGGCTTGAAAAGCAGCTTTGTCGTCGTATTGTTTATAGGGACATCGTCATCTTGGAGGGAAGTCTTAGCTTTGATACATCGATGGAATCCTGGAGTCAGTCTCTAATAATATAGATCACAGCACCTGTGAACTCAAAGTCTTCACGGCGATCTTCAGTTTTGTCTTCCCTAATCTACCCAGCATCTCCACCAAATGTCGCGTAGAAAATTATGAAAGACTAACTTGAGGATGAATAAGCAATCCGTTTATGGCACAAGTACAAACTAAAATTTATAAAATACAAAATAAGAAATAAGGGAAGTTTACAGAGAAGTAAAATATAAATATTAATAATCATTTCACAAATTATTGAGCTATTCACTCAACTTCCTTGTTCTCTCACTAATAGAATTTCTTCCTTTAATAGGAACTTCTTCTGGACTAGTCTACGACAACACAACTGAACTAAAGCCATCTACATCCCAAAGAGAAAAATACACCATCGGAGCTTTTCAGACAAAAGGTAAACTTGTATAGCATGAATTAAGAAAAAGGCATCTCCTTATCGTGCAACTTTAAGATGCTTATTTCATTCCTTATATTATGTTTACCATTCATAGTTTGTTCTTGCCTCAAATAAATTGCTGTGTCATCCTGAAGTTTGTATTTCCTAATTTTCTACGTGGCAATATTGTTTGAATAAATATTATAACATTATGAAAATAATTATTAAGAAAATTCCAGATATATTTAAAAAAAAAATAGTACAAATGTGAAATTATACTGGTATATATGGTTAATAAATTAAGATAAAACGGTATATCCTTATTGGACAACTGAAAGTTTCTGATGGCCATCGCCATCTATCGGAATAAATATCAACTATTCTCGTTGATTTTTAATTATTCCAGAATTGGCCAAATACCTATTCTTGATTAATCAAGAAAAGCTAACCACGGACGCGTTTCGAGCTGTCGAGTATTGAGTTTTGGTTTTCATCAGTATAGGAGTGGCTTTGATTTCATATCATCCTACGAAATGGACTATGAAATCGGTTTAATTTACCAAACAGGTAAAACAGCTGGTGAAGTGGCAATGGCCTATTTTTTAAAGCAAGAATACAACATAAAGTTGTGGGAAAGCATGATATTCAGGTAGCCAGAGAGATTTCTCTCCCTTTAAATATACATCAGAACAATGGCACTGTACATCACCTCAGTATAAAGCCGTCAAATGCTGGGTAAAAAAAGGAATTGACAAAATGTAACTTTGTACGGGTTAACACACAAAAAAAGAATTGACTGGGGTCTGCAGTAAGAGTAACTTAAACACAGAAAAAGGTACACTCAAAAGTACAATACCAACAACAAAAAGAGGGTAAAAAAACAAACACGATTTGTTAAATAAAATAAAAACAGTACTTATCTTTTATTTGCAGCGTTGATAAGGACCGGACCCGGGTTTCACAGGTATGCGAGGAGGTAACCAGAAAAGCACACAGAGAACGCTTCAAGCGTCTCCACTCGAACACCACTCCACGACTCCTCGCATTCCAGTTCAACCCTCTTTTATGTACAAACATGGCCACATTCGTCCAATGAGAAGGCGTAGGAGATCAGTTTACTCAACAAATAAACAACAAAATTCTTCCCACTAAAACCTGAGATATGATAAGAGTGCAAACATTTGTCAATATAATTTGACAGAATAAGCGAAGAGATAAGTTTGTAGAAAAAAAGGCAGTGCTATAATATTTCCAATAATTAAATATAAGCTGAAGTTTGAAAAAGTAAAAATCAATATTAGATATTTATTTCTTTTAATTTAAATTTACGAGCTTTGTATAAATATCATTTAAAGATTGTACATAGAGTATCAGCCCGTTGAAGAACAGTATATTTGCTCGAAAGATTGCAAATTTAAATTGAAAGAAACTTTTTACCTGATTTTGATTTTTACTTTTTCAAGTAATTTTCAGGTAACTATTGCTTACATGAGCTGAGGTGAATAAAAAAATCATATTATTCTATATTTCTCTTCAAGAGAGTAGATAAATTTTGTTGATTTTTTAAAATTCGAATTTAGTAATTTTTAATTCAATACTAATGAATATCCAGGGTAAAAACACGAAGGGAAGGGGGGAGATATATTTAAAATAAAAACATAAGCCTCCAGGGAAAAGTTTATAATATATATATAATAAGATATTATATTAATTAAATGAACCTAAAATACTTATTTTTTTAGATATACAATTAAATATAATTAATTCGATCAAATAATCCCTTGAATTAGGCTTATGTTTTTATTTTAATTAAATATAATTAACCCTAAAAAAGTATTTATAAAGCAAATATTGAAATTTTACTTTTAATTTATAACTTGAAAAATATCATTAAGCCAATTAAACATTAAGAAATTCAACCCTGGGTGGTTTAATTAAATATATTTTTGATGTTTATAAAAGTTTATATATATATTTTTTATAGATGTAAATTTTCCCGGGAGGAAATAGATCTAAAAAGACAAGGTTTGCCTCTCCCGTCAAAATGACGTCTAAAACCAGACGCCATCTATTGACCGTCGCCGCAACTAGCGGCCTCGGGTCGGTGACAAAGTCCAAACACCAGCTTTGGCAAATTGAAAAGCGTCCACCTAGAGACAATGGTTTCAGTCAATAGATGGCGTCTGGTTTTAGACGTCTGTTTTGACGGGAAAGGCGACCCATGTCTCTTCATATATATATGTTTACATTTATATAGATCAAGAGATAAAGGCTACCTGGCCGGCATTCATAGTTCTTCGAATTAAAGATACTTCGGCCAGTAAATCTTATAATAAAAAGATAATGAAGAGATTTACTGGCAGAAGTATCTTTAATTTGAAGAAAATAATCACAAGGGTTAACATATTTAATTTTTACTAATAATAGAATTATTTTAATTATTTAGTGTACACAATCTACAATGTTTTACACATTTCAATCACAAACAATACAACAGAATGTGTTGAAGAAAACAGATAACACAAAGAACATATAGATCTGAAGACTCCATTATGGAAGATTTTTCTTTTGTTCGTTCAAGCACAAAAGCAATTTGGCGTTTTTTGACCCAATCTTGATTGTTGAATAAGGGAACACGAGGAATTCTATCTATACAGTAAAATAAATTCCAATCTAAAAATGTATTTCGTAAATATATAATATAGATTTTATTGTTATATAAATTGCAATTTATTTGTAAAAAATAACTCAACACTTGGATAATTGTGAATATTTGAAACTGAAAGCTGAGGCTAAATGTTTCAAACAGAATATGTTTTAATATTAAATATAGAGAAAATTCCAATTTGACAAATTATGTAAATGTTATATATATAACATACATCTATATATTAATATACAAAGTTATAATTTATTTTGGGGGTCGGTGGAAAGCTGGTTAAACCGTTTGGTTTTCGACCACTACGACCCGGGTTCGATTCCCGCATTGGACACTTTTTTCTGTTTAAAAAAATGCTCCAATGGCCCCCGATTCTTGCAAAAGTCCAACCCCACCAGCGAGTGCAAGTAACCAAACGGGCTCTGGCACATTTGTAAGTGCAAAGTCGAACTGCTTTTCACATGTGTAGACATGTGGTGCGCTTACAGTAAAAAGCAGTCGCTAACTACCTACCATGATTATCATGGCCTGTACCACGTGTACTAGGAATAGGCAGAAAAAAAATTATTTCAGGTTTGATATCTAAGTTTGTAATTGTGTCCGTTTTAATAATATTTCTTATGTCATCCTGTGTATTCATTTCATATATTGGAATAGGTGAGATCTGCTTTCATGATACTGCATATACACAAGAAAATCATAAATAATTGCAATTAGATATTCAATGAGTGAAAGGAAGAAAAAATTGCAACGAGTTTCTTTATTCTGAATGTTGGCGAGCTTTCAGGCGTTAGCCTATTTTCAGGCTGATTTCGCAACATTCAACATTCAGAATAAAGAAACTCGTTGCAATTTTTTCTTCCTTTCATTCATTGAATATACACTCATGGACAAAAATTAAGGAAGTTGTACCTTTCAGCATGTATACCGGGATTGATACAATAACTCTGAAAGATAAACTCATGAACTAAACTTAAGGAAGTTGAACCTTTCAGCATGTATACCGGGATTCAGACAATAACTCTGAAAGATAAACTCATGAACTAAACTTAAGGAAGTTGTACCTTTCAGCATGTATACCGGGATTGATACAATAACTCTGAAAGATAAACTCATGAACTAAACTTAAGGAAGTTGTACCTATCAGCATGTATACCGGGATTCAGACAATAACTCTGAAAGATAAACTCATGAACTAAACTTAAGGAAGTTGTACCTTTCAGCATGTATACCGGGATTGATACAATAACTCTGAAAGATAAACTCATGAACTAAACTTAAGGAAGTTGTACCTTTCAGCATGTATACCGGGATTGATACAATAACTCTGAAATATACACTCATGAACTAAACTTAAGGAAGTTGTACCTTTCAGCATGTATACCGGGATTGATACAATATCTCTGAAAGATACACTTATGAACTAAACTTAAGGAAGTTGTACCTTTCAGCATGTATACCGGGATTGATACAATAACTCTGAAAGATAAACTCATGAACTAAACTTAAGGAAGTTGTACCTTTTAGCATGTATATCGGGATTCAGACAATAACTCTGAAAGATACACTCATGGACAAAACTTGAGGAAGTTGTACCTTTCAACATGTATATCGGGATTCAGACAATAACTCTGAAAGATACACTCATGAACTAAACTTAAGGAAGTTGTACCTTTCAGCATGTATACCGGGATTGATACAATAACTCTGAAAGATACACTCATGGACAAAACTTAAGGAAGTTGTACCTTTCAGCATGTATATCGGGATTCAGACAATAACTCTGAAAGATACACTCATGAACTAAACTTAAGGAAGTTGTACCTTTCAGCATGTATACCGGGATTGATACAATAACTCTGAAAGATACACTCATGGACAAAACTTAAGGAAGTTGTACCTTTCAGCATGTATATCGGGATCCAGACAATAACTCTGAAAGATACACTCATGGACAAAACTTAAGGAAGTTGTACCTTTCAGCATGTATATCGGGATTCAGACAATAACTCTGAAAGATAAACTCATGGACAAAACTTAAGGAAGTTGTACCTTTTAGCATGTATATCGGGATTCAGACAATAACTCTGAAAGATACACTCATGGACAAAACTTAAGGAAGTTGTACCTTTCAGCATGTATATCGGGATTCAGACAATAACTCTGAAAGATACATTCATGGACAAAACTTAAGGAAGTTGTACCTTTCAGCTTGTATATCGGGATTCAGACAATAACTCTGAAAGATACATTCATGGACAAAACTTAAGGAATTTGTACCTTTTAACATGTATATCGGGATTCAGACAATATCTCTGAAAGATACATTCATAGACAAAACTTAAGGAAGTTGTACCTTTCAGCATGTATATCGGGTTTCAGACAATAACTCTGAAAGATACACTCATGGACAAAACTTGAGGAAGTTGTACCTTTCAGCATATATACCGGGATTGATACAATAACTCTGAAAGATACACTCATGAACTAAACTTAAAGAAGTTGTACCTTTCAGCATGTATACCGGGATTGATACAATAACTCTGAAAGATAAACTCATAGGATTCAGACAATAACTCTGAAAGATACACTCATGGACAAAACTTAAGGAAGTTGTACCTTTCAGCATGTATATCGGGATTCAGACAATAACTCTGAAAGATACATTCATGGACAAAACTTAAGGAAGTTGTACCTTTTAGCTTGTATATCGGGATTCAGACAATAACTCTGAAAGATACATTCATGGACAAAACTTGAGGAAATTGTACCTTTTAACATGTATATCGGTATTCAGACAATATCTCTGAAAGATACATTCATAGACAAAACTTAAGGAAGTTGTACATTTCAGCATGTATACCGGGATTGATACAATAACTCTGAAATATACACTCATGAACTAAACTTAAGGAAGTTGTACCTTTCAGCATGTATACCGGGATTGATACAATAACTCTGAAAGATAAACTCATGAACTAAACTTAAGGAAGTTGTACCTTTTAGCATGTATATCGGGATTCAGACAATAACTCTGAAAGATACACTCATGGACAAAACTTGAGGAAGTTGTACCTTTTAGCTTGTATATCGGGATTCAGACAATAACTCTGAAAGATACATTCATGGACAAAACTTGAGGAAATTGTACCTTTTAACATGTATATCGGTATTCAGACAATATCTCTGAAAGATACATTCATAGACAAAACTTAAGGAAGTTGTACATTTCAGCATGTATACCGGGATTGATACAATAACTCTGAAATATACACTTATGAACTAAACTTAAGGAAGTTGTACCTTTCAGCATGTATACCGGGATTGATACAATAACTCTGAAAGATAAACTCATGAACTAAACTTAAGGAAGTTGTACCTTTTAGCATGTATATCGGGATTCAGACAATAACTCTGAAAGATACACTCATGGACAAAACTTGAGGAAGTTGTACCTTTCAACATGTATATCGGGATTCAGACAATAACTCTGAAAGATACACTCGTGGACAAAACTTGAGGAAGTTGTACCTTTCAACATGTATATCGGGATTCAGACAATAACTCTGAAAGATACACTCGTGGACAAAACTTAAGGAAGTTGTAGCTTTTAGCATGTATATCGGGATTCAGACAATAACTCTGAAAGATACACTCATGAACTAAACTTAAGGAAGTTGTACCTTTTAGCTTGTATATCGGGATTCAGACAATAACTCTGAAAGATACACTCATGGACAAAACTTAAGGAAGTTGTACCTTTTAGCATGTATATCGGGATTCAGACAATAACTCTGAAAGATACACTCATGGACAAAACTTAAGGAAGTTGTACCTTTTAGCATGTATATCGGGATTCAGACAATAACTCTGAAAGATACACTCAGGGACAAAACTTAAGGAAGTTGTACCTTTCAGCATGTATATCGGGATTCAGACAATAACTCTGAAAGATACATTCATGGACAAAACTTAAGGAAGTTGTACCTTTTAGCTTGTATATCGGGATTCAGACAATAACTCTGAAAGATACATTCATGGACAAAACTTAAGGAATTTGTACCTTTTAACATGTATATCGGGATTCAGACAATATCTCTGAAAGATACATTCATATACAAAACTTAAGGAAGTTGTACCTTTAAGCATGTATAACGGGATTCAGACAATAACTCTGAAAGATACACTCATGGGCAAAACTTAAGGAAGTTGTACCTTTTAGCATGTATATCGTGATTCAGACAATTACTCTGAAAGATATTATAGTAACATTTATTGAAGATACACGAGATAACCAAGTGTGAACAAAAGTGTTAACTGTGCAGCACTCTAGTAAAAAGATTTACTAGTGATGATAAATAATTAAGCCACAACACCAGTTTAGCCAATTCCAGACAAAGGGTAAACCTGTATACTATTGTTTCGAGCTCTGGCCTTCATCAGTACAGAGGTGGCTTCAATATCATAACATCCTACGAGAAAGGTTATGAAATCAATCAAATTTACCAATCAGATGTTTCAGCTGGTGAAGTGGCAAGGGCCGATTTTCAGGCTATAATACAACATAAAGGTTCGAAAGAATGTTATCCATATACCAGAAAACACATTTCCCTTTAATTATGAATCAGAACGATTCACTTTCTTCACCCTAGTATGAAAAACCTCTATAGTAATTTCTTGAATAAGAGACACTTCGGCCAGAAGAATATTAATGCCGGCAAGGCAACCTTCAATCTTCAATATATTCACTATTAATAATAAAGAATGAGCACAAAGCTAGTTTGGGAAATTTCAGACCGAAATCCAACCTGTATCCCATAGTTTCGTACATTAGTCCTCATCAGTACAGGGGCGGATTTAATTTAATAACATGTTACGCGAAGGGTTATAAAATCGATCGAATTTATCAAACATGTGTTTGAATATTAAATGGATATCATTGAAAGATTATGTACACGATATACAATGTAGTTGGTAAGGTGAAAAAGGAAGCATTGCTTTGGTGAATGTATCTAACAGAATCTTGTCCTATACCCATAGAATTCTCAGATTGAAAGTATCTACAGTAATTCTAATATTGCAGAAATGTTTGCTGATTAAGTAGATTTGGGATTTTCTACTTTAGAGCGACGAACTATACTTGTTTAAAATAGAAAGTAAAATGATAAGTTACAGTTTGGATTATAGATTATAAACACAAGGTAATAAGACCAATTCCAAATAGATAATTCTCATGCCCAGCAATGGCCGCAGCTTTGCAGAAAATTGACTTAGACCCAGGGCAGCAGCTTTACCCATCCAAGATAGTGGTTATTGCTGCTGCTGTGATAGAGATGCTTGGAGACATCTGAGACTCTTCTTTGGACACGACAACAACAACAACAACTAAAAAAAGACCAATTCCAAATAAATAAATAGTGTGTGACGTTTCTGTTACAGCGTTGTTACCGAACCTTTGTCTGATGATAGTAATGTACAAATTGTGTATACAAAGTGGGATATAATAAAAATAGACCATTTCCCTTTTATATATTGGAAAAAGGTAACTTAGAAAAATATTTCGAATATAATTTGATCAGTAGTTAATAAATTCATTGCCTTAAGTACAAAAAAAATTGACATTTTAAAAATCTATTAGAGATTTAAAAAAAAATCAATATTGATTTCATTATTAGAAAACATAATCTTATTGCTTTGAAAATAATTATAATATATATTTGTGGCGAAGAAATAATTTATTATTCAATTTAATATTATTCAATGAAAATATTCAACGCTATATATACAATTTTGAATATATTCTTACCAACCACAACAACAATTACAGTGCTGCTACAAATCCAAACGATCTAAAATAAATTAATTAAACAGAGTATATTATAAATTATTATAAGGTATATTAAAAATAAAAAATAATAATAATCTGTATATAAAATATAATAAATATTTTGTTACAATAAATAGAAAAAATAATTTAAATTTGGTTATCATATTAATTTAGATATCTTTACCACTAACCTACCATTTCTGATCAATTATATCAATAGATTACTAAAAGGAAGATAGAGTTTGTAAATCAAAAAGGAAATTAACTTTTCAGGTTATTATCTTTTTTAATTTCTAAATTGCGTTTCAATAAAGCCTGAAATTTGCGGTAATAAATAAAGATTTAATATTTTATAGAGGGAACATTGTACATTTATATTTAAAACGTTGAAGATTCCTTTAATTCAATATTTTTTTCAAAGAATTTAAATTAAATTCAGGGGTCTTTTAATAAAGGAAATGTTTGAACAAAGCCAAATAATCCCGTTTATTCAATCTCCTTACATAATGAAATTTCTTTGGTAGAGTGTTGGCAGGTTTTGTTATATTAGACATCCATTTGTTTGTAATCAGAGTCCATTTAAATTTCCACAATAGAAATATTGAGACAATAAATCAGATAAAAACAATTTGAAAACTATTAATAAAATTATATGGAATTAGGTTTATATATATATATGGAAAATTTCCCGGGAGGAAATTAATCCATGGAAGCACAGGGCGCCTCTCCCGTCAAAATAAACGTCAAAACCTGACGCCATCTATTGACCGTCGCCTCAACTAGCTGCCTCGGGTCGGTGACAAAGCCACAACACCAGCTTTGGCGAACTGAAAAGCGTCCACCTAGCGACCATGGTTTCGGGCTAATGGCCCTCGTCAGTCTAGGGCGGACTTTATTCCATGAGATACACACAGGATCTAATGGAATCTTGACAACCTGCCAAAGAGGTGCTTTGCTGGCAATGTGGCTGGGCCAAATCTATGGCAAGACCTTTTGAAGTTTATTTTGACGGGAGAGGCGCTCTGTGCTTCCATATATTTATATGTTAAAAACAAAAAAAGGCATATTCTGACCAGGCTCACATGAGCTTTTCTAGATGGCATAGCACCATCTAGTGTAATAAATATAAATTAACGTTTATTTAACTTGTTCATTGATATTTGGCCAACCCAATATCTTGATAAATCAAGAAAACCCATCCACGAACGTGTTTTCAGACTGTTGGCCGTCGTAATCGTGGTACAGACTGTACCTCTAAGACCAAATTTTGATCCAAGAGGCTTTTTTGTTTCCAATATCAAAACCTGACCCTTTTTATATTTTATAGTTGAGTATTTTTCACATATTATTATGTATTTATCATATAATTCATAAACGTTTTAATAATGTTGTATTAATTTATTATTCAATGATATTTAGAATTTATTTTTAAATAGAGATTAGCTTTTCTTATATTCTATTATCTTTATCATTGTATTCTACTTGCTATATTCTCTCTTCAATATATCAATCTATCTTTCTTTTATTTATTTATTTCAACACATAAAACGCAATATCCCGGCTAGAGATAATTGCGTCGATTTAATTTTTTTTTAAACAGAAACAGTTATAAACATATTATACAAAAAAGTAATCTAAAATGAAAAGAGAAACAATAATATATATTGGGAACCTGAATCTTTCAGGTTAGAAAGATAATCTATCTTTCTTCTTTATCTTCTTACTCAAAAATCGAGGGTGTTACATGAATGAAGAATTATTGATTCCATTGTTGCCATCACACAATTATAACTATTTATATTATTACCGGAATTTATTTATGATACACTAATAGACAAAATATAAGGAAGTCTTTATTGTGGTCAGTTGTCGTTCTTTTAAGGAGACAGAGGCAATTTTGTTCACACTTGGTTATCTGATGTGTCTTCGATAAAGGTCACTGTGTATCAAAGATCTTTCAGGGTTATTATCTGAATCCCGATATACATGCTAAAAGGTAAAACTTCCTTAAGTGTTGTCCATGCGACTATATAATATTTATAAAATATATAACCAACAAATAATAGTCAAATTATCTTGTTCAAATTGAATAAGAATATAAATATTTATATAATATGGTATTTTAAATTCTTCATGCAGCATTGAATATACAATAGAACCTCCCTGTAAAGGACAACACCTAATTGCAGAGCCAAAGTGTCGTTTTGGGAGAGGTGTTCTCTTACCAGAGAGTTGCTAAATACAGTAGAACCTCCCTGTAAAGGACAACACCTAATTGCAGGGCCAAAGTGTCGTTTTGGGAGAGGTGTCCTCTTACCAGAGAGTTGCTAAATACAGTAGAACCTCCTTGTAAAGGACAACACCTAATTGCAGAGCCAAAGTGTCGTTTTGGGAGAGGTGTCCTCTTACCAGAGAGTTGCTAAATACAGTAGAACCTCCCTGTAAAGGACAACACCTAATTGCAGAGCCAAAGTGTCGCTTTGGGAGAGGTGTCCTCTTACCAGAGAGTTGCTAAATACAGTAGAACCTCCCTGTAAAGGACAACACCTAATTGCAGAGCCAAAGTGTCGTTTTGGGAGAGGTGTCCTCTTACCAGAGAGTTGCTAAATACAGTAGAACCTCCCTGTAAAGGACAACACCTAATTGCAGAGCCAAAGTGTCCTTTAGGGAGAGGTGTCCTCTTACCAGAGAGTTGCTAAATACAGTAGAACCTCCCTGTAAAGGACAACACCTAATTGCAGAGCCAAAGTGTCGTTTTGGGAGAGGTGTCCTCTTACCAGAGAGTTGCTAAATACAGTAAAACCTCCCTGTAAAGGACAACACCTAATTGCAGAGCCAAAGTGTCCTTTAGGGAGAGGTGTCCTCTTATCAGAGAGTTGCTAAATACAGTAGAACTACCTCCCTGTGAAGGACAACACCTAATTGCAGTGCCAAAGTGTCCTTTAGGGAGAGGTGTCCTCTTACCAGAGAGTTTCTAAATACAGTAGAACCTCCCTGTAAAGGACAACACCTAATTGCAGAGCCAAAGTGTCCTTTAGGGAGAGGTGTCCTCTTACCAGAGAGTTGCTAAATACAGTAGAACCTCCTGTGAAGGACAACACCTAATTGCAGGGCCAAAATGTCCTTTAGGAAGAGGTGTCCTCTTACCGGAGAGTTGCTAAATACTAAAAATGGTAATTTTGAAAATGAAAACTGTCCTTTGTGGATAGGTGTCCTCTAAAGGGAGGTTCTACTCTTTCAGTAAATATGTTTACAGTTGAAACCCTTTAGTAGACAATCAAATATGATATTTATATATTTTTGCATCTTTTGAATACGAGAATAAAATATTCATATAATATGGTATTCTATCATAATATCATATGGATAAATATTCAGATAATATAAAGGCATAAATTGGATAGTATAAATAAATAAATATTTGCCAATATTTCGGTTGGCATTTGCATAGACAAACTCAGCGCCACATAGTGTCATTATAATTTAAATATATTTGTAAAATGTAAAATATTGTTCAAGCAAAATAAAGCGTAATAATGCCTTAACAAAGGTTGGCGTTTAGCCAACTGAAATATTGACAAACAAATATTTTATTTTAATACACAATATATACATTTTCATTTGAAAACAGTTATGTACATATTGTACAGGTATGTAAATAAACATTTTGGAAACAGGTAGGTAAATATAATGTGTTTATGTATATAACCAGTTGATCCATCTACATTCTTTATTTAGTTTTTATTCCTGTGGATGGGTCGTTTATACTTGAAAGCTTGAAATGTAAAACATTAAATATAAGATACTCATCCTTGGTGATTTTCTTTTTCTAATACATTTACAATTTTTTTATATGAAAAATAGACACTTCGGGCAGTTGAAGTTTATATTTTCTCAAAGTTTTGACCAAATTATTTTTTCTTCGTCAGGAGAAGTAAATAAAATAAAACATTTGACAAGGCGTTAAAAATTATTCTGAGGTTGCAAGGGCATTCTCACGTGATTTTTCGAATTTAGTACAACATCTAAAGCGCGAGTCAAAAACAAACATTCACATAATACCAAGATTTAAATATTAATATTTCTCTATTTTAAGAATCAATAAATTTGTTATCAATAAAGACCTGTTTATACAATTGAGTATTATGAGCGAATAATTTAAAAGAATATATATTTCGTAATTGATGTTTTAAGTTTTTTTGAGTCGTGAAAGATAAAATTTCATATTATGTTGGAAAGGGTAAAATACTTTCAGTGTTTTGGGAGAGTGGAAAAATGTGAAGTAATTTATGGTTTGAAAGGTTTTCTTTCATTGCTCGCTCTAAATTAATGTTTCTGAAATCCCGGATCACGTACACTTTCTCCACGTCGATATTTTGGGAGCTGTAACACCATCAAGTTCATTATTCTTAGGATCGTCTCTCCCCCAAGGATTAGTATATTAAATTTATAAATTCAATTTCCATCTATCGTTGAAATTTGTAATAAATAAATTTACACATAAAATACAAAACACATAAATGATGTATAATATTACATAGTGTGATCAATAATTTCCAGGAATGCTAAATATTTAAAGAAATACAAAAGTATAATAAAGTTTTATTCAAATTTCTTAAAATAATCACCGTCACTGTCTAAACACTTGTTCCATCTTTTTTTCCAGATATCAAAACACCTCTGAAAAACCTCATCTTTCAGACTTTTCAAAATATTCTTCGTATTCACCTTTATTTCAGGTATTGAGTCAAATTGACGTCCTTTTAAGACTTTTTTTAAATATAGGATAATGGGAAAAGTCGTTGGGAGCAAAGTCAGGAGAATAGGGTGGCTGGGGTAGTAAAGCAATTCCGTGTTTAGCCAAATAGAGTTGTACAGCGATCGCCGTATGTGGCCGTGCGTTGTCATGATGCAAAAGCCAATTTTTCTGATGACATTTTTCGGGTCGTTTCTGACGCACAGCCTCCCTTAAACGTCGCAATACATCAAGATAGTGATGTTGTTTAATGGTCTGACCCTCGGGCACAAATCATAGTGTACCAATCCCTTTACATCAAAGAAAATGATAAGAAAACACTTAAGTTTCGATTTGATCATCCTTGCTTTCTAAAATCTTGGTTCTCCAGGCTCTAGCCACTGTCTTGATTGCCTCTTAGTCTCGGGATCATATCCCGTGATAACATTTTTGAGCCAATGGGGATCAGAATTAAACATTTCGACCATGATTTTGCACATTTCATTGCGATGCTCTTTCTGCTCATTCGTTAGAAGATGTGGGATGAATTTAGCCGGGGATCGTTTAATATACAGATCATTCTTTATGATGGTTTGGCATGTTCCAAAAGATATATCCAAGTCTTCTGATAGCTCTCTGATAGTTATTCTTATGTTTTCTTTGATCGATGACTTGATTTCGAGTGCATTTTCGGGGTTTCTTATCGATAAAGATCTGCCAGTGTGTAGATCATCCTTGACGCTTGTTCGACCAGTTTTAAATCGTGAAAACCATTCAAATTTCCTCGATTGAGATAGGGCATCTTCTTTAAAAGCCTGCCTCAACGTATGAAATGATTCGGAAGCTTTTTTCCCTAATTTAAAGCAAAACTCTATTGCGACTCGCTGATTTTTAATACAGTTTATACTGAAGTTAGAAAATGTTCTGATATACTCGAGCTTAGAAATTCGAAAAAAAAGTGAGCGCGTGCGTCTATATGATCAATTTATTTTTCTACGTGTTGATAAATGTTTTATCTATAAGGTACTTATAAAATTATTTCATTATTTTGAATATTTTACGTGATCCAGTCTCATTCCTGGAAATTATTGATCACACGTTCTATAAAATAAATAAAGCTTCCAGGGCTAAAAGAAGTTTCTTGTTCAAATTTTATTTATTTTAATATAAATTTATAAAAGAAATATTTGCGATAAAACTTGCCAAACGTCGTGAAAATGTATAATATTTAATATAATATTAAAATATAATATATCATTGATTTATTATCGTGATACTCCTGTTAAAGGACTGACAAGTCTGAAAGCTTGAAAATAAAAATTTGAACAAGAAACTTAACCCTGGAAGCTTTATTTATTTTATAACATGAATATAGTGTTTCTTTCCAATAATACCATCGAATATTATCTCTACATAACTTACTGCATTGATATAAGTTATTGAATGAGATAGCATGGCTCTCATAATTTGGCGAAACCACTGAGAGGGTACAGAACCAAGCCCTCTAATTCAATAACTTATATCTTTGCAGTAAGGTCTATAAAGATAATTTATAATGATATTATTAAAGAGAAACAGATTGTCAGTAAATCTATTTGTTACAAATTTCAAGAATTAATATCAACAATATCTTACACCCATATAGACAAAACTTAAGGAATTTTCATATTTCAATTTTTCTAGTCTTCTGTTTATTAAAAATACAGAGGATATTTTGTTCACAATTGGTTATCTTGTAATTGTCTGAATATTGATATACATGCTAGAAGGTAAAACTTCCATAGGTTTTATCAATGAGTGTATATTTTAGAGTTATTGTCTGAATCCCGATATACAGGCTAAAAGATACAAATTCCATAGTTTTATCCATGAGTGTATTTTTTAGAATTATCGTCTGAATCCCGATATACATGCTGAAAGGTACAACTTCCTTAAGTTTTGTCCATGAGTGTATCTTCTAGAGTTATTGTCTGAATCCCGATATACATGCTAAAAGGTACAACATTATTAAGTTTTGTTCTTGAGTGTATCTTTCAGAGTTATTGTCTGAATCCCGATATATACATGCTAAAAGTTACAACTTCCTTAAGTTTTGTCAATGAGTGTAACTTTCAGAGGTATTATCTGTTTCCCGGCATACATGCTAGAAGGTACAACTTCCTTAAATTTTGTCCATGAGTGTATCTTTCAGAGTTATTGTCTGAATCCCGATATACACGCTGAAAGGTACAACTTCCTTAAGTTTTGTCCATGAGTGTATCTTTCATAATTATTGTGTGAATCTCGATATACATGCTCAAAGGTGTAGATTTAATACCGTATCTTATTTAACAGTCTATCTTACATTTGTAACTGCATTTATTTATTTTAAAAAAATATTTTAATAAATATATTTTCGCGCACTTAAAACAGTAAATACTCGGATAAAGAAAATGCGGATAAAATATCATAAAATATTCATAATAGATTATAAAAAGATAAATTTATAAGAAGTATGATGTTTTTTAATTTTTAAAACTGAAAGGAAAATTTATTTTCCAATTCTCTAAATAACACCCTTATTTCATATTTATTTCCTTAATAGGTGAGCTTCAATTTATAAATTTCATTTTCAAATCGTTTAGACAACGCATTTTAAACTTCAATATGAGCTTTGAGATTGGTTGTATTTTTTATGAAGGAGACAGAAGGAATTTGTTTTAACACTTGATTATCTCGTGTGTCTTCAATAAAGGTCACTGTAATATCAATCAGAGTTATTGTCTGAATCCCGATATACATGCTGAAAAGTATAACTTCCTTAAGTTTTGTACATGAGTCTAATTTGAAAACGATGAATATTAATAAGTGGTACAAAGGCAAAACACCATATTCGATAAAAGTATGCTGTAAAATTTCATTTAAATTATTTATCGATGGTAAAATGTTCACAAAAATATTTAAAAGAAAAAACAGATCCATGCAATACGTTTTTATTTTTATTGTGTGTGAATACATTTTTATTATAACAAGAAAAACTTTGTTAAGTTTTGTCAATACGTGTAAATGTGTTCCCTTCCCTGGACACTTTTATTTTTCCGTTTATCATTATTCTTTACAATTCATCTTTTCATACTTCATCCCTAAGGATAGGAATACTCATTATTTATTTTCAAAATAAATTATGATTTTTCGTTCTGTAAAAAGAATTTTGCGGTAAAACTTGTCAAACGTTATGAATGTGTATGTGTTTATTTCTGTCTTATTCTCCGTTGAAAGGCTAGTCAAGTAATAAAATGCTTTAAAATATTCAAATTAAAATAAAAACGTTTAAAGAGCCGGTTAAAAGGTAGTTAATAAAGATATCGATGTATATAAATTTAGAGTTAATAAATAATGTATTAAGTACCTGAGGGGTTTTTAGATGCCAAATGGGATACATCTAAATTTTAAATGACAATACAGTTAATAAATCATTCTTTTAATAACCTTTTATTGAAAATCTCAAAATAATTTTACATAAATTTAGAGAACCAATGAAAGAAGTGTTCCTTAACAGATTACAACATTAAATAGCGTATTAGAATGTGAATTAATAAATATTCACTCTATAAATTTTAATATTAAATTTCTCTCAATAAATTCTATATATTATATTTTCACAGAATTAAATACAAATTTTCATTCATTTATTGATTGGTATAGAATTTATTTCAACAGATTTAAATCTCTCTTTCAATTTGGTTTAATCTATCAATCCTAAATTTATTTCGTTTAGAAAAAAAAATTATTATGGTGTTTTTGTTAGTGAATTGAAACATTTTGTTTGTTTTATGTTCAGCTAATATTATGGAACAATATTTTCAAAGATATTTATATATTTTAGAAAAATATTTAATATTATCTTTATATATAAAGCTATTTATTGTTTCTTCATACACAAAACCTATTATAAATAACTTTAAAATATCCAATAATTTGAAATTAGACTTCATGAAATTATATTCGGGTATTATTGATAATTCAACTTTTAAAAAATCATATGTTGGTTGGAGGTTGGCTATATCAAGCAATCATTTATTTCGTTTCCGAAGTTTTAGCGACTTGATGTTACTTTTATCTGCAGAATGTGTATTTTAGATACTATTCTCTACTTATATATGTGTTCACGATTTTATAAATATATGTATTTATACATATGTAAAAATATATCTCGTCTTTACATAACGTTAATAATTATAAGGCGATTTTAACGGAGGCATTTTTAAAAATATATATTATCTCAAATAAGATATACACACATGATAATACTTAAAGAAGTTGTAACTTTTAGCATGTATCTCGGAATTCATACAATAACTCTGAAAGAAAGACTCATGGACAAAACTCAAGGAAGTTGTATCTTTTTGCACGTATATCGGGATTCAGGCAATAACTCTGAAAGATACACTCATGGACAAAACTTAAGGAAGTTGTACATTTCAGCATGTATATCAGGATTCAGGCCAATAACTCTGAAATATACACTCATGGACAAAACCTAAGGAAGTTGTTCCTTTTACCATGTATATCGGGATTCAGACAATAACTCTGAAAGATACACTCATGGACAAAACTTAAGGAAGTTGTACATTTTAGCATGTATATCGGGATTCAGACCAATAACTCTGAAAGATACACTCATGGACAATACTTAAGAAAGATATAACTTCTAATATGTATATCGGTATTTGGACAATAATTCTGAAATAATTTTGATACACAGTGAATTATATTGAAGACACGCGAGATAACCAAGTGTGAACAAAATTGCCTGGGGAATTTTTCCAGGAGGAAATTGATCTATAAAGCATTGGGTGCCTCTCCGGTCAAAATGAACATAAAAATAAATAGCGTCTAGTTTTGGCGTATAATTGGATGGGAGAGGCACCCTAGGCATATATATATACATAAAAATATAATATCAAATATATAATATTAGAAAAGAATGGGTTGGCCAAATATCAGGGAACAGGCTAAATCAGCTTTTAGTTGATGACGCTTTATCATCTAAAATGCATATGTGCTACTCGTCAGGATATGTCTTCTTTAAGCATGTTTACTCTTATATAATATAATTAAAATATATTGGAGAGAGAATAAAAGGTGAACATAATGCGTAAGAAGCTTTTAGAATATTCACCTCAGAAACAATAATACAAACTTATCTTACTCACTATGTTTATCATTTACTCTTTATTATATATATATTAGGATTATATATAACTTATATGAAAGATAGTTGGTATTAGGAACGAAGTAATGGTAATTAAAACCAACATAGAAAAAAAATACCTTTAAGGTATCAAAAAGGTTTTGTATTTTAGGTAACAACATAGGGTTATAACAAGTTCAAGCTGTAGCATCGGGAGGTATGCGTCATAGGAGCAGAACATAGGGAAAAAAGGAAGAATTGAAGGTATTAGGCTAAGGAAAATAGGAAAGCCATAACCATAATTTAAATATTTTTATGTTTTTTTTTTCTTTTCTGTGTTAATTATATATATATATATATATATATATATATATATATATATATATATATAAAGAGACAAAGGTCGCCTCTCCTGTCCAAATAGACTCAAAACTAGACGCCATCTATTGACCGTCGCCGCATCTAGCGGCCTCGGGTCGGTGACAAAGCCACAACACGGGACGGGAGAGGCGACCTTTGTCTCTTTAGATCAATATCCTCCCGGCAAATTTCCCATATACTATATAATATATATTATATAGTACATTAAATTTATAATATATTCCAAAATTTCATTGAGGCATATATCTGTAATTTGGGGCGAAGTAATACAAAAATAACAATTACACATAAATTTAATTCTCTAATTAAACCAGAATTTTGTTCTATGTCTTCTATATATAGATAATTAAGAATATATATATATTTCAAATGTATTTCGTTGTTTTCATTGACCAGCGAGTAATTCTAAGCTCTTAGTTATAAATTGCAGATAGAAACCCTCAGGGATTGTTAGTATAACCTCAGATAGCTTTAGATAAATTAATTATAATATATAATAATGGGGGCGATGAAAAAAGATAATTTAAATCAATTATCAATTATATTATTTAACAGGTATTACTCTTTTTTTCAGCAATCCATAAATAAATCTTTAATTAAAAAGGCATATATTGGATCAAAATATCATTTATTTTACCAATATTTCAGTTGGCTGAATGCCAACCTTTATCAAGGTGTTATAACATTTTAATGTTTGTCTACACATGTTATGTGGCGCTGAGGTTGTTGTTGAAACACAATAATATGTTATATAAACATTGTTTAATTTTTGAAAGAATCTTACGCGTCTATAATAGTTTCAAAACTTGTATATAAATTATAGGTGTCATAATTAGCTATAAGTAATATTTCTGGATCTCCGTATTGAAGGACATTTTAGCCCTAAATCTCGAGAAATAAAAAAGGTGTAAAAAGAAACCAAACCCTCGATTTCTTATTGATTGTGTAAAAGTGTAAAAGCATGGAAAAATTTTTATTCTCAATTTTGTAACAGTTTACAACGAAACACGGAAATTTTAAATGATTTTTATCAACAATTCGAGCTATAGAGGACTCTAGCTGTCACTGTGGCAAAGAAATCCAGGACTCGAGACATCTACTGCTGGAATGTCCACTCTTCTTTATCGCTAGACAACAGATAGTAAACAATGTTGTAGATCTATATCAATTTGTAAATACTAGAGACAATTTTCATAGATTTAACTATCTATGTAAATATATTTATGAAATTCTTTCTAATCTGAAAGGATCAGGTTCCTAATATATATTATTGTTTCTTTTTATTTATTTATTTATTTCTGTATAATATTGCCACGTTAAAAATTAGGGAAGACAAACTTCAGGATGACACAGCAATGTATTTAAGTCAAGAACAAACTATGAATGATAAATAAAAGATGAGAAAGTCTTGGAACTTAGTCGCTAGTACCTTTGTGTCCTTTTTCTTGCGGCGTGAAGAGCGGCTTTGTCGTCGTATCGTCTATAGGGACATCGTCATCTTGGAAGGAAGTCTTTGCTTTGACACGACGGTGGAATTCTGGAGTCAGTCTCTGAAAATTTATATCACAGCACCCATGGCTTCAAGGTCTTCCCCGCGATCTTCAGTTTGTCTTCCCTAAATCTACTCAGCATCTCCTCCAAAATGCCTCGTGAAAAATTAGGAAAGACAAACTTCAGGATGGCACAGCAATTTATATAAGGCAAGAACAAACTATGAAGGATAAACAAAAAATAAACAATGAGTGAAATTTACAGAGTGGCAAAATATAAACATCAAAAATTTAACTCTGTTAATAAAATATTAATTACGATGCATTATCGCGCCATCTGTTATCAGAATTCGAAACTATTATAGACGGGTTATTTTTAAAAAGAATCATACGCGTCTATAATAGTTTCAAATTTTAAAAATAATAATCACCTTTCTACAATATGTTTATAATTGCTCTTTTTCTTAATTGTTCATTTTATATTTGATAATTCTGTGTGTTACCTATTCTATACAATGAATTATTGTAAATAGTTTCACGCGCAATTATCCAGATCGGATATAGCGTGTCTTGTTTGCAACTGGTAATAAATAAATAAAAAATGTTTATAACTACTTCTGTTTAATAATGTAAATCGAAGCAATTATTCCTAGCCGCGATATCGCTTTTTGTGTTTTAAAATAGAATAAAAATATTGTATAACCTATAAAAGTTAATATAGGTATGAAGTGGATTAACCATCAGTGATATATAGATTAAAGAGATGTTAAAGTGAAGAATAAAGAGATAAATGGAGTAAGTTGAAGACAGGACAATCAACTCCTGTCGATCAATCCCCGAGAGAATGATGCTTTAATATTTTAATATCTCGCAGCCGATCGAATTCTGGCGGGATTTCTTGGTCAACAGTCCTATACTATACTCCTTAAATTCACTGATCTCACCTTAATTTCTTAATATATTCCCAAAAAAAAAATATATATATATAGTGTAAAGACTCTATAATAAAAATATAATAGTGATTCTATATTTAAAATTAAAGAGTAAACTGATAAGATTGATAATTTATATCAAGTAGATTTGATTAGATTAGCAAGCTAAATCTAAATTAATTATAAAAATAAATAGTTGTTTAGTTTTATAGTTTAGTTTTGTATTAAAATTATCTTTATTACTTTGATTATTTAAATTCAAATTATAAAATTTGTAAATTGTTATAATTTAATAGAGAGAGAGAAAAAAAATAAAATAAAAATTATTTACTTCTTACACATCATCAATATTAATGACCAATTTTTTGGTCGTTGAGGTACAGCTTGCACCACGCTGATGAGGGCCAACAGCCTGAAACGCGTCCGTGGTTAGCTTTTCTTGATTAATCAAGAATGGGTATTTGGCCAATTCTGGAATAATTAAAAATCAACGAGAATAGTTGATATTTATTCCAATAGATGGCGCCAGCCATCAGCAACTTTCAGTTGCACGATAAGGAGATGCCTTTTTCTTAATTTATATTTATAATTAATAACAATAAAATTTAACAACGTAACGTCTTTTGCAATCGGCGGTTACACGTCATTTAGACATACTCTAATTTGTATATAGAATAATAGAAGTGAGAATATATTTAATAGTATAAATTTTAGTAGTTATATATAGAGAAAAGATAAAAAGACAGAACCATGCACTTTTATTCAAACTAATAATAAGAAAAAAAAAGTTTTGTAAAGAAGGTAGATAAGATTGTTAGTATATATATATATATATTTTTATAATTTTATATTTTATCCTTTTTTTTTTTAATGATTTTTTAATTTTTTTTATTTTAAAATATGAATATATCTAGTTGTATTTAATAATATATCTATAATATGAATTAACTTTTGTTATAAGTTTGGTTATTATGTTTTGAAACCCTAAGTGGTGAAGGGGTGAAATGTCAGCTGGATTTCTATTTGAAAATCCCCGGTCCAGCAGATCTCTTTTTCCACTAATTATTTCAATTTATTTTTTTTTGTATATGTCTGGTCTACCATTAGGGTTTCAAAACATAATAACCAAACTTATAACAAAAGTTAATTCATATTATAGATATATTACTAAATACAACTAGATATATTCATATTTTAAAATAAAAAAAATAAAAAATCATTTAAAAAAAAAAAGGATAAAATATAAAATTATAAAAATATATATATATATACTAACGATCTTATCTACCTTCTTTACAAAACTTTTTTTTTCTTATTATTAGTTTGAATAAAAGTGCATGGTTCTGTCTTTCTATCTTTTCTCTATATATAACTACTAAAATTTATACTATTAAATATATTCTCACTTCTATTATTCTATATACAAATTAGAGTATGTCTAAATGACGTGTAACAGCCGATTGCAAAAGACGTTACGTTGTTAAATTTTATTGTTATTAATTATAAATATATATGGGTGATGTGTAAGAAGTAAATAATTTTTATATTATTTTTTTTCTCTCTCTCTCTAATAAATTATAACAATTTACAAATTTTATAATTTGAATTTAAATAATCAAAGTAATAAAGATAATTTTAATACAAAACTAAACTATAAAACTAAACAACTATTTATTTATATATATATATATATATATATATTATAAGCTTTTATTTGGATATGAAATATATTCGTGAAAATAATCCTCTGTATAAATATTTAAGTGAACTATTAGGGTTCCAGAGATAAATTTATTTTTTGATATTTTAATTCACAGATTTCTCTAGCTTTTGGGTAAGTTGTACCTTTTTGCATGTATATAGGGATTCAGACAATAACTCTGAAAGATACACTCATGGACAAAACATAAGGAAATTGTACCTTTTAGCAGGTATATCGGGATTCAAACAAAAACTCTGAAAAATACACTCATGGACAAAACATAAGGAAATTGTACCTTTCAGCATGTATATCGAGATTTAGACAATAACTCTGAAAGATACACTCATGGACAAAACATAAGGAAATTGTAGCTTTTAGCAGATATATCGGGATTCAGACAAAAACTCTGAAAAATACACTCATGGACAAAACATAAGGAAATTGTACCTTTTAGCATGTATATCGAGATTCAGACAATAACTCTGAAAGATACACTCATGGACAAAACATAAGGAAATTGTACCTTTTAGCAGGTATATCGGGATTCAGACAAAAACTCTGAAAAATACACTCATGGACAAAACATAAGGAAGTTGTACCTTTTAGCAGGTATATCGGGATTCAGATAATAACTCTGAAAGATACACTCATGTACAAAACTTAAGGTAGTTGTACCTTTTAACATGTATATAGGGATTCAGACAATAACTCTGAAAGATACACTCATGAACAAAACTTAAGGAAGTTGTACCTTTAAGCATGTATATCGGGATTCAGACAATAACTCTGAAAGATACACTCTACACACTACTGTATATCGGGATTCAGATGATAAGATATTTGATACACAGTGACTTTTTCGAAGACACACGAGATAACAAAGTTTGAACAAAAGTGTCTCTGTCTCCTTATAGAAATACTATCAGTGACAACAAAGAAATTCTACTTCTTTAAGTTTTGTCCACAAACACGAGTGCAGATTTTTATATACAAATTTTCAGAATAAATATTGTAATGAAATGAAGGGAAATATTATATATAACTAATGAAAACATAAATGCTTCTTTCCACAAATAACTGTCCATACTGCGATGAAAAATATGTTGAGAGGGCTTGGCCCATTAGTGGTGACCCATCCCAGCAGTTTCGCCAATTTAATCTACCAGACCGTTTCTTTAGAGCTCTAATACTGTATTTGAACATTCTGCTTTTATATACTCCACTGAAGGGTGGAATCTCAGAAATGGTATTTAAACAAACTCTGGACATAAGTTTTCAGGACAGTAGAATTACATTTAAAGCAGCATATAAAAACAGATTGATCCAATACATTATTAGAGCTCTAAAAAAGCGTTTTGTTAGATTATATTGGCCAATTGAGCCAAGCCCTTCCAATATTTTTTAATCACAGTAAGGACAGTAGAAGTTTGATTTATTTATGAAAAGAAACATTCTTAATGTTTTTATTCGTTATATATAGGTGGCGCGTTATTTCTTTGAGAACAATTATATATAAATAATATATAGCTGTGTGTATTATATATAACATATTATGGCTAACATATGTAATTAGAAACATAAATCTCTGACAAAAGAGCCATGTGACCCAAATGTTCCATGTTCAATGTTACAAACAATTATTGTGAACAATAACATATATTCCAATTAAATGTATATCATTTATAAGTCCAGGATTTTAAAAGCTGTGGTTAGATTTTATACAAATACTTCCATAAAATATTCATGGTATATTTATTTACGGAAAATACTATTATGTGAGAACAAAAGAAAATTAAAATATCAATGCACTTTTCTATTTGGTATATATAATATATTTTCTATTCGTTTCTCTTTTATTTATTGATAACAAAAGAATGAAAAAGCTAAGAGGTGATTTACTAATTGGAAAGTTTCTTTATTCTGACAATAGATAAATAAAAAAACATTTGTATTTTTTATTTAGCTGTATTGGATTCTATTTGTTTGGCATTTGTGTTTTTGTTTTCAATAAAATCAATAAGGCATCAAAATCTCTATGTTTGTTGCATACTTATATTTTTCTAGTTTTCAGACTTACATATCGTTCAACAAGAGCAACTAGGAGTATCAAGTCTAGCTAACTAAATAATGCTAAAAATTATATATGTTATATAATAAAGATGAATGAGATTTGATTTTCTGCTTGAATTTTAATTGTTTTGAGGATTATGCTATGGTGATTGCAGTCGTGGTTAAATTATTGATAGAATAATAATAAAAATGGTTTTGATTAGTAATTGCTTTTATTGTGATAAAGGAATATATAAAATAACATAATTTGATAAAAGTACTGCCTGGCTTAAGGCGAGTAGAATAAGGAAAACAAAAGATTATTTACATAATGTACAAAAGTTTTGAGCCGGCCAGCGGTAAACAACAACAACGAGTTTTAATATATAAAAAGCGTGACCTCTGGCGGTCGATTTAACAGAATATTTGAATCCATCATATATAATTTTAAATAAAATAATATTTTAATATAACATAGTTTCAAATGAAATATTTTAATTGCCAGTAATTTACTAATATATATTATGTTTTAATTTTTACACAAATAAATTTACTGGCAATGCGTTTCTTTTGAATAACATCAAATATAATCTCTACAGACTTTACTGCAATGATATGATTTATTGAATGAGAGGGCTTGGCTCATCAGCAGTGAACCCTCTCAGCGGTTTCGCCAAATTAATCTCTAGACCGCTCTACTATTGCACTGGACTGGTCCTGTTATATACCCTGCATTTTCCATGGAAGGCAGCTTAGGGGTGTTTAGTGAACTATGGACATAATTATGGACACAAATTATATTTGATGATATTCAAAAGAAACGCATTGCCAGTAAATTTATTTGTGTAAAAATTTTAACGATAGATGGCAATAAAATTTAATTTACTTATATATATTATGTGAAAATTATTCAACTTGAATTAGATTATCTAGAACAAACTAATATGTGTAAAGTTAACGCCAGATGTTGCGGCTTTCCCTATATAAACCTATTGTTGTTTCCTGTTGGCCGGCTCTTGCTGTAGATATGTAAATATTAAATATTAGGAAGGCAATTCCTGACCACGAGTACATGTGCTTTTTAGATAGCAGAGCGCCATCTAGTGGAGCAAAAATAAACTAAACGTTTATTTAAATTGCTCCGTGATATTTAGCCAACCCAATTTCTTAATAAATCAAGAAAAGCAATCCAAGAACGCGTTTCGTGCTGTTGGTGCTCGTCAGCGTGGAATAGGCTGTAACCACTGCGACCAAAAATAATTTTGGACCCAGAAGCTTCCCGAGAAATCAAGAAATGGGTATATAAGGCCAAATTTGCGCAAATACGATTAACACATGAAAAATCAATAGAAAAAAATAAAAGATAAGTGGGTCAGGTGTTGATATTAAAATTAAAGAAGGCATTTCCTGACCACGAGCACATGTGCTTTTTAGATGGCAGAGCGCCATTAATTTCGGCCTTGAATACCCATTTCTTTTTATTTTTTTATTTCTCGGGAAGCCTCTGGGACCAAAAATCTTTTTGGTCGCAGTGGTTACAGCCTACTCGACGCTAATGAGCGCCAACAACGCGAAACGCGTTCTTTGATGGCTTTTCTTGATTTATCAAGAAATTGGGTTGTTCAAATATCACGCAGCAAGTTAAATAAACGTTTAGTTTATTTTTGCTCCACTAGATGGCGCTTTGCCATCTAAAAAGCACATGTGCTCGTGGTCAGGAAATGCCTTCTTTATTTTTAATATCAACACCTGAACAAATTATCTTTATTTTTTTTTTCTTATGTAAATATGTAATGTTTTCTTTTCTTATTTACGCCTCAAATCGGGTATTTGTTCTTTTTTTTTATGTCAATCACCACAATTAAAGCAAACGCGTATTTTAAACACATGATTATTATTTTTCATGACTGAAATTTAAAAACTCATGTATTTCAAATCCAGAGAAATTCATTTATAATATATATTTATATATATTTTAGATAACGAAATTTGGCGATTATATCGCAAATGTTTCTTTTAAACGAATAATCGATTATCTCTAACCTTAGGGATGAAGTATGAAAGGATGAGTTGTGAAGAATAATGATGAACGAAAAAATAAAGTGTCCAGGGATGGGAATCAAACCCACAGTTTCCGGGCAGATGCCATGTCTTCTAGGCTACACTGGACTTATTTTTCCGTTCGTAAATATTGTATATATATTAGAAATATTCAAGAAAAAGGTTTGTAAAATATAATAAATTACTATTTACAGATTTTGAATTTAAAATATAATTTTAATCATTAAATAAACATTTAGTTCAATTTTATACCACTAGATGGCGCTCTGCCATTTATAAAAATCATGTGTGACCAGTCAAGATATGCCTTCTTTTAGTTTTAAATATATACCAGTTGGTATGCACACACAACACAATCATACAATGTGAAAGAATAGTACAAATAGAATATTGTACTTGGATAAAGTGCATAATTATGAAAAAAGACATCTCCTTATCGTGCAACTGAAAGTTTTTGGTCGTTGAGGTACAGCTTGCACCACGTTGATGAGGGCTAACAGCCCGAAACGCGTATGTAGTTAGCTTTTTCTTGATTTATCAAGAATGGTTATTTGGCCAATTCTGGAATAATTAAAATCAACGAGAATAGTTTATATTTATTCCGATAGATGGCGCAAGCCATCAGCAACTCTCAGTTGCCCGATAAGGAGATGCCTTTTTTTCACAATTATACAAGTTTGAATTTTAAAAACATAAAAGACATATCCTGACTTGTCATATGAGTATTTTAGATGACAGAGCGCCATCTAGTTCAACAAAAATGAACTATATATATAAGCGTTTAGTTAACTTTTTATATGATATTTGACCAACCTGAAATTTTTGATAAATCAAGAATGGTTAACCAGGTAAGCGTTTTGGACTGTTGGCCCTCATTAAAGTGGTGCAGGTAATACCTTTACCACCAATGTTTTGTCCCAAAGAATATCTGTGAAAAAATGTGTTTATAATATCAATGCCTGACCTTTTTATACTATTTTTAATTATAATATCAACATATGTCTTAAAATTCACTTATTTACATATTTTGCACAACGTATATATATATGAACTTATAAAATGAAAGGATTTAAAAGCACGAATGTTTCTTTTATACATAATACAAACTTCTACTGCCCTTACTGCGATGAAAAAATATATTGGGAGGGCTTGGCTCATTAGTGGTAAACCCTCCCAGCGGTTTCGCCAATTTAATCCACCAGACCGCTTATCAGAGCTCTAATACTGAATTGGACTATTTTGTTCATATACGTAGCACTGAAGGATGGAATCTCAGAAATGGTTTTCAAGAAAACTATGGACATAAGCTTGTAGGATAGTAGAATCACATTCATCGCAGTAAGGGCAGTAGAAGTTTGTATTACGAATAAAAGAAACATTCGTGCTTTTAAATCCTTTCATTTTATATGTATAGATGGCGCGTTATTGCTTTGTGTTAATATATGAACTTATTACAAAGCAATTGTTTGTTTACAGTTTTTACTAACGACAATATATATTGATATATCAAATATACATAACGAACGACAAAGCAAAACTATACGAACCCCATCAGACCTATAAAATTAATCAATAGCAAAATAAAACATAGGCTCTACTATGGAATTCTAATTGCATCTATGGGTGTCGGTGGAAGGGTGTTCTAAACCGTTGGTTTTCACTGCTACTACCCGGGATCGAATCCCGCAATTGGTATTTTTTTTTCTAAACAAATAAGAATGCTCCAATAGCCCCCGATTCTTGTAAAAGTCAAACCCAACAGCGAATGCAAGTAATTAAACGGGGCTCTGGCACATTTTAAAGTAATCATTTCAAAATTGTGGCTAGGGGGTCGGTGGAAGAATGGACTGAACCGTTGATTTTTGACCGCTAAAACCCGGGTTCGATTCCCGCATTGTGCACTTTTTTTTTCTAATAAAATAAAAATTATCCAATGGCCCCCAATTATTGTAAAATTCCAACCCAACCAGCGAGTGCATATAACCAAACGAGGCTCTGGCACATTTGTAAGTGCAAAAGTCGAACTGCTCTCCACATGTGTAGAAATATTGTGCACTTACAGTAAAAAACAGTCGCCAAATTCTATCCACCATGATTATCATGGCCTATACTACGTGTACTAGGGATGGTAAAATTGTATTTATTGCTTTTTATGTTTCTGGTAGATCAATACTACAGTTCATACTGTTAGCACGTTTATATATTATGGATTCTATAATTAATCTTTACTATTTATCATAGATGGTACTTTAATGTAATTTAGGTTCTGATAAATTGAAAGTATGAAATGATTCACTGATATACGAGGTGTGTTCAAAAAGTATCGCGACTTTTGTGTTTTTTCAAAAATTATTTATTTATTCATGAATACCTATTTTGTCCCCTTCAAAGTAATCCCCATAAGATATTATACACTTGTGCCAACGGTTTTTCCAATCTTCGAAGCACTTCAAAAAAATCATTTTTAAAAATCTTTTTCAGCTCCTCCTTCGATGCCGTCTTTATCTCGTCAAGCGTAGCGTAACGTCGTCCTTTCATGGGCCTCTTCAGTTTAGGGAACAAGAAAAAGTCACAGGGGGCCAGATTTGGGGAATACGGTGGCTGCGGCATCATTAGTGTGTTGTTTTTGGCCAAAAAGTCGCGCACAAGCAACGATGTGTGAGCAGGAGCGTTATCGTGGTGCAAAAGCCAATTTTTGTTCTACCACAAATCCGGGCGTTTCTGGCGGATTGCTTCGCGCAAATTGCGCATAACTTGCAGGTAATATTCCTTATTGACCGTTCTACCCTTTGGCAAGAACTCATGATGCACCACACCCCTGCAATCGAAGAAAACTGTCAGCAAAACTTTCACATTCGACCGAACTTGGCGCGCTTTTTTCGGTCTTGGTTCGTGCGGCAGCTTCCATTGAGATGATTGAGCTTTGGTTTCCACGTCATAACCATAAACCCACGCTTCGTTCCCAGTTATGACCCTCTGGAGCAAATTTGGGTCGTCGCGGACAGAGTCCAACATCTCATTAGCAATGTTCATGCGATGCTGTTTTTGGTCGCAATTGAGTATTTTTGGTACGAATTTCGCGGCGACCCGTCTCATGCCCAAATCATTGATAAAAATCGAATGGTACGAGCCAATCGATATGTTTAGGTCCTCAGCAACTTCTCTAACGGTGATTCGACGATTGGCCAATATCATTTTCTCCACTTCAATAATTTTTTCGTCTGTTGTTGAAGTGCTCGGGCGTCCGGCACGCTCTTCGTCGTTCACATCTTCTCGGCCTTCTGAGAACATTGTGTACCACCGATAAACGTTGCTTCGGTCCAAGGTAGCTTCTCCGTATGCCACAGTCAACATTCGGAATGCATCCGCGCACTTAATTTCGTTTTTCACACAGAATTTGATACAGGTTCTTTGATCCATTATTTTTTAATAGGTAAAAATCGAAGACGATCCAAAACACCTGCAAGCAAAGCAGCTGTCAACAATTAAGTGAACATTCAAAATGGCCGAGCTTGTCGGGATAAGTGAGAGACATGAGTACCAACATGAAGCCACAAAAAGATCGAAATTCGAATATACGTAACCCGCGAAAATTCAAAATTCGCGATACTTTTTGAACACACTTCGTATTGTATTAATTGATCTTTATATTGAACTGTATATTTAAAAAACAAATTATATCTGAAATGGAATACCCTTAACTCTTAAAGAGGTTTGTTGAATGAATAGAAAAATAAATGATAAATTCTCTAATAGCAATCTAAAACATCGGTTCTACTATGGAATTTGAATAGTATCTATTTCTTAGTATGTTTTTGGCAGATAAATATAGCGGTTTATACTATTGTCACAGATATTATGGATAAAATAATATATCCTTGGTACTTAATATGGATATTACTGAAATGTACTGTAGGTTCTTATAAATAGAAATTATTACCTGATTCATTGATATGTTGGATTGGTGATCTTCATATTGAGTTTTAAATTCAAATAAAATATCTGTATTGAAAAAAACCTTTAACTCTGAAAGAAGTTTGTTTTGTATGAGTGTATAAATAAATGATAGTAAGAAAAATTGAAAGTATGATATGTTTCATTGATATATGTTGTAATAATTAATATTTATATTGAGTTTTATATTTGTAAGATAGATTTTCTTTCTTCCTCTCTCTGGATTGAAAAAAAAACCTCAAATTTTAAAGAGGTTTGTTCTGAGTATAGAAATGAATGATACTGATAATTTAAAGTATAAAATGTTCCATTGATATACCCAATATTCCATTCAATAGAAAAGAAGCCATATACTCCATATCATATAATAACTGTAATTCTAAATATGTAGGGGAGACTGGGAGAAAGGTTCATAATAGAAATATCATCAATAGAGACCCAAGATCTTTAATAGTTCAACATATAAATAAACAGGCCACACATTTAACCTATCCCAACCCATAGTGCATTACGACAATATCCATAGTAAATACCAAAGACTAATAATATAATCTATGATAACTAAATAACAAAAAAGCATGAACAGATGCATAGAAATATCAGAAACATATGGAACAATATTAACAAACACTATCCCTTAGATTTAAAATATGTAAAATATAGTTTTAAATATATAAACATTATGTTATACGTAATCTAATATGTAAATATTCTATCTATTATTATTATCTTTGTTAAATTAAAACTATATAAAATTAAATATGCAAAAAATTATTTTGTATAAAAATAGTATATATACCATCAATTTGTTATCGTGTTACTCCTGTGGAAGGACTGACAGGTCCGAAAGCTAGAGAATAAAATATTTGAGCAAGAAACTTAGCCCTGGAGACTTTATTTTTTTTATACTATTCAACTTTTTTTTTATATTGAGTTTTATATTTGAAAAACACATTTTCTAGTTTGAAAAAACCTTCAACTCTAAAATAAGTTTGTACTGTATGAATGTAAGAATAAATGATGGTAAGAAAAATTAGAAGTATAATATTTTTAATTGATATGTTTTACTATTTAACTTTAAATTGAGTTTTTTATTTAAAATACAAATTTTATATATTGAAAAAAAAAAACCTTTAACTCTTAAAGAAGTTTGTTCTATGTAGAAATAAATGAAACTGATAATTTGAAAGTATATAATATATGTTTCATTGTTATATGTTATGCTATTTAACTTTATATATTAAGTTTTATATTTAAAAAATAGATTTTCTCTCTCTCTCTGGATTGAAAACACCTTTATTTCTTAAAGAGGTTTGTTATGGTTGTTGAAATAAATGAAACTGATAATTTGAAAGTATATAATATATGATGTGCACTAGCCCGCCATCTGTTATCAAAATTCAATACTATTTTAAACGCGTAATATTATTTTTGAAATTAAACAATTTCTATTGCCCTTACTGCAATGGAAAAATTAATGGGAGGGCCTGGCTCATCAGTGGTTAATTTTTCCATTGCAGTAAGGGCAGTAGAAATTGTTTAATTTCAAAAATAATATTGAGCGTTTAAAATAGTTTTGAATTTTGATATATAATATATGTTTTACTATTTAACTTTATATTGAGTTTTATATTTAATAAACAATATTTCTGGAGGAAGAAAAACCTACCTCTTAAAGAAGTTGATGCTTAATGTAGGGGAATAAATGAAGACAAACCTAGAAAGTGGACTGACTCGGTGTGCGTGTTTGATCAAATTAGCGCTGGGATTTTCTCATTAAAATTTCATAACGGTCATATAACTTTTAACTTTCTACCACATTGTTGCTCAGTTCTTACAAAACGAATTCTTTTTCCCATTAAATAATGTTTATTCTTTGTTCTTTAAATTTTAGTAATGAAAAATGTTAGGAACAATTATAAAATTATTTATATCGTAACACACAAAGAATATATTATTTTATTAGCAAAGTATTATTTTTTATGTTTATATTTTGCTATACTCTGTACACTTCCCTCTTTTGCTTATCTTTGTTTATCACTCATAGTTTGTTCTTGCCTGAAATAAATTGTTGTCTTATCCCGAAGTTGGTCTTCCCTAATTCTCCACGTGGCAATATGAAAAATAGACACTTCGGCCAGTTAGAGGTTTTTAATTTTCTCAACGTTTCGACAAACCTCTATTGTATTCGTCAGGAGAAGTAAATAAAGATAAAGCATTTGGCAAGGCGTTAAAAATTGTTCTGAGGATACAAGGGCGTTCTCACATGATTTTTCGAATTTAGTACAAAATCTGAAACCCATATAATTATTAATATATTATTAATAAAATTAGTTCTATGATTATTCCTCGTTTTTTTTTATCAATTTGGTGCTCAGTGCAAAGCTATTTAACATATAAATTAATTTATAAACAATATAATGCGGCTTATGATTGTAAAACGGCGTTTATCAAATTTTACCGCAAATGTTTCTTTTAAACGAAAAATCGTAATTTATTTTAAGAAGAAATAACGACTATTTATATCCTTAGGGATGAAGTATGAAAAGATGAATTGTGAAGAGTAATGATGAACGGAAAAATAAAAGTGTCCAGTAATTAGAATAAGGATTGAAATAATCGTTATTTCTCCTTAAAATAAATAACGTTTTTCGTTCAAAAGGAACATTTGCGGTAAAACTTGTTAAACGTCGTTATATAAATTAATATTTATGCTTTAATCAATTTCTTTAATCGATATTTATTAATAATGGATTTATTTATTCTTCTTATTTCTTATCTCCACTCAATCATATCAGGGTATCAAGCTTTGACAACCATCATGACTGGGTGAAGTAGAATGCATCTGCCATTGTCATTAAGACTGGGAGCACTACTCAGTGGCAAGCCACTGACTTAGCTCCGAAAGAAATGGCCGCCTTGACATGAGGAACAGACATCATGTACAGCCGCTCCTAACATGGAAAACAAACGCTGCTCATCCTGTATCCCTGGAGCCCTTACAGGGTACTATCAGCCGGGCCAGCTGAACCCAGGTTTTTTTAGTGAGTTTGTTACTGCTCCCCCTCCTCCTTTTTTATCTGGGCTTGGAACCGACAAAGGCGGAGTTATTTATTTTTATTAATATGATTATATATATTTATTAGAGGTTTTCTTCTTGTTTTGCAGTTCTAACCGTTTTGTCTGATTATATTTATAAATATTTAGTTTAGATAATCGATAAGCAGAATCTTTCGCTACAATATTAGAGCTCTAAAAAATGGTCTGGTAGATTAAATTGGCAAAACGGCTTGGAGAGTTCACTACTGATGAGCCAAGTCCTCCCAATATTTTTTAATCGCAGTAAGGACAGTAGAAGTTTGATTTATGTGTAAAAGAAACCTTTGTCCTTTAATAATTCCATTTATCGTGTATAGATAGGGCGTTATTGCCTTGTAGTAATGTTTACTCAATTCTATTTATTGATGCTCTGGTTTGACTATTGATTCCTTATTAGAGTAAACTCATAAGCACTCATTAACAAAACTTAAGGAAGTTGTACCTTTTAGCATGTATATCGGGATTCAGACATTAACTCTGAAAAATACACTCATGGACAAAACTTAAGGAAGTTGTACCTTTCAGCATTTATATCGGGATTCATACAATAATTCTGAAATATACACTCATAGACAAATCTTAAGAAAGTTATACCTTAAAGCATGTATATCGGGGTTCAGACAATAACTCTGAAATATATTACGGTGACCGTTTTTGAAGACACATGAGATAACCATGTGTGAAGAATATTGCCTTTTTTCCTGGTGTTGAAAGAAAACAGATACCCGGCCTTATCAAATACTTTCCACTTCATTAAGTTTCATCTATGGGTGTATGTATGTGAGAAAATGATAAGCCGTCTCAAACAAGTTTTTTATGCTCTAAACCTTGATTCATTTTACTCTATCTCTTCATTTTTCGGACCTGAAACAAACATACAGTTAAACCTGTCTATAGCGCTCTCTCTGAATAGCGCCTTCCTCTCTATAGCGCCCGATTTTAAATATTCAAATGTAAACATATCACATTAAAAGTGATCTGTCTATAGCACCCACTCTCTATAGCACCATATTTTGGTGAGTCCCAAGAGGGGGCGCTATAGACAGGTTTAACTAAACTAAATTATGTATTAATAAACTTTAAATTAAATTTAATCTATAATTGTATTATGAACTAAATTCAAATAAAACTTTAAAATTTCGGATGCATAACGAAAAATATGAAACATCTATATCTATAAACATATATATCTCTCATATTATATAAAAACAAATTAGGTATATTATTTTTAAAAAATTTTGATTATCAATTTTTCACATCTACGTACTATAATCCTCATAACATCGACGCTACAAATCAAATTAAAATGAGTTTTTTTTGTATTTTGCCTGGTTATTTTAATTAGTTATCATTACTGATTGATTATAACAATTAATATTAGGCATCTCCTTATCATACAAATGAAAGTTTCTGATGGCTTGCGCTATCTATCGGAATAAATATCAACTATTCTCGTTGATTTTTAATTATTCCAGAATTGGCCTTATCCTAGTACTATATCACATTTGTACTTTTTTTTCAAGTAATATTATTTATTAATAATCAGTTTTGATCATTGTTCCTAGGTTACATTCATTTATGATTGTTTCTTCCCATTGTTGTTTCGTTATTCGATCATTCGAATAATTATCTGTTTTAGCAATTTTTAAATTCTTAATCAATATTTCTAACAATCAGTACTCGATTTTTTATATTAGTTATTGAATTTTTATACTAAATCTTGCTTTTTTTGCATAGGATTCTGTGTCTTAAATACACTAGCTATTCATATGTGATATTTAGACATTTATGCGCGTTATTAATAATTTCAGATATCTCTCTCTCTCTTCGATTCTAAAGAGGAATTAATTAGTGTCCTTAGACAATCATTTTGCGTTTATGTAGTATGTTTATTATATATATTGCTGCTTGGAAAATTAGGGAAGACCAACTTCGAGATGAGACAGGAATTTATTTCAGGCAAGAACATACTATGAAGGATAAACAAAAGATAAGCAATGAGGGAAGTTTACAGTATAATATAAATATAAAAAATGATACTCTGTTAATAAAATAATAAATACTTTGTTACATAGCTCCTTCCCTATGGGAGCTGTGACCCACAGCTAGCAATTATTGCAGATATTGACATGGATCTGAGGTGCTTCTGCCAAGGATTCCATCGAATCTTGGAACTTTATCCCTAGTACCTTTGCGTCCATTTTCATGCGGCGTGAAGAGTGGCTTTGCGTCGTATCGTCTATAGGGACATAGTCATCTTAGAGGGAAGTCTTGGCTTTGACACGGCAGTGGAATCCTGGTGCCAGTCTCTGAAAATGTAGATCACAGCACCCATGGCTTATAGGTCTTTTCGGCGAACTTCAGTTTGTCTTCCCTAACTTACCCAGCATCTCCATCAAAATGCCACGTGGAAAATTAGGGAAGACAAACTTCAAGATAAGACAACAATTTATTTAAGGCAAGAACAAACTATGAAGGATAAACAAAATATAAGGAATGAGGGAAGTTTACGGAGTAGTAAAATATAAACATAAAAAATGATACTCTGTTAATACTAGTGTAAAATAATAAATAATTCTCGCCAAACAATATAAATATTATAGGATATAAATAATTTATGAACAAACTGTAGAGAGAATATACGTCAAAATATTCTTGTAAAAATGTACATAATACACGAGTTGGTTCATATATTGAGAACAGCTGTCATCTTTCAGAATAAAACTGATTGAACGTCTGAAGAAATTTTCAGGAAGTTTCACAAACTAATATTTTCTTTTGATAGATTATCTCACAAATATTTCTCTGCTATGCCTGATTTTTCTTCAAAATTTAAATTTGTGTATTACTTATTATTAAATAATCATTTATAAATTAATAAAAAGGCATTTCTTTATCGTGCAACTTAAAGTTGCTGATGTCCTTACCCCATCTATTGGAATAACTATCAATTATTTGTTTGTTTTAATTATTACAGAATTGGCCAAATACCCATTCTTTATTAATAAAGAAAAGTCAACCACGTAAATATTTCGGGCTGTTGGCCCTCGTCAACGTGGTGTAAGCTGTATCTCAATGACCAAAAAAAGTAGTTAAGGTCAGAAGTACGTGAGACCACGCTGAAGAGGGCCAGTAGCCCGAAACGCGTACGTGGTTAGATTTAATTGATTAACCAAGAATGTTTGGACAATTTTTGAATAAATAAAAATTAACGAATAGCTTATATTCTTTCCGATAGATGGCGCAAGCCATCAGTAACTTTCAGTTGCACGATAAGGTGATGTCTTTTTAATAATTTATCGACATTATCCCTGTACAATATCATATTTGTACTGTTTTTTCACATCATTCATAAAGTCTATTTTATAGAGATAATCATATTTGTTAACAGAGAATGTATGACATGCACAATATGCTAATTTCAATACTTATACACATGGAAACTAATTATGGTTAAATATATCAACAAAACATATTTCAAATGTAATATCCTTCCTCAAAGTAAAATAATTAATATAATTATAGTAAAAAAATTGCCGGAGAATGATATTCATGTACTAAAAAAGGCACCTCTATGGCACCTCTACAAGCACCAGATTCCCATTCCTGGACACTTTTATTTTTCCGTTCATCATTACTCTTCACAATTCATCCTTTCATACCTCATCCCTAAGGTTAGAAATAATCGTTATTTCTCCTTAAAATAATCTTTGATATTTCGTTGAAAAGAAAAACATGCGGGATAATTTTCAAATGTCGTTTTACAATCACAAGCCACAAGGAATAGTATGAAATAAAAGGATTTTAAAGCGCGAATGTTTCTTTTATACATAAAACGAACTTCTACTGTCCTTACTGCGATGAAAAAATATATTGGGAGGGCTTGGCTCATCAGTGATGAACCCTCCCAGCGGTTTCGCCAATTTAATCCACCAGACCGCTTCTCAGAGCTCTAATATTGCATTGGATCATTCTGCTTTTATATTCTACACTGAAGGATGGAATCTTAGAAATGGTTTTCAAGTAAACTATGGACATAAGCTTATAGGACAGTAGAATTATATTCAAATATTTGCTTCGAGCAATGCTCTTCAGCAAACTATAAAGACAAGGTCATTAGGAATAAATTAGCACAAAGCAATAACGCGCCATCTATACATATAAAATAAAAGGATTTAAAAGCGCGAATGTTTCTTTTATACATAAAACGAACTTCTACTGTCCTTACTGCGATGAAAAAATATAAATAAAAATATCGCAGTAAGGACAGTAGAAGTTCGTTTTATGTATAAAATAAACATTCGCGCTTTTAAATCCTTTTATTTTATATGTATAGATGGCGCGTTATTGCTTTGTGCTAAGGAATAGTATGTGTGATTTCTAGAAAATGTTCTGAATTTCTTCAACAAAAAAAAAAAAATAGAAAATTGAACGTTCGATAAAACATAAAATTATATAATTAATTTTAATATATTTAGGTCTTAGATAATTAAATTCATTGTTAGAATATATATATGTGAGGGGAAAAGTGAACTATCTATGAAATTTTTCTTATTTCGAAAAAAAAAATAAAACTTTGAAGGTCTTTTTCAACTTATGGCACCATATGAGTAATGGTTGTCTGTAGAAAACGGTATATTCGCATTTCTTTCTGACCTTATATAAGGAATTAATCTCTTTATGTATATTACAAACATATGGGTATGTTTGCATATATTTAAACTTCCTTCTTCTTTCTTATCTCCAATCAATCATATTACGGTGTCAAGCTTGTAGCAGGCCGACTTAGCTTTGAAATAAATGGCCGCCTCTGACATGAGGAACAGACGCCATATGTAGCCGCTCCTAACATGGAGTACAAACACTGCTAATCCTGTATCACTGGATTAGAAGCCCTTACAGGGTACTTTCAGCCGGTGTATAAAGCTGCTGCTCTGGGTGCATTTTAAAATTCTGTTGTTGTTTAGGTGTCTAAAGAGAAGCTTGAGATGTCTCCATGCATCTATTTCACAGCAGTCGCAATGTTCTCTATCTTAGGTGTGTAAAGCTGCTCCTCTGGGTCCATTTCAATTTTCTGCAAGGATGAGGCCATTGCTGTATATTATAATTCCTTCTGCTTGATGCAGGGATGGTTGGTTAAGGCATACTTCAAGGGCTTTCCAAATAGCTGTCAGTTTACAAGTGAAGTTTGACAAATATTTTCCTTCTCCTTCTTTAATTTTGACGCGTTTTTCATCTTGCAGTTTTATGTTAATTCCGGCCCCTCCATTACTCCGGGTAAGGTCTGATGATCCATCAGTATATGCTTTTAAATAATTTCTCTGATCGTATAAACCAATTGTGTAAAGTCCTTTCTTTTTAAGTATGTTTTTGTTATCTTTTTTAATTGCAGGGTTCATTCAGATTAGGATTGATGATTACATTTGATGGTAATGGAGTAGAAAATATTATTATATATCATTCTAGAGCAAAATTATATAGTAGGGTAGGATTGGTAGGTAGTTACTGTAATGTTGTCGAACGTGGCGGCCGAGTTAGGAAGACAAAGTTGTCATTGTAGTGTAGCGAGGGAGTAGGTACTGTAGTGTTGTCGAACGTGGCGGCAGATCAATACCAGATAAATCGATGAGCCTCACGCAGATCTCCCAGATTATCAAGAGTCAACATCACACAAAGCCAATACCGTGGAATTCTATCACCTTTCTTTCTCACTTCTTATCAACGATCTTATCAATAACACTATCATTATATCATTAGTTGGAAACAGTTGAAAAAGTATTCAAACAAAATTAAAAAATGTGGTGGGAAGAGTTTCTTTTACGGTTTTTGCATCAAGCCGAGATTTCTACCATTTTCCCCTTCTACAGGAGTAAAAATGTATAAGCCATCTATACTTAATACTTCTATTATTTTATATATATTTAATTTTAAAAAGGCATATATTTGTTCAAAATACAATTGATTCACCAATATTCCAGTTGGCTGAACGTCAACCTCACTAAGGTATTATAACATTTTAATGTATGTCAACAACAAACTCAGTGCCAAATATATGTTTTTATATGTTTTAATACCTTGAAAAAAGGGTGGCGTTCAACCAACTGAAATATTGGTTAATAAATAATGTTTTGATGCACTAGCGCGCCATCTGTTATCAAATTACGAAACTATTTTAGACGCGTAATATTCTTTTTAAAATAAAACAATTTCTACTGCCCTTATTGCAATGGAAAAATTAAAGGGAGGGCCTGGCTCATCAGTGGTGAACCCTCCCAGCGGTTTCGCCAGTTTAATCTACCATACCGCTGTTATATTGCATTTTTGGAACTTTCTTTTATAGTGATACTGATGCTTGACTCTTCGAATGGGTATTTTAGATGAACTATGGACATAAGCTTTTAGGACAGCAGAATTACATATAATAATAAATATATAATAAGCTTCGAGCAATCGCTCTTCCGCAAATATCAATTTGTGTCTTTTATTCGAACAATTAAAAATAATATTACGCGTCTAAAATAGTTTTGTAATTTAATAAATAATGTATTGATTATATTCAATTAAATATATATATTATCGAATTACTCGTTTATTATATATTTATATATGAGGTTGGTTCAATGTATTAAACATGTAAATTTAATCGAAAATAATCAGCATAAATCTATAACTACACTCATAAACAAAACTTAAGGAAGTAGAAATTATTTGATATTTCCTCGTCTTCTGTTTTTTTTTTTTTTTTGGAGACCGGAAACTTTGTTCACACTTAGTTATCTTGTGTGTTTTCACAATGAAAGTCACTGTAATATCTTTCAGAGTTATTGTCTGAATTCCGATATACACGATAAAAGGTACAACTTCCTTAAGTTTTGTCCATAAGTGTATCTTTCAGAGTTATTGTCTGAATCCCGATATACATGCTGACCTGATTTGAGGCGTAAAGAAGAAAATAAAATAATACATATTTACATATCTACAGAAAAAGCCGGCCAACGGGAAACAACAACAATAAGTTTATATAGGGAGGCCGCTACATCTGGTGATCGACTTTACAGAGTAGTTTGTTCTAAAAGTTATAAATTCAAAATAAATAACATTTTTTATATCTATATATATAAAAATGAATGTTTGTTGGTCCGTCCGTAAGTGATAATCTTCTACATCGCTCAACCGATCGTGATGAAACTTTGGGAAGTTGTTTAGTATACTACCGGGATGGTTTCTGGCTAATTACTCTTTAGAAATAACCTTTCGTTGCATTTTTATTTACAATAAAACGTAAATTCACTCGCAATCAGCGCCCCCTCGCGGCAGGCGTATGGCCTGAAATAGCCTCGCATGAGCGTATTTGTAACGTCAAGCTTAGCCTATAGGTTAGGTACACAGCTTCGTACCCCCACAACCTAGGTTCGAGGCTCAGCGTGGGTGTTTTTTTTCATTTCTTTTATATTATTGTAGCAAATTATTAAAAATATTATTTTATTTAAAATGTAGGCTTTTTAAAATAAAAATTAACATAAACAATTTTTAAATAATATTTATAACAAACCTAGGTTCGAGGCTCAGCGTGGGTGTCTTTTTTTTATTTTCATTTCTTTTATATTATTGTAGCAAAGCCTTTTTTACAGCATTATTATATTTTAATTGGTTTATTTTAAATATGTTTGTTATGAAGGCTCTATGTAATACTATTTAGAGCACATATTACATTTTAAACACCTAAGCACCCCTCTTTTTAATATTGTAGCAAAGTATTAAAAGTATTATTTTATTTTAGATGTTTGCCATGAAACTTTGGGAAGTTGTTTAGTATACTACCGGGACGATTTCTGGCGAATTATTTTAAAATAATATTTATAACATAATTATAGCAAATTTTAAGACATATTTTTAAATTCTGTGTTTGTGCATATATAAATATTTTACAAAAATTGTGAGAACGTTCTATTAGAATATCTCAAAAACAAAAAAACAATACATATAAACAAGTTCACTGACATTTATTAATGCAGTGATTATAAAGGGCTATATTATCTATATATATAAAAATCACTTTCAAATTTTAACGTAACGTTCCATTCTCAATCCCGTAGGGCTTTAGATCGGCTAAAACATTTTTATCTTTATAAGTGAATATTAACTTTACTGTACTGAATAGTTTAGTATAATATTAATTTAACATATTACAACTTAGCCACAGCAACGCGTGGCCGGGTTCGCTAGTAACCTATATATATCAATTAGGATAATAAATAAACTATATATATTAAATATAATTTTTATTTTTATTTTATTTATTTATTTATTTATATTTATTGTTACAAAAGCACGAAGTCTAAAGGACTATTGTGCTGTGCTAGTATTATTTATATATATGATTAATTATTTACACGATGGATTAGTATTGTTTTGTAAATTATTGTACAAATAGTTCTAAACTTAACAAAGTTCTCATAAGATAGAGTATATACACAAAGAGAAATTGGTAATGTTTCAAAGTATCTACATACAATTTGATTAGTCAGAGGGCAAGATAAAAGAAGATGCTCTGGTGATTCAACATCTAAGCGGCATTCACATGTTGGATCATTGATAGCATTCAGTTTGAATAGGAAACTTAAGAAGGGTCCTTTGCCAGTTAAGAATAATGTAGTGAATTTATCAGAGGAAATGAAATTTGGGACAACAATTGGAAAGAATTTTTTGAACAGTTCATTAGATTGAGAAAGATAAAACTTAAATTTTAGATCCAGATATAGTTTGTTTAATTCTTTTTGAAGGGGTTTTTTGAGTGTTCGATCTGTGAGAGAATTTGTCATATTATACTTTGTTTGTAATAATTCAAGATAATCGGACAGTAAAGGGGTTTTCGCTAGTATATGTGTGATGTAAGAAGATGAAGTCCTATAAGCATGAATGCATCTAATAAGAATTTGATATTGTATAGAATTCAACTTGGATCTTTTTGCTGCAGTGATAAAAGGAAACCAAATATTTGATGCATAGCTTATTGTAGAGCGTATCATAGCTTTATATAAGATCAATCTACGTCGAGTATCAATGCCCCAAGTACGTGCACATAATGAGAATAATATATTCTTAAGTTTCGTAGCTTTCATAATTATATTGTCAACATGTGTTCCAAAATTAATCTTATTCCTTTGTCTATGATTTTTAAAAATAACTCCCAAAATTTTAACAGTTTCTGATGGTTGAATTATTTTTCCATCAAAATTAATGGGCAATTTTTCATAGTTATGTAGATAGAGTATACCTGTTTTGTTTGGACTTAGTGAAAGTTTTACCTTTTCACACCATGCTTTGATTTTTATTAAACATTTGGTAATATTATACTGAAGATCATAGATGTTTGAACTCCATACCACAAATGTCACATCGTCCGCGAAAGCAATTACTCTAGCAAAACTTTCGTTAAAAGATAAGTTGAAATCATTAAGTAATATATTCCAAAGAATAGGAGAAATAATACCACCCTGGGGACATCCCTTATTTATCTTTTTTATACACTTTACATTAGTATATTTAAACTCTACACTCCGGTCTTCAAAGTAAGAATTAATTATTTTTATAAGTACCGCTGGAAAATTTGCCTTGTCCAATTGTTGGATAATTGCCGGATGCCATGCGTTGTCGAAAGCTCCGCTGATGTCCACTGTTACTATTGCCGTATTTTCTGTTTCTCTTTTCAAAAGACTTAATTTAGTTATTTCTTGTAAAGCAGAGATTGTTGATTTTTCTTGTGTAAATCCATGTTGAGCAGGATGCATAACATTATTACTATTAATATGATTTAAAAGTTCAATATGAATTAGACTTTCAAAAATTTTACCTAAATTAGAAGACAAGCTTATAGGGCGGTAGGCTTTCGGATCTTTATAATTTTCTTTATTAGGTTTTTTTATAATCATTACTGCTGACTTTCTCCAGGCCTCCGGATAATAATTAAGTCCCATACAAGCATTGAACAATTTTGTTAACACAGGAGATATATGATGAACTGCCGTTTTTATCATCTGATTGCTTATATGATCTATTCCTGGAGCCTTGCCATTTTTAAGTTTTTTAATTATTGAACAGATTTGAATATTATCAAAATAAATGATTTTATCATTAGAAAAAGTATAACTCTTGTCTCTGATTAATTTATGATAGTTTGTGTCAGAAGATTGACAGTCATTCGGAAATAGAGAAGATAAAAGATTTTTCATTTCTGATTCGAGCACATCTTGAGATACATCTAGAATTGGTAAATCAAAAGACCTAGGAGAAATTTTTTGTTTAAAAGTTTTGTAAGTATTACCAAAAGGAGATGTATTTTCAACTTCCTCCAGGAATACCCTCCAGCTTACATTTCTTGTTTTTTCAATAATATGCATATACTTATTTCGTATTTCTTTATACATTTTTTCATCAACTAGCTGTCTATTAGACCGTTTACCCCGATAATATAGATTTCGAACATATTTAAAATGATTTTTAAAAAGTTCCAGTTCATCCGTCCACCAATTAAATGGATTATTATTTAAATATTTTGGTTTTAATCGTAGAGATGCATATGCAGCTTCAATTAATATGTCAGTTATGTGAGAAACTACACAGTTTATATCGTTTAGATTTACTATTTTACCTAATTTCATCATTGCCTCATTTATCCTAGACACATTGATTGCCTGCTCATATTTTTGCCAATTGGCTCTTTTTTCTTGAAAATACCACGTAGAATTATTTTCATGTAATAAACTTTCTGTTTCCAGACTAATGTCGAATGAGATTGCGTGATGGTCTGTGATTTGCGAAAGATTTAACGTTTTCCATCCATTAACAAGTACATGAGCATGACTATTAGTAATAGTAAGGTCTATTATACTTAATCCTCGACATGTTTTGTTTCGATTGTTATGTATGAGCATATTGTGAAAATCAATTATAGGTTGAAGTCTTCTACCGTTTTGATTAATAATATTATCAAACCACATCTGACTTCGAGCGTTAAAATCTCCAGCTAAAATCAATGGATTTGTGTTAAAATTTTTAATTAATTTATCAAGGAATTGAACATGACAGGTATCCATTTTATTAGGGTGTATATAAATATTTGAAAGAATAATTTGCCGTTTAGTAGTTTGTACTGATATAGTGGTTGCAAATGAATTTGAAAACTCTTTAATTAATTTACATGATAAGAAAGGGTTTGTAACGATTGTTGCGGTATATATTGGAACTCCCGGTATATTTGCATAATATATTTTTGAACGCATATTAAAGATTACTTCATTATTTATACTATATGGTTCTTGAACTATAATCATATCATATTTTTCTTTAGAAATAAATTCCCTTATTTCATTATTAACCAAATTGCTTTTCCGCGTGTTTTGTTGTAGAATTTTTAATTTGAACATTGACCAAAAAAAAATAACAAGAATAAGTCTATTCTAATCCAAAGTAACAATATCATGATCTAAATCTGCATAACATGTTCTTTGTATCTCATATTTCATTTGTTGAAGGAACACAGGACATAATTTGTCATTAGAACGATGATTATTGCTATTCCTATATTTAGGATGCGTAGAGCAATTTATGCACTTGGGCAAGGATTGACAGTTTACATGTTGGTCATTGTCTCCGCAATTTTTACATTTTATGATGTTACATGAATTTTTACTATGACCATAACTAAAACAGTTTTGACATTGACGTACAAGCACCTTATCCTTCATATATGTAACCTGTATGTCTGTATATATACGTTGTAATTTCTTCATAATTTGGTATGTAGCCGGGGAAATGCGGAGAACAACATCCTGTACATCAGTATTTGATCTCATAGCGAACAGAACCTTTATCTTCTTCTCTCGACCTTCTAACTCTGGGTTTATGATGTGTGTGTGTGCATTAGCCCGCCATCTGTTATGAAAATTAGAAACTATTGAATGAATCATACGCCTCTATAATAGTTTCGAATTTTAATTCGAATTTTCGAAAAATAATCAAATAGGCTTCCGAATTACTTTAAATATTTATTTAATTAGTTATAGGAAAGAATTTAAATATAAAATAAAAGTTACTATATACATGAGAACCAGCAGTTAGAGCAAGAGGGGAGAACTGAGTTTTTCTACCTTCCACGTGGCGCCACTGTTTTCCCTGACCGGTCGGTCCAGTCCAGATAAGAGGGAGTAACTCTGTCCTCCTGTAACAATATTAAAATTGTGCGAAATATTTACTGTTTTATTTTAAAATTCATAATATAAAAATTAAGTTATTTCGGTAAAAAAAACATAAGAATATAATTTGTTATTATATATTAAGTAAAATATTATTTTTATATACATATTTATTTTGAAATATAGAGCAATCCATAGATAAATCTTCAATTAAAAAGGCATATATTGGATCAAAATATCATTTATTTTACCAATATTTCAGATTGCTGAACGCCAACCTTTATCAAGGTGTTATAACATTTTAAAGTGTGTCAACAACAATGTTATAACACCTTGATAAAGGTTGGCGTTCAGCCAACTAAATTATTGGTAAAAAATATGATATTTTGATCCAATATATGCCTTTTTAATTAAACATATTTATTTGAAAGAATGTAATTAAATATGGGGTAGGGATTATATATATTGTTTTAAGCCGGGAGTAAATTCCTCTAAATTAAATATAATTTAATTCATTGTCGCTCTCTTCCTTTATATAAATATTTAAATAAAGGGAGGAATGTTTAAAATTTACATAATGCCATCTAAATTAGCCCGCAAATTGCAATTTGAATAAAATTCTAAATTAAATTCCTTTTCTACTAAATAGCAATTAATTAATTATTATTCTTAAGTCTTAATTGAAATACTATCATGGTTTGATAATGGTAGGAAAATGGGATATCAAAATATTATTGTTAAACTAATTGTTACAGTGGATTGCCGTTTGGCAGATTCTTCAGTCTTGATTCTTTCCTCAGAAATGTCTTGATTCATTCCTCAGAAATGTCTTGATTCTTTCCTCGGAAATGTCTTGATTCTTTCATCAGAAATGTCTTAATTCTTTCTTCAGAAATGTCTTGATTTTTTCCTCAGAAATGTCTTGATTCTTTTCTCAGAAATGCCTTGATTCTTTCCTCAGAAATGTCTTGATTCTTTCCTCAGAAATGTCTTGATTCCTTCCTCAGAAATGTCTTGATTCTTTCCTCAGAAATGTCTTGATTCTTTCCTCAGAAATGTATTGATTCTTTCCTCAGAAATGCCTTGATTCTTTCCTCAGAAATGTCTCGATTCTTTCCTCAAAAATGTATTGATTCTTTCCTCGGAAATGTCTTGATTCTTTCCACAGAAATGTCTTGATTCTTTCCACAGAAATGTCTTGATTCTTTCCTCAGAAATGTCTTGATTCTTTCCTCAGAAATGTATTGATTCTTTCCTCAGAAATGTCTTGATTCTTTCCTCAGAAATGTATTGATTCTTTCCTCAGAAATGCCTTGATTCTTTCCTCAGAAATGTCTCGATTCTTTCCTCAAAAATGTATTGATTCTTTCCTCGGAAATGTCTTGATTCTTTCCACAGAAATGTCTTGATTCTTTCCACAGAAATGTCTTGATTCTTTCCACAGAAATGTCTTGATTCTTTCCTCAGAAATGTCTTACATTTTTCCAGAACGTGTTTCAACCATTCTACAAGGTTAGATAAGTGAATAATGAGATAAATTAAATATTTCATTTTGATATATTCGAAATAAAGTTTTAATGAATAACTAGTTATATTTTTCATTATATGATGATAATTCAAAAGAAATTGTAACTATAAAACTTTGTACCTCTTGTATTAAAAGGTATATATTTTGGGATTATTTTAAAATATTTATTTGCCAATATTTCGGTTGGCTGAACCTTAACATTGTCAAGGCATATAATGATTTAAATTAAAGATTCAAATAAATTGTACTGCATACATATCTCTGAAATTTGTAACAAATAAATTTTCAGGCAATATGTTTATTTTCAATAATATCATCAAATATTATCTCTACAGACCTTACTGCAATGATATAAGTTATTGAATAATAGAGCTTGGTTCATCAGTAGTGAACCCTCTCAGCGGTTTCGCCAAATTAATCTCTAGACCGCTCTACTATTGTATTGGATTCCAAAATCTCTTTATTAGGTACCGCTTAAAAAGAGCAACCTAGTTTATGATATTTACAACAATGAATAACAATTGAATATATAAATTATATTAAACAAATGGTTAACGCGGGATTCGATCCCGGTTCATGGCTGTCGGGAATCGAGGGTTTTACCCACTCTTTCTTGTATTGGATTGTTTTGGGATATATCCTGTATTTTCTATGGAAGGTAGCTTAGGGGTGTTTAGTTAACCTATGAACATAAGCCTATAGGTCTGTAGATATACATACATATATATTTTCAAGGTATTGCAATGAGCAAATCTCTTCCGCAAATATGGTTTCATAACAAATATATATTATAAAAAAGGGCGTACCAGGATACAGATCCAGGTACGCCCTTTTTTATAATCTTAATTAATGGATCGCATTTTGACTCAAATATATATTAGTAAATTAAATTTATAAATTTAATTGCCATCTATATATAAAATGTGTAACTAATAAATTCACTGTAACTATAATATAACTCTAAATATAGTTGTGTATATATATACACTTGTATATCCACAAAATTTATTGAAATTTTAATAAGTTCTTTACTCATCTATGAATTCCCTTAGCTGTCCGATGTCACCAATGCCACTAAGGACAGTCTGGCAGTTACCAAAGTTTTTTTTATATCCTTTTGTTAGTCTAAATTAGACAATATCTTGGAGGTCGTGCTCATAAAGAAGTTCAAGAACTCTTTTTGGTTCTCTGTACAGGGATCCTTTGTCCTTTCCAATAGAATTTAGTATATATTGGGGAGTGGTCTCTTCGGTTTTGCACCTAGTGTACATGGGGAAGCTTTTGGCTCCCTCTTTATAGATTAGTAGACGCAGGTGACCAGATTTCCATTTGGCCAACTTATCGACTTCTTTCTATATGAACGTCTTCATATAAGTTATATGCCAATTATGTTAAAGCGCTGGTGTTACCAAAGTTGTATAAGCGACTGTTCCACCCTCCCAACTTGAAGGGAGTCCCTCGGGGTGACGGGATTATGGCATACTGCCAGGTAGCTGCCCCAGTATTTTTAAATTCCGAGAGCCATGTCAACCTCCTCGTTCTTGTTTAGATTGATCGCCTCGTTCTATCATCTTTTTGTCTCTTCTTCGCTAATCACATCGACACAGGATATGTGAAGTAGCTACACTCATGGACTACACTGAAGTAGTATGTCTTTTATGTCACCGCTTGTCGTGTGTTTTTTTAAGGAAGTGTGGTGTATTTAGGTTGATTAAAAAGTAAAATATATTTTAAGCTTTATTTATTTAAATAACTTGTATTATATCACACCGTATTAGAGGCAAATTTAAGAATTACAAGTCAACAATAGAATAATGATGATAAGGTATATTATGATATATACAATATATCACAGAATCTGTGAATTTAATATTAATATTACATTAATATATATATATTATACATAATATTATATTATATTATAAAAATATAAATATACGACAGGGAGAAAGTAGCAATTTTGTTCACAATTGGTTATATCGTGTCTTCAATAAAGGTTACTGTGTATCAAATATATTTCAGAAAGGAATTTTAAGTATCCAGACGATTTTATACCTTCTATTTTATAATGTTATATATACATTCATGTGGACACAAAACTAAAGGAAGTTGTACCTTTTTGCATGTACATCGGTATTCAGACAATAACTCTGAAAGATACACTCATGGACAAAACTAAAGGAAGTTGTACCTTTTTGCATGTACATCGGTATTCAGACAATAACTCTGAAAGCTACACTCATGGACAAAACTTAAGGAAGTTGTACTTTTTAGCATGTATATCGGGATTCACACAATAACTATGAAAGCTACACTCATGGACAAAACTTAAGGAAGTTGTACTTCTTAGCATGTATATCGGGATTCAGACAATAACTCTGAAAAATACACTCATGGACAAAACTTAAGGAAGTTGTACCTTTAGCATGTACATCGGGATTCGGAAAATAACTCTGAAAGATACACTCATGGACAAACCTTAAGGATGTTGTACCTTTTAGCATGTACATCGGTATTCAGACAATAACTCTGAAAGATACACTCATGGACAAAACTTAAGGAAGTTGTACCTTTAGCATGTACATCGGGATTCGGAAAATAACTCTGAAAGATACACTCATGGACAAACCTTAAGGATGTTGTACCTTTTAGCATGTATATCGATTTTCAGACAATAACTCTGAAAGATATTTTATACACAGTGGTCTTTATTGAAGACACACGAGATAACCAAGTGTGAACAAAATTTCTTATGCCTCCTCAAAAAAAAAAACAGACGACCAACTATATTAGAGAGTTTTTCTTAACTAATTTTTGTACAGTAATGTACATGCGAAAAAGTTAAACTTCTTCAAATATTGTCTATGAGTGTATACGCAATTCAAATCTTATGTAATATCGTACGCAAATATATTATTTTGAGAGTTTTTATATGATATAAATCATATATTATTTTATACTGAAATAGATCAACCCATATTTTAATCTTTAGATAATAAAAAGGCATATATTGGATTGAGTAAAGGATTTATATAACAATATTTTCGGTTGTGTGTGTGTGTGTGTGTGTGGCTAGAAGCTAACCTTTGTCAAGGCATTACAATTTTATATTTAAAAAAATGATAATTGTAAAAGTAAAATTTAAAAGACCTCTTGAAAACCCCAGGACTATAATAGAAAATCTGAGACAATGGAACCTAATGAAGATTGTTTAAACTACTTGAGGAATAAGCTACAACAACAAAGTTAAATTTTTATGCAAAAATGTAATGCCTTGATAAAGGTTGGCGTTCAGCCAACCAGAATATTGGCAAATAAATATTTTATTCAATCCAATATATGACTTTTTACAATATATAAATATTATTTTATGTATATCTCTTATATTACACTACAATTAATAATAGTAATAATATTTCTTTTGAAATCAAATTTTGGAAAAACATAATATTCATCTGTTATTCTTTCATTCAGACAAGACAAAACAATCTGATTATTTGATTTTAACACAAAATATTTTATGTTTTCAAATATATTGAACACAAAAATATATTAAAATTGAATTTCCAATCATTAATTTTTCCTTATATCTATAATTACAGCGAACCTATTATAAATATATTTATTAGAAACAAATTTATATACAATATTATAGTTTCTTTGAAAAATATAAATACAATAAGTATAATTTTGTTTATCTACTATATCAAATATTTACAGTAATATATATTTAATGATGTGACCAAACTATAAATTGTTTTTAATGATTATTTACGGCAAATATTACAGATAATTTGAGATGAAAAAAGGAAGCTTTCAAAGAAAGATGAAATAAATAAAAAGGAACACAATTACATCCAACATTTTGGATCATTAAATCTAGCGTGGAATGTTATTGTATTGTATTTCAGAAATTTCTTTTGAAATACCTCAGAAATTACCTATATATATAGGTATATAAATATATATATATCTGTTCTATTCATTAAACATTATATGCAATTTAATATAAATATATATATAATACATATTATTATATATGTTCTTTGATCTAGATTTTAAATGATTTTTAAATTATTTTATTATTACAGAAGCACGAAGTCTATCTGAATATTGTGATATATTAGAATTATTTACATATAAACACCTGTATATTTTTGAAAATAGTCCAATTCATTAATACATATTTAAATAAAAAGGCATATATTGGATCAAAATATCATTTATTTTACCAATATATCAGTTGACTGAACGCCAACCTTTATGTGGCGCTGTGTTTGTTGTTGACACACATTAAAATGCTATAATACCTTGATAAAGGTTGGCGTTCAGCCAACTGAAATATTGATAAAATATATGTTATTTTGATCCAATATACGCCTTTTAAATATATATATTTCTAATTATTTACACGATGAATTAGTAGTGATTTATAAATTTGTGTACAAATAGCTCTAAACTTGCCAAAGTGTTCATAAGATTGAGTATATACAGAAAGATGATTTGTCATTTTGTCAAAGTAAGCAAGTACAATTTGGTTAGTTAGAGGGCAAGCCAACAAAAGATGTTCTGGTGTTTTAACATAAATGATAAAAAAAAAGATCTTCTTTATCAAATTCAAATTATATATTAATGTTATAAAGGAAATAAAGTCTCAAGGGCTAAGTATCTTGCCAAATTTTTATTCTCTAGCTTTCGGACCTGTCAGTCCTTCCACAGGAATATCACGAATATTATTGAAGAATATTATTATTTTGATCTATTTATAGATATAATGAATTAATATTAAATTGCCCAGTCTTCCTCTATTTTTTTATAAATATTGAGCAAATCATGTTATAACTATTTAGATTTATTTATTTTCTGATTATACATATGTAAACATATGTTAAACGTACACTCATAGACAAGACTCGAGGAATAACAAAGTTTTTGATGACGCCAGTCGTATGTTCTTTTAGTTGCAAAGGATAGCGCTCTGCCATCTGAAAAACTCATGTGCTCTTGGTCAAGATATGGATTTTTTCAAATTTTAATACCAACCCCTTGCCTTATTTATTATTTTATTTATTTAAAATATTTTTTTAACATAATTATATTAAAAATAAAAAAGGCATATCCTGACCATGAGCACATGTGCTTTTTAAATGGAAGAACGCCATCTAGTGGAACAGAAATGAACTAAACATTGATTTAGCCTGTTCCCGGATATTTTGCCAACCCATCTTCTTGATTAATCAAGAAAAGCAATCCACGAATATTGAATATAGTCAATATATATATTTAGCTTGCTCCGTGATATTTGGCCAAAAAGCACATGTGCTCGTGGTCAGGAGATGCCTTTTTTATTTTTAATATCAACACCTGACCCACTTATCTTTTATTTTTTTCTATTGTTTTTCATATATATATATATTAAAATAAAGAAAGCATATCCTGACCATTAGCACATGTGCTTTTTAAATGGCAGAAGGCCATCTAGTGGAACAGAAATCAACTAAAGGTTGATTTAGCCTGTTCCCTGATATTTGGCTAACCCATTTCATTGATAAATCAAGAAAAGCCAACCACGAATATTGAATATAGAATATAGATTTTTGCTGATTTTGGAATTAGATATACAAAATTATTGATCATTTGCTTTACACATGAATATGTCTTTTGATATTGCAGCTGCGGTAATAATAATAAAAAATAGTTTAGATCAGAATTAGCTTTAATTGAGCTTATGGAATATATAAAAAACAGAATTTGATAAAGTACAACCTGTTTTAAGGCAAATAGAATGAAGAATATAAAAGATTACATATTTACATATCTACAGAAAGAGTCGGCCAACGGGAAACAACAACAATAGCTTTATATAGGGAAGGTCGCGATATCTTGCGGTTCACTTTACAGAGTAATTTGATCTGGGAATATAAATTTTGTTGATATTGACAATTGCAGATATTTCTACGATATTTGATATACAGATATTTGCATAGTTTCTCTATTGTCTATGTTAATTGACATCTCTGTCTATATATCACGGCCTTGTTAGATTGTTAGTTGGCTAGTGGTTATTGGATAGGACAGGTCAGCTGCTGATGTACATATAATTTGTCCTTCTTTTATTGTTTTATACCTTTAAGTAATAAATGATCTAATAATCTATAATTTTTTACCAACAATTTTGAAATAGAATATAATTTTTATATAACATATATCATATTATCTAAAGAGACAAGGGTCGCCTCTCCCATCAAAATAGACGTCTAAAACCAAACGCCATCTATTAATCGTCGCCGCAACTAGCGGCCTCGGGTCGGTGACAAAGCCACAACACCAGCTTTGGCAAACTAAAAACGTCCACCTAGAGACCATGGTTTCGGGCTAATGGCCCTCGTCAATCTAGGGCGGACTTTATTCCATGAGATCCACACTGGATCTAATGGAATCTTGACAATCTGCCAAAGAAGTGTTTAGCTGGCTAAGTGACTGGGTCATATCTATGTTGACGGGAGAGGCGACCCTTGTCTCTTTGAATCAATTTCCTTCCGGCAAAAATTCCATCTATATAATATTATAGAAGCCATTAACCCGAAATCATGGTCTATAGGTGGACGCTTCTTAGTTTGCTAAAGCTGGTGTTGTGGCTTTGTCACCGACCCGAGGCCACTAGTTGCGGCGACGGTCAATAGATGGCGTCAGGTTTTGACGTTTATTTAGACGGGAGAGGCGCCCATTGCTTCTATGGATTAATTTCCTTCCGGCAAATTTTCCATCTATATAAAAAATATTATATAATTTATTCAAATTTAAAAGACATTTCAGAATTATTATATATCTCTTTAAAATATGCTCATAACTTTCTCTATATTAATTTAGGAGAACCCCCAATTGGAAGATTGCGTGTTTGTGATTTCAATTCCACAAATTTATTCAGAAATCTGAATGGACAATAAGGTTTGGGTTCACTAGTGTTTGCATGAAAATACGTTCATAAATAATAAAATAGTAATTTCACTTTTCCCTACTTTCAGGTCATAAATTGTTTTAAATTTTAAATTTAACTCTTTCAATGTTCTCTTCAATATAATTAATATGTTATTTAATTCAAATTTCTACTTTGCATATTTTGTAACACTAGTATGCTATTTTTGTGTTTAATAAATTCTCCAGTTTGTATATTAAATAGTGTTTTTAGTGTTTTTTAAATTGATATATTTTCAAATTGTGACAAAACAAATTTGAAATATCTTATGAAATGAATATCAATTCGAGAAAGATTTATTGAGATTGAATACAGTTTTATTAATGGTACATATAAGATTATTAAAAATAAAGAAGGAATTTCCTGACCACGAGCAAAAATACCCATTTCTTAGATTCTCAGGAAGCCTCTGGGACCGAAATTCTTTTTGGTCGCAGTGGTTACAGCCTACTCCACGCTGACGAGCGCCAACAGCGCGAAACGCGTTCGTGGATGGCTTTTCTTGATTTATCAAGAAATTGGGTTGGCCAAATATCACGTAGCAAGTTAAATAAACGTTTAGTTTATTTTGCTCCACTAGTTAGCGTTCTGCCATCTGAAAAGCACATGTGCTCGTGGTCAGGAGATGTCTTCTTTATTTTTAATATCAACACCTGACCCACTTATTTTTTATTTTTTATATTGTTTTTTTTTTCATATAAGATTATATAGGGTTAATAGGGGAGAAAGTAAAATTAAATATTATTTTCATCAGAAGAATCCCACTGAGGGTCGTCTGGTATGATGTCACGTCCTGAATTCGGACAGATCTCCCCGACTATTGCCATGTCGAGGAATAGCTTCAGACCTCTGCTCAGGTGACAGATACTCGAGGACGTCCTCCTTTTTAGAAGGGGATCTCCTCCCTGTAATATACAGAGGTTCTAGGATGGTTTTGGCATTCAAGCTCTCCTCCTCTACCTGATGTATTGTGGTCTGTAGAGGCTGTTTCTCTTGGAGCTTTGGTATTGTGGATTGGATGGTTGGTGCAGAGAGAGAGAGAGAGAGATTTTTTGAGATTGTATGAGGATATACACGCTTGTTCAGCGGTGCATATACTGGAATTGGAGCGATACAGAGAAGATTAGCATGTCCCCTGCGAAAGGATGACACGCAAAATCGTGAAGAGAGAGAGAGAGAGAAATTAAATACTAATATATTAAAATGAAATGCTGCCTATGTGAAAAAATAATTAATATTTTTACGATTTTATAGTAATACTATTTATGCATTTGTGTAGGATTATTAAAACCTTCTTCGATAGTATTATTGTAGTTATTATCTATATGCGCACATTTAACATATATTCCTACAACTAATATACCCAATTTCAATATCATGTTCAAACCAAATACACTCATGGACCAAATTTAAGAAAGATATATATTTTAGCATGCATATCGGGATCCAAAATATTACTCTGAAAGATACACTCATGGACAAAATTTAAGGAAGTTGTACCTTTTAGCATGTATATCGGGATTGAGACAATAACTTTGAAAGATACACTCATGGACAAAATTTAATAAAGTTGTATATTTTAGCATGTATATAAGGATTCAGACAATAACTCTGAAAGCTATTTGATACACAGTGCCTTTATTGAAGACACAAGAGATACTCAACTGTAAACAAAATTGTCTTGTTTCCTAAAAGAATAGACAACCTTGATATCAAAGATGTTACACTTCCTTAAAATATGTCCATGAGTGTCTTTTTCTTCTTTCTTATTTCCACCAAATCATATTAGAGAATCTGGCTTGTGAAGCCTTAACACCCATCATGACTGGGTGAAGTAGAATATGTCTGCCTTTGTCATTAAGACTGGGAGCACTACTCAGTGGCAGGCCCACTTAGCTCCAAAAGAAATGGCCGCCTCTGACATGAGGAACAGACGCCATGTGCAGCCGTTCCTAACATAGAGAAAACCTGGTGTGAACAAAATTGCCTCGTCTCTTTAATAAAACAAAGACTACAAACGACATAAAAATATAATACTTCCTCAAGTTTTATCGATATATTTAAATAATATTTCTCTTTTCTGATAAAATTGATTCTATATTCGAAATACTCTTAAATAAAAGGTAGTCTCAAAAGTTCATAAAAACTTGCAAAAAATGGAAATACCAATATTATTTGTCGTTATGTATAAGTCTTTGTATTATGTATAAAGTAATTTTATTATGTATTATTATGCATTCGCCTAATAATATTATTCGCCAAGTAATAAGAAAAACAACGTTTTAAAGAAAAAGAAGAACCTTAGGGACAACTCTATATATTTGTTATTCGCATAGCTCGGGAGCATATTCGTTATTGCTAGTTGAATTATTTACCTATATTAAAATAACAAATAGCATCATCTGTAGGTTTAGGATGCGATAATATTCTATCCACAAAATCTAAAGAGAACTCGTTTCCATAAAAAATAAACGAAATTTGATATATATATTTGATCTTATCAGTGATAAATATTTTCAATACAATCGTAAGCCGCATTATATTGTATTATAAATTACTTTATATAATATTTACGAAAGGAGAAATATATACTCAGTGTAGCCTAGTGGACATGGCATCTGCCTGGTAAGCCGAACACTGTAGGTTCGATTCCTATCCCTGAACACTTTTATTTTTATTTTTCCGTTTATCATTACTTTTCGCAATTTATCCTTTCATACTTCATCCATAAGGTTAAAAATAATCGTTATTTTTCCTTAAAATAAATATAGATTTTTCGTTCAAAATAAACACATGCGGGATAATTTTCAAATGTCATAATTATTTTTACTAATTATTATTAGTTCAATACATAAACGTTTTTACGTCCAAGCAGCTAAAATGGACGAAATATATATTCAGGAAGTGCTAAAGGCTATATCCAGAGTAATTATTGTTACTATTATAAGGTTAATACCAAGTGGTGATGTATTATTCAAACATTTGCTACGAGCTATTTAATCTAGCTAATTTGAGGTCTGAACACGTCTTGGCATGTGCTAATGTGCACACACCCAGTGACAATAGTAGATATCTATGTGTCTGTTGGCTAGGTATGAATAAACAACCAGACGACAGTGGGATTGATGTCTGTACCAAGTAGAATACTAATAGAAGCACAGCCTTCCTTGGCACTACCAGATTTAAATCTCACTTTCCTTCCAACCTTCTTCAAAATCCTTGTGTTTACTTGAATATTTTTTCATCGCAGTAAGGACGGAAAAGTTTGATTTTTAAAAGAAGAACATTAAACCTCTAGGGTAAAGTTTCTTCCAAAAATATTTTTCATTTAAAAATCTCTTAAGCTTTCGGAAAAGAAAGCCCTTCTACGGGAGAAAATATTTTACATTATTAAAACGCCAATAAAATAAGATTTACAATTAGATAAAGTGTTTTGGTTGTTTACATTTGTTTCTATGCAGAATCAACGCGGGCTTCTATTGCGTGTGCCTTCGATTTTTGCCATTCCAAGGCGATAACCTCATTGAGTTTGATTTATTAGAAGAGAAAATTTCTATAAAATATCAAATCATATACAATAGCAATACGTTTCTTTATTCGTACAAAATACACCTATCCCCCGATTTACACGGTACTTGTTTTACACGTTTTGGCCTTTACACGGTTTTCCAAATAAGTTTTTTTTATCGCACTATACTAAATGCTACTGTGATTAAACACATGCGCTGTGTACACATCTCACGAGGAATCCCGAGCTCATGTGCTGACTTTCTGCACACGCACACTGTGTCTGTATTTCTATTTTTTTATTTAATTTTCGATGTACACGTTTTTCTCAGGAACGTATCTACCGTGTAAATCGGGGGATAGGTGTACAACCTTTCGGATTCTTAAAATCTTTCTACAAGCATCATACATATAATCTAATTCTCTCAACTTACAGCTATGTCTATGGAAGGATTATAAAGATACGAAAGCTTGTATTTTTCACGAATAAAAAGCGTACACATATATTGCTACTGTTTATTATATTTTTTTAAGTTTGTTTTATGTTTAAAATAATCATTCATACTTTAATGCTTTCATTTATTTTATTTAGAAGTTCCATTTTTGGTCTTTAATAATTTCTGACTAAATAGCTTTACAATACAATATAATGCGGCTTATGATTGTAGAACGAGGTTTGAGAAGTTTTACTTCGAATGTTTCTTTTGAACGAAAAATCATAATTTATTTTAAGGAGAAATAATTTCTATTTCTATCCTTAAGGATGAAGTATGGAAGGATGAATTGTGACGAGTAATGATAAACGGAAAAATAGGAGAAAGGGAAGGGGTGTCCCTGGACACTTTATTTTTCCGTTTATCATTATTCTTCACAATTCATCCTTTCATACTTTATCCCTAAGGTTAGAAATAGTCGTTATTTCTCCTTAAAATAAATTTAGATTTTTCGTTCAAAAGAAACATTTTCGGTGAAACATGTTAATAGTCTAAATAGCTTCGTACTTATTGTTTGCGGAAGAGCATTGCTCGTAGTAAATATTTATAAGTGATTCTACTGTCCTTAAAGTTTTTGAGTTTTGGTTTTTTATGGATCTCCTAAAGGTTTTTCAGTTTTTATATCGAGATGTAAGTATTTGTAATAACATTTTTGCTATGATAAAATATTATTTGCTTTTTTTTAAACAAGAGTATTATGCAAATAGTATGTAGTCGTGGCATTTTGGTAATATAATAACACAACTCATAAAAAAAGTTGCTTGCAATAAAGACCAATACATTAAGTTTAATAGATTCTGCAGAATGTATATTTCAAGGCGAAAGTGTTGACTGTACATATTTCAAGCTACTAGTTCTAATTGCTATATGCAAAATTTGACATCGAACGTTTAATTTTCATTATTCCTAATGTTCAATTGTGTTAATTGTATATAATGTAAGATATACACGCAATTATCCTGATTGTGGATATGGCGTGTCTCTCCCAACTGTTGAATAAAATAATAAATGAATAATACAACTTTAAATCACTAGTTAAATCAATTGAGTTGAATAAATAATTGAGAATGAAAAAATATCTCATCTAAGATTTTTTAATCCTTTTACCGGCATAGCTATAAGTTTATCCTCGTTTTCTAAACTTACAGCTATGCATGTAGAAGGATTATAAAGACACGAAAGCTTTTATTTTTCATGAAAAAAGAAAGGCAAACACACATTTCTACCGTTATATTCTTGTTAAAAAGTTTGTTTTGTGTAAAAAATAAGAATTTGTTATTTAATACTTTATTTCATATATATAAATGGTTCATAATATTGCTTTATTGAATAATAGACGGGTGACCCGGGCTTCGCCCCGGGATTGACCCGTGTGCATATCTACCCGAGTGATATATATTTAGATAAGATTTTTTTATAATTGTCTGTTATTAGCATTATCTATTTGTTTGCATCAGCATAATTTAATCTTTGATAGAGGGCGCTGTATGTGAGCTAAGTAGAATAATTTGAATAAAAAGTTTTAATAATTGATTTATATATATTTTAAAATAGCCTATCGTCTTCCCCGTATTTTTATACCTATGTATGGAAATTTTGGTTTGAATTAGTGAACTACTGCGAATTTGTATACCGGACATACAAACAAACAAACATACAAACATTGATTTATATATATATATATATATATATAAGGTATACCTAACCGGCCAGGCAGCCTCTATCTTTACGATTCATCTAAGACGTGAAAAAGGTAGAAAATAAAGGAATTTAAAACATATTCACAAAAAGGTTTTGTGCAGTCAGAGAAAAACAATCTAAGAATTTATGAAGAGCGAAAAAGCGCTATCTGGCGTCCAAATTCACAGAGTTGTGTTCTATAACAATATAATTCAAAATAATATTTTATAATGTTTATAAATATACGCGTTGGAAGGAATAGTTGAGTGTGATATACATTGTAACAAAGTAACAGAAATAAATAACGCGCCATCTATACATATAAAATGAAAGGATTTAAAAGCACGAATATTTCTTTTATACATAACACAAACTTCTACTGCTCTTACTGCTATGAAGCCAAGACCTCCCAATATATGTTTTCATTGCAGTAAGGGCAGTAGAAGTTTGTATTATGTATAAAAGAAACATTCGTGCTTTTAAATCCTTTCATTTTAATATATAGATGAGGCATTATTGCTTTGTGTTAATTTATGCCTAACTGACCTTGTCTTTATTGTTTGCGGAAGAGCTTTGCTTGATGCAAATATTTGAATGTAAATCTACTGTCCTATAAGCTTATGTCCATAGTTTTCTTGAAAACCATTTCTGGGATTCCATCCTTCAGTGCTGCGTATATAATCAGAATGATCCAATACAGTATTAGAGCTCCGAGAAGCAGTCTGGTGGATTAAATTGGCGAAACCGCTGGGAGGGTTCACCACTGATGAGCCAAGCCCTCCCAATATATATTTTTTCATCGCAGTAAGGGTAGTAGAAGTTTATATTATGTATAAAAGTAACATTCGTGCTTTTAAATTCTTTAATTTTATACTATTGTTTGTTAGAATTTGGTATTTTTACCTTGTATTTCTAATCTACAATCCAGATTGTAGTAGTAGTAAAAATTTGAACTATGTATAAAAGAAACATTCGTGCTTTTAAATCCTTTCTTTTTAATTGGAACAAAGTATTTATTATTAAAAAGGAATCTCCTTATCGTGCAACTATCGTACAATTTTTTCACATTGTGTCGCGGTCTCACACAATTCTGGCCTTAACTACCCGTTTCATGATTTTTCAGGATGTTTGAATGACTAGTTTTTTGGTCGTTGAGGTACAGCTTGCACCACGCTGATGAGGGCCAACAGCCTGAAACGTGTCCGTGGTTAGCTTTTCTTGATTAATCAAGAATGGGTATTTGGCCAATTCTGGAATAATTAAAAATCAACGAGAATAGTTGGTATTTATTCCGATAGATGGAGCAAGCCATCAGCAACTTTCAGTTGCTCGATTTGGAGATCCTTTTTTTCTAATTTATGCACTTTATCCCAGTACAATATCACATTCGTACTATTTTTTCACATTGTGTCGCGGTCTCACGCAATTCTGGTCTTAACTACCCGTTCCATCATTTTCAGGATGCCTGAATGACTAATTTTTTGGTCGTTGAGGTACAGCTTGCATCACGCTGATGAGGGCCAACAGCCCGAAACGCATCCGTGGTTAGCTTTTCTTGATTAATCACGAATTGGTATTTGGCCAATTCTGGAATAATTAAAAATCAACGAGAATAGTTGATATTTATTCCGATAGATGGCGCAAGTCATCATCAAATTTCAGTTGCACGATAAGGATATTCCTTTTTCATAATTTATAAACCTTATCCCAGTACAATACCACATTTGTACTATTTTTTCACAAAGTATTTATTGTTTTATTAAAAGATTAATAAAATTTGATGTTTATATACGTTATTTTATTACTCTGCGTAAACTTACCTCATCGCTTCTCTTGTATTTTTCAATTTTAGTTTGTTCTTGTCTTAAATAAATTGCTGTCTCATCCTGAAGTTTGTTTTACCTAATTTTCTCTAAGTGACAATATAATAATTACTGTTTTGAAAATAGAGAAATCCATAAATAAATCTTTAATTAAAAAGGCATATATTGGATCAAGATATCATTTATTCTACCAATATTTCAGTTGGCTAAACGCCAACCTTTATCAAGGTATTATAACATATTAATGTGTTAACACAAAGCAATAACGCGCCATCTATACATATAAAATAAAAGGACTTAAAAGCGCGAATGTTTCTTTTATACATAAAACGAACTTCTACTGTCCTTACTGCGATGAAAAAATATATTGGGAGGGCTTGGCTCATCAGTGGTGAACCCTCCCAGCGGTTTCGCCAATTTAATCCACCAGACCGCTTCTCAGAGCTCTGATACTGTATTGGATCATTCTGCTTTTATATGCTACACTGAAGGATGGAATCTTAGAAACGGTTTTCAAGTAAACTATGGACATAAGCTTATAGGACAGTAGCATTACAGCATTGCTCGAAGCAAATATTTGAATGTAATGCTACTGTCCTATAAGCTTATGTCCATAGTTTACTTGAAAACCGTTTCTAAGATTCCATCCTTCAGTGTAGCATATAAAAGCAGAATGATCCAATACAGTATCAGAGCTCTGAGAAGCGGTATGGTGGATTAAATTGGCGAAACCGCTGGGAGGGTTCACCACTGATGAGCCAAGCCCTCCCAATATATTTTTTCATCGCAGTAAGGACAGTAGAAGTTCGTATTATGTATAAAAGAAACATTCGTGCTTTTAAGTCCTTTTATTTTATATTAATGTGTGTCAACAACAATCTCAGCGCCACTTAACGTCAATAGGATTAAGTTTAAAAAAAAAAAAAACATTTTTGCCTATATTCAATGGGGAGGTATAATTTGATATAATTTGATATATTTGAATCATTCATCAGTTTTCTTTCTTCCCATTGAATATAAGCAAAAATATATCTTTTAAACTTTTTCTATTGACGTTATGTGGCCCTGAGTCTGGTATTGACACACAGTAATATGTTATAATACCTTGATAAAGGTTGGCGTTCAGCCAACTGAAATATTGGTAAAATAAATTATATTTTGATCCAATATATGGCTTTTTGATTAAATAATTACTGTATATTTTGAACTAATATTGAGAAGAAAGAGTATAATACAGTGATATGATTGCTAAACAACTGAATTTAGGTCATATGTAATACATCAAGGAAAGACAAAAACAAGGTTGAAGTCAGCAATATAACTTTATAAAAAACATATTAAGGAGTCTTAAAAATAAAGAAGGCATCTCCTGACCACGAGCACATGTGCTTTTTAGATGGCAGAGCGCCATCTAGTGGAGCAAAAATAAACTAAACATTTATTTAGCTTGCTCCGTGATATTTAGCCAACCCAATTTCTTGATAAATCAAGAAAAGCCATCCACGAACGCGTTTCGCGCTGTTGGCGCTCGTCACGTGGAGTAGGCTGTAACCACTGCGACCAAAAATATTTTTTGGTCCCAGAGGCTTCTTGAGAAATCAATAAATGGGTATTTAAGGCCAAATTTGCGTAAAGACGCTTAACACATGAAAAAAAAAACAATAGAAAAATAGAAACCTTTTAATATCAACACCTGACCCACTTATCTATTATTTTTTCTATTGTTTTTTCATAAAGGAGTATATTACAGTGATATGATTGCTAGCCAACTGAATATAGGTCAATTATGAAATACAGCCGTGATATAGTACATCAAGGAAAGACAAAAACAAGTTTGAAGGTTGAAGGCAGCACTTTGCTAAAACAGTCCTGGTTTATATAGACGCCCAACTTCCTCCTCAGTACACCATAGTAATAAATTGGTGCGGGAGCTCTTAGGATTATGGTCCATCCTTATCTTATCCTACCACTGCCCTCTTTTATCTATATTCTTTATCTATATTGCATTTATAAAATTATAACACTTATAAAAAACCGTTATTTATCAAGTTGTCCCATTATAATACAGCCAAATATATTATTTTACTTTTTGATGTGCAGATATTGGGAATTTGAGGATAATCTTTCTATTTATGTACTATTATCTTAATATAATATGCAAATAATAGATATACAAATATGACTCCGCATTTTTATACGTTCTTTTTTTTTTAATTTTCCAAACCAATTATCACCAGCGCCCTATGTCTACTTCTATCTATATTCTTTATGCATTATAATATTGCATTTATAAAATTATAAAGCTTATGAAACAACCGTTATTTATAATACAGTCAAATATATTATTTTACTTCCTGATGTTCACATATTGTGGATGTGAACTTAATCTTTATATTTGCCTACTATAATCTTAATACGAGGTGTGTTCAAAAAGTATCGCGACTTTTGTGTTTTTTCAAAAATTATTCATTTATTCATGAGTATCTATTTTGTTCCCTTCAAAGTAATCCCCATGAGATATTATACACTTGTGCCAACGGTTTTTCCAATCTTCGAAGCACTTCAAAAAATCATTTTTTAAAAATCTTTTTCAGCTCCCCCTTCGATGCTGTCTTTATCTCGTCAAGCGTAGCGTAACGTCGTCCTTTCATGGGCCTCTTCAGTTTAGGGAACAAGAAAAAGTCACAGGGGGCCAGATCTGGGGAATACGGTGGCTGCGGCATCATTAGTGTGTTGTTTTGGCCAAAAAGTCGCGCAATAGCAACGATGTGTGAGCATGGGCGTTATCGTGGTGCAAAAGCCAATTTCCGGGCATTTCTGGCGGATTGCTTCGCGCAAATTGCGCATAACTTGCAGGTAATATTCCTTATTGACCGTTCTACCCTTTGGCAAGAACTCATGATGCACCACACCCCTGCAATCGAAGAAAACTGTCAGCAAAACTTTCACATTCGACCGAACTTGGCGCGCTTTTTTCGGTCTTGGTTCGTTCGGCAGCTTCCATTGAGATGATTGAGCTTTGGTTTCCACGTCATAACCATAAACCCATGCTTCGTCACTAGTTATGACCCTCTGGAGCAAATTTGGGTCGTCGCGAACAGAGTCCAACATCTCATTAGCAATGTTCATGCGATGCTGTTTTTGGTCGCAATTGAGCAATTTTTGTACGAATTTCGCGGCGACCCGTCTCATGCCCAAATCATTGATAAAAATCGAATGGCACGAGCCAATCGATATGTTTAGGTCCTCAGCAACTTTTCTAACGGTGATTCGACGATTGACCAATATCATTTTCTCCACTTCATTAATTTTTTCATTTATCGTTGAAGTGCTCGGGCGTCCGGCACGCTCTTCGTCGTTCACATCTTCTCGGCCTTCTGAGAACATTTTGTACCACCGATAAACGTTGCTTCGGTCCAAGGTAGCTTCTCCGTATGCCACAGTCAACATTCGGAATGCATCCGCGCACTTAATTTCGTTTTTCACACAAAATTTGATACAGGTTCTTTGATCCATTTTTTTTAATAGGTAAAAATCGAAGACGATCCAAAACACCTGCAAGCAAAGCAGCTGTCAACAATTAAGTGAACATTCAAATTGGCCGAGCTTGTCGGCATAAGTGAGAGACATGAGTACCAACATGAAGCCACAAAAAGGTCAAAATTCGAATATACGTAACCCGCGAAAATTCAAAATTCGCGATAACTTTTGAACACACCTCGTATAAGATGAAAATATGACTCCGCCTTTTTTAAAAGTTACTTTTCAAATTTTCCAAACCGATTATCACCTCTGCCCTTTGTTATCTTCTCTCTATATTCTGTATGTATTATGATTGATAATTGTAATTTTTAAAATTCATTTTTTTATTTAAAAAACTCGTTTTGCTTTTAATCGAATTCTGCGTCTTAAACGCTAACTATACGAATGTGATACTCGATATAAAAGCATAGGTGAATTTTTATTTCAAGCTTTCTGGATGTGTTTTTCTGTGCCTTAAAAATTTAATTTACGGCAATCTTTAGGTTCCATTTTAACCTTCGAAACGCGCTACCTAAGATCATCAAATTCAATATAACGCCTTTAGGAACAAGGCTTTTCCATTAAGAACCTGTCAAGAGTTGAACGATTAAAATATTTGGATTTTCGACGTCAGAGACAGGAAATACACGGAAATCTGTCAAAATGTTCGATAATGGTGAACTGCGAGCACTATGGTGAGAAGACGATGCTCAAACACACAAGAGTATTTAGAGATTTTTCTCAACGTAATTCGGAAAGATGTTTATATAGATGACGCTTTATTGCCGTATATAATATTTTCATTTCTTTCACGCCCTAATATGGAAGTTTGAGACGAATTCTTATATTTTATTCTCAACATTAACCCAATTTCTTCTGGTGTATATATTCAGTTCTGAAAGCCTCTAAACCTTTAACATAGCACAGATGCACAGGTAATGAATGTACCCGTATTTGAACTTCTACTATCCTTACTGCGAGAGAAAGAATATTGGAATGGTTTGGCTCATCAATGGTCAATCCTCCCAGCGGTTTCGCCCTTTTAATCTACCAGACCGCTTTAGAGAAAATATCTTTATTTTACGGGGCTGCTAACCAAAATGAATGATTTTTGAGCCCCGATGGACGCATAAAGCGGAATATATACAAAGCACAGTTGGAGGGGCCTGGGGATGGGTGGCCAGGGGATCCTCGCCAGGTGAGGCCAGGATGTAGAGGAGGATCAGGGGGGGGGGGGGGGGGGCAGGGTGGTGATCCGCGGAGTTCAGGGGGTGGCAGAGACGGGTTCAATGGTGTTGAGCCCAGGAGTGAGAACCGCTTTAATACAGTTTACCACTGATAGGCCAAGGGTTTCCAATGTTTATCTCATCGCAATAAGAACAGAAGAAGTCTGTTTTACGCGTGAAGAAGCTATCGTGTTATAATGTTTCATTTATTATAGATGGATAATGCTTTATATTAATTTATACCTAACTGGCCTTGCCCGTATTGTTTACAGAAGAGCATTGCTAGATGCAAAAATATATATATAATTCTATATCCTATAGCTTATGTCCATAGTTTGCTTAAATACCATTTCTGAGATTCCACCCTTCAGTGTAGCATATATAAGCAGAATTGTTCAGTGCAGTATTAAGCTCTCAGAAACCATGTGTTAGATTAAATTGGCAAAACCGTTTGAAGGGTTAGCCATTGATGAACAAAGCCCTCACAATGAAAATTTTACTTCGCAGTAAAGACAAAAGAAGTTTGTTTTATGTGAAAAATAATAATTCACTCTTAAATACTCATATTCTCTATATACAGTTAAACCTGTCTATAGCGCCCCCTCTAAATAGCGCCTTCATCTCTATAGTGCCCGATTTTAAATACGTAGTACGAAGCGATTTACATTAAAAGTGATCTGTCTATAGCACCCCTTCTCTATAGCACCCTATTTTGGTGAGTCCCAAGAGGTAACGCTATAGACAGGTTTATCTGTATATATTTTCTGGAGTGTGATTTCTTCTTAAATGTATACTTTCTGTAAAACGACATTTGAAAATTATCCCGCATGTGTTTCTTTTAAACAAAAAAACAAAATTTATTTCGAGGAGAAATAACAATTATTTCTAACCTTAGAAATGAGGTATGAAAGGATGAATTGTGAAGAGTAATGATAAACGGAAAAATAAAAATGTCCAGGGATGGGAATCAAACCCACAGTGTTCCGCTTACCGGGCAGATGCAATGTCCACTAGGTTACCTTGGACATATTTGTTGGGCAGATATGTTGGGCTTTTATTTTTCCGTTTATCATTACTCTTCACAATTAATCCTTTCATACCTCATCCCTAAGGTTAGAAATAATCGTTATTTCTCCTTGAAATAAATTTTGATTTTTCGTTCAAAAGAAACACATGCGGGATAATTTTCAAATGTCGTTTTACAATCACAAGCCGTATTATATTATATTGTATTAGGTATACTCTCTCTCATTCACTGGATATGAATCAACACATGTTGTTATTTTCTTAGAAACACAATCACTAACTACTGCAACATGTAAGAAGATATGTAGCAGAGATTACCGGCAATTCTCCAATTTAACACCGGAACTTCACCGAGCAGTAAAACCGCCTTAAAGGGCAACGACCCCGTTTATTGCTTCAGCCGAGCTAAATTAATTTTCTACAAATACCAAAATTCCAATAGCCTTGAAAAAATTAATCAACCATTTTATATCAACAATTATTTAATCAATTCCTTATCAATAAATTTTTTAAATGAATATCATGAACTTTAACGTGTGTGTGTATATTTAATTAATATATATTTGAATATTTATAAATTCAATTCATATTATATAGATAATGTTATAAATATTTTATACCACTGAATATAAACTTGATTTTAAATATATATATTAAAGGTTTTATTTTATTTATGCTTTAGTGTGCCATCTGTTATGATAATTTGAAACTAATATAGATGTGTATGATTTTTTTTTAATTAAATAATTTCTACTGCTCTTACTGCAATGGAAAAATTAATGGGAGGGCCTAGTTCATCAGTGGTTTAATATGCGTATAGATTAAACTGACGACACCGATGAGAGGGTTTACCAGTGATGAGCCAGGCCTTCCCATTAATTTTTCCATTATAGTAAGGACAGTAGAAATTGTTTAATTTTAAGAAGAATCATACGCGTCTATAATAGTTTCAAATATTTCCATAAAGCATTATTATTTATCAAATGAATTTTCATCATAAAATTGTTCATACAGGGTCCATTATAAAAGTAATGAGCATAATGTTATTGTGACGCGACGATAGATGGCAGCACGGTAAAGCCGTGGAAAATGTGGTGGAGGGATATGCCCTTTCAATCCATCCGGTCTTCAGTTGAGTTCGAGCAGTGTGAGGGGAGATACATGCCTCCGCTTAAAGTGTGTTTTCAACTTTTGTAACATATGGCGATGAAGCGTTCGCTTGAGCAACGATACGCCATAAAGTTTTGCGTGAGGCTTGGAAAAAATGCAACCGAAACATTCCAGATGCTGCAAAAAACCTTCAAGGACGATTGCATTTAAAGATCACAGTCTGGGAAGTGACAGAAGGCGTTCAAGGAGGGCCGGGAGGAGGTCGCCGACGAACCCCGTTCAGGACGCCCAACAACGGCCAGAACTGACGAGAACGTGGATCGTGTGCTCGAAGTTTTGCGTACCGACCGTCGATTAAGCATCCAGCAAATTGCTGACACATTACACATGTCCACATTTGTGGTACATGGGATAGTGACCGAGGATCTGCAAATGCGTAAGGTCTGTGCGAAGTTTGTGCCGAAAGTGTTGACGCAAGACCAGAAAGAACTTAGAGTTTTGCGCTGTCAAGAATTGTTGGATTTGATTCAAAATGAACCGGGCTTTCTGAACTATGTAGTAACCGGAGACGAATCCTGAATGTTTGAATACGACCCAGAGTCGAAAAGGCAGAGCTGTGCATGGCACACAAAATCATCCCCACGCCCCAAGAAAGCGCGAATGAGCAAGTCGCGCATCAAAACGATTATCATTGTCTTCTTTGACATCCGAGGAATAGTCCATTGTGAGTTTGTCCCGCAGGGACAAACTGTAAATTCAGCCTTTTACCTGGAGGTGCTCAGGAGATTGAAACGCCGGATCGTACGCGTGAGGACTGACATTAAAGACACGGTCAAGCTCTACCATGACAATGCCACCAGTCACACAGCCTTCATCATTACCAACTTCCTGGCCCGGAGCAACACCCTGGTGATCCCTCACCCCCCTTACAGTCTCGACTTAGCTCCATGTGACTTCTTTTTGTTTCCGCGACTCAAGAGAGAGATGAAAGGAAAACATTGGGAAACCGTGGAAAACATCCAACACCATGTTACAACGTTCTTGAGAAGCTACCTGTCGAGGAGTTTCAGGGTGCCTTTCAGGCGTGGCAAACGCGTCTCCGCAAGTGTAGTGATGCAGGAGGAATGTATTTTGAAGAAAATTGAACATTCGCACAAATTACGATCAATAAATGTATTTTGCCAGTAAATGCTCATTACTTTCATAATGGACCCTGTATAACGCTATGTAATTTTTTTCAAATATTTTAGAATGAATGCTGTTACAAAATGTAATAGAGAACTTATTTTTCTATATTGAAATTTAGAATAATTAGAATCTATACATTCATAGACAAAACTCAGGGATATTTCATTATAGAAGTCGCCGATCGTCTATTTTTTTAAAGGAGACAGAGGCAATTTTGCTCAAACTTTGTTATCTCGTGTGTGTTCTATATAGGTCACTGGGTATCAAATATCTTTCAGAGTTATTGTCTGAATCCCGATACACATGCTAAAAGGTACAACTTCCTTAAGTTTTGTCCATGAGTGTATCTTTCAGAGTCATTGTCTGAATACCGATATACATGTTAAAAGGTACAACTTCTTTAAGTTTTGTCCATGAGTGTATCTTTCAGAATTATTGTCTCAATCCCGATATAAATGTTAAAAGGTACAACTTCCTTAAGTTTCGTCCATGAGTGTATCATTCAGAGTTATTGTCTGAATCCCGATATACATGCTGAAAGGTACAACTTCCTTAAGTCTCTTCATGAGTGTATTTTATATAAACATTTTATATAAAATTATTTCAGAATTTTATTCCAATCATACGGATTAAGCGATAAGCCTGGGTTATTCGAAATATGAATATAATATAATACAATATTAATATTTTAAACTCAATTAACAATCAATAATTCACAATGTACATTATAAGAGTAAATTATTTCGAGAAAAATATTTATTGTCAAATTAATAACATACGAAGTATATATAACATTAAAAATGTTATAATTGAGTATGAGGTTTTCTTATCCTCTCCATTTCTCCATTTCAGATTGAATTATGGTTGAAAAAGGGAAAAACCCGTAGGCTTAAAATAAACAATTTGGAAACATGGAGATAATTTATTTAAGGAATATTTCGGCCTAAAAAACTCAATAAAATACGCAAATAACAATCTTGTTTATTACATTATACATATTTTCATTATATATATTCTGTATATAAAGCCATTCATAATAATCATATATTAAATATTAGGCTTATTTTAAATTAAATACGTTTTTTTAATCAATATTTCGATCAATCAATCGTACATTTTTTACTAGGGTTTTTTTGTCGTGAAACACCCACTTCAGGTGAATCATGGTCGTTTCACAAGCTTATTGGGCAAAAATATAATCCATGATATAAATTTTACACAAATATATTCAAAATAAAAACAATGTAATATATATATATGTCGTATTAAGGTAAGTCTTTGAATAATTATAAATTTAAAACTCTAAATTTGTATATAAGAAATAATAAACGCGACAAAAAGAAACGCAGCCATTTTCTCTTTGTTTATTTTCCGACTCCTTTGTTCTCCTCTTCTCCGGCTTACCCCTCGGGTCGTTGGTCAAATATTATATACAAGCATTGGCTATTTACTCTTTGATTATAGATATTAAAATATATGGATATTAAAATAAAAATGTGTTGACTATTTACAAGTAGTGTGGGAATTATATTGCATATATATATACATATATGAATAATAGTACAAATATGATATAATACTGATATATGATGTATAAATTAGGAAAAAAAAGGGCATCTCCTTATAGTGTAAATGAAGGTTGCTGATGGCTTACGCCATCTATCGGAATAAATAACAACTATTTGTTGTTTTTTAATTATTCCAGAATTTACTAATTGATCAAGGCCTGGAATATTCAAGAAATCGCATTTGGCCGATTCTGGAATCATTAAAATAAACGAATAGTTGGCATTTATTCCGATAGATGGCTCAAGCTATTATAAACTATCTATGCACGATAAGGAGATGCCCTTTTTATTTTCATAATATATTGCCACGTTTAAAATTAGGGAAGACCAACTTCGGGATGAGACAACAATTTATTTCAGGCAAGAACAAACTATGAAGACTAAACAAAAGATAAGCAAAAGAGGGAAGTGTACAGAGTAGCAAAATATAAACATAAAAATGAACACTCTGTTAATTAAAATAATAAAATTAATGAATACTTTGTTACAAAATGTATACAGCAGACTCTCCTATAACGCGAGTTTTTACAACGCTATTTCATACGACGCGATAAAAAATTGCGACAAATTTATTTATACAACGCGAATTTTCGTATAACGCGTTATAAAATAAAATACATGATATTTGTCACTAACAATTTACCCTAACAACATTCGCGTTATACAAGTTTTATTTCGTACAACGCGAATTCCTATAACACGATTTCAAACAACACGGAACACATTAATCGCGTTATAGGAGAGTTTACTGTATGTAAGAATTTTACACATATTGAAATTTCTTCAGCCGATAATATTTTATTGAATGATATTTTAAATTTTGCAATAAACACTAGATGTAGATACATTATAAAATATGTAAACTAATAATAAAGTTAGATATAAAAATCTAATAGAATATTGTTGATAAAGACTTCAGAGTAAATATATAAATATTAATTGATGCGCTTATACATGTAAAATTAATAAAGCAAATTCAATATAAATATTAAATTTTGGTCTTAACTCAATTTTTACCCCATTTTAATATCATGAATATATTTAAAGTAAATTAAATTTTAAAATGTCAGGGAACAGGGTAAATCAATGTTTTAGTTGATTTATTTTTCACTAGATGGCGCTTTGCCATCTAAAAAGCACATATGTTTCTAGTCAGGATATGTCTTCTTTATTTTTAAATTAAATTTTACAAATATAGTTTTTTTAGTGATTGGTGTCAAGTTTTATCTGATTTATTTTGTGTAAACTACATTTTTCAACTTCACTTGATATGTTTTAACATATCAGAAAACACATGTTTTTGTTAATTGAATTTTATTCTAGCGCGTATCAATATTTTGTGAATTTTATTTGAAATAAAATATCTATATTTATTTTATTAATTACCAGTTACAAACAAGACACGCTATATCCGATCTGGATAATTGCGCGTGAAACTATTTACAATAATTCATATTGTAGTAGAGTAGATAACAGAATTATCAAAAAGAAAATAAACAATTAAGAAAAAGAGCATTGAATAAACATATACATTAAACAAATAAGCAACAACATAAGCAGATAGAAGAAATCGCAAGGTAGTTATTTACAATATGTTAAGCAATGATGGAAGTTGATGAAGTTATCTGTAATAATTAGTATCGTGGAGAGAGAAAGTTGATCAAGTTGAGCTATTTACAATGAGTTATATTCTAAAGTAACTTATTAATTATTATTTTATACTATATAATTTTACAATATGTCACCTTCAAAAGAAAACAGACGACCGACTATTTCAAAGTTGTTTCACTTCCTTTAGTTTTGTCTAAATGGATGTATTATATTTTTTTTCTTTATAAATTGTTTCCTTAAATAGCACGTAATAAATACATAAAAGCGAATTTACATATTGAATATATATAATTACAAAATATTTATCTTAATTAATTATCATTTTAGTTATATAGAAAAATGTCTATTAAAAAACAATGTGAAAAAATTATTTTATTATAGAGATAAATCATAATTACAACCGTTGCCGGTCCCAAGCGCTGATGCAAAAGGAAAGGGAGCAGTAACGAGCTCGCTAAAAAAACCTGGACTCAGCTGGCCTGGCTGATAGTATCCTGTAAGGGCTCCGGGGATACAGAATGAGTCAGTACTCCATGTTAGGAGCGGCTGTACATGGTGTCTGTTCCTCATGTCAGAGGCGGCCATTTCATATTGGAGCTAAGTCTGCCTGCTACTGAGTAGTGCTCCCAGTCTTAATGACAAAGGCAGACGCATTCTACGTCACCCGATCATGATGGAGCTATACAAGCTTGATAACCTCATATGATTAAATGGAGATAAGAACGAAGAAGAAAACGATTATAACTTAAATTAAACATTTTTATCGATATTAATAAAATATATCAGCTTTCGATGTTCTGGTAAAACAAAATTATTAAAACCATAACACTAATTTGAGATGAACACACACATTCTCAATAATATAACAACACTTTCTCGTTTAGTATTAGTCATTGAGGTAGAGCTTGCACCACGCTGACGAGGGCTAACAGCCCTAAACGCATACGTGGTTGACATTTTTTGATTTATCAAAAAAATGTGTTGGCCAAATATCATTGTAAAAAAATAAATCAATGTTTAATTTATATTTGTACAGGTAGATGACGCTCTACTATCTAGAATGCTCTTGTTAAAGGTCAGGATAAACATTTTTTTAAATTTTCAATATATATTTAAAAATAAAATGTCCATCTCCATAAATAGAACTCATGCAGTGTCTACTATAAGATAATTAATAATTGAATAGTTGTATAAAATGATAATAAAAACCTTTAAATCCTATATAAATAAGAAAACTAAAAGGATAAACAAAAATATTTTGAATGATCAAGGTAATGTAATTTCATACCAAAGACTATAACATCGATTCAGCTCTTAATCCTCAATTAGAAAAGGTACAAAGCAACAAAATGTAACCTAATCATCAAGTAGTTCTACTATGGATTTCATCATAGGATTTACATATTATCGCTTTCCTTAACCAAATTAGGGATGTATTTACATATTATGCGGAACACCTGTTCCTCTTATACAAATCCTTTCCTTTCACGCCGATAATTCATCATAAATTGACTATATTAGATGTAAGATAGCTTAAAATGTGTGTTTTTCTTTTTATAATTAGAATTTTGATCCTGGTGATGATAAAGCATGTGAAGTATATACATAATTGATTAATATTTGCATATTTACCTCTCATATTTTCTACTTCTTTGTATGTATATATATATATGAACTTGTTTAATATATTTGAAAAAGTAAAAATTAATATCAGGTAAAATGTTTCTTTTTATTCAAATTTGCAAGGTATCGAGCAAATATACTGCTCTTCAACGGGCTGATTTACTCTCTTTGTACAATCTCTAAATATTATTCATACAGAATAATTGAAAACTTTTGTTATTAGCATGACTCTCGCGGGCGTGCATCAGACTGTTTCCAGCTAAAGTAATAGATATTATACTGGGATTAAATATATACATTCCAATAATTATTAATATTTAGATTATTTGTCAGGGATATTGTTTATTGGGTTGGGAGGTCAATTTATTGTTTAATATATGTTTTAGTATCGTAATAATATATTTTGAAGTACTATTATTCTAGAAAGCTTGTATCGTCATGATTGAAAAAAAAAAGATAATCTTTCTATCAGCGAATTATCTTCTCTTCATAAACTAATTGAGATTCTTAATTGCAACTTTGCCTGTTGAAAAGCGAAAGCTTAAAAGCACTCTTTGTGTTTAACAAAGAAACTTATTGAAAAATGTTTTTGATATTTTATAAAACTAATTAGCGCTGATAAAATGATACATTTAAAATTATCATAGTTTTGGTTAAGGGAGGTAAGAGTTCTTTCTCATACGAGTGTGTTTGAAGAGGAACAGCGTTATCTAGAAGGGTTGGGAGACTAATGCACAAGGAATAGACCAAAAGAGCTCATGGATAGATGGACGAGAGAGAGAATCAGTCAGAGAGGTAGTAGTAGAATCGATGGCTGAAGGCCGTGGACGGCTTGTTGCTCTCTTCTTCAATTGATTCACTGGCCGCCCTCAATTTTCAGCTTGGCAGACACATTTCCTCCCACACACCTTCTCTCAACACCTTCGCACCTCTTCATTTCACCACATATATATAGCTATATTAAAAATAATAAAAGTATATCCTGACCATGGGTACATATGCCTTTTAGATTGCAGAGCGCCATCTAGTGTAACAGTAATCAACTAAACATTGATTTAATCTGTTCCCTGATATTAAGCCAACCTATTTTCTTGATGAATCAAGAAAAGCAATCAACGAACGCGTTTCGCGCTGTTGGCGCTTGTCAGCGTAGAGCTGGCTGTACCACAGCGATTAAAAATATTTTTGGTTCCAGGGGCTTCTTTAGAAACAAAGAAATGGTTTTCTTGATTTATCAAGAAAAAAGGTTGGCAAAATATCAGGGAACAGTTTAAATCAATGTTTAGTTGATTTCTGTTCTACTAGATGGCGCTCTGCGCCATTTTTTTTATTATTCATTATTTTTATTTTTTTTTTCTATTGTTTTTTTTTCATATAGCAATATTTGTCAATATACACCGTATTATCATATGTACCATAATTATAAATAGTATAACAGTTTCAAAATGTAGATACAATTCAACGCACAAGATTGGCCATCGTTTAATCACAAATAAGATACTAAGGTTTTATTGAGACAGCCGTACTCAACGAGGGGAAAGGTTCAATTTCATCAAGGTTATGTTATTTCTTCTCGGAGGAACTTCCATAAGTCGTTAGTCAGTTTTACGACCGCCACCGGACACTAATAAACAGGCCGGACCACAGATCATCTCTTCCTCTCATGAAAATCAGACACATTTTGGACCTTGCCGCGTTTATAGCCGCTGACCTCTCTCAGGCGACATCCAACCTATCTCGTCTTTTGTGTTACCCATTGATGCCTGACCACGAGACCCCATGACTGATTGTGATATGACATATATATATATATATTATATATGGAAATTTTGCCGTGAGGATATTGATCTAAAAAGAAAAAGATCGCTCCTTTCAAAATAGACGTCAAAGCTAGACGCCATCTATTGACCGTCACCACAAACTAGCGGCCTCGGATCGGTGACAAAGCCACAACACCAGCTTTGGCAAACTGAAAAGCGTCCACCTGGAGACCATAATTTCGGACTAATGGATCTTGTCAGTCTAGCATAGGTCAGCCTGTTGTGGCTTTGTCACCGACACGACGCCGCTAGTTTGCGGCGACGGTCAAAGGATGGCGTCTAGCTTTGACGTCTATTTTGAAAGGAGCGATCTTTTTCTTCATATATAAATATACGATCCCAAATCATTATAAAGCTTTTCGATATTTCTGAATAAAAATGTACTAAGAGATCATTTTGTCAGAGAAATATAAATTTATAAATTCACACACAATTGCCATCTATCGATAGAATTTGTAAGAATTAAATATTTGTAGATTTTTTTTTTTAAATTAATAATACAATCAAATATCATCTCTACAGATCTACTACAATGATAAAAGCTTTTAGCATTTCGATAAAATGTCAATCACAGTCAATATTATTTTAATATTTAAATATTTTATTCACAGACTTCTCTATAGAGTTTAGTTGATATATATATATATATATAGATGGAAAATTTGCCGGGAGGAAATTAATCCATGGAAGCAATGGTCGCCTCTCCAGTCAAAATAAACGTCAGAATCTGACGCCATCTATTGACCGTCGCCGCAACTAGCGGCATCGGGTCGGTGACAAAGCCACAACACCAACTTTGGCAAACTGATAAGCGTCCTGGCAAACTGATAAGGATCTCATGGAATAAAGTCCGCCCTAGACTGACGAGGGCCATTAGCCCGAAACCATGGTCTCTAGGTGGACGCTTATCAGTTTGCCAAAGTTGGTGTTGTGGCTTTGTCACCGACCCGATGCCGCTAGTTGCGGCGACGGTCAATAGATGACGTCAGATTCTGACGTTTATTTTGACGGGAGAGGCGACCATTGCTTCCATATATATATATATGGTATAAATTGAAAGGTAAACTTACTAATTTTGAAAATCTATATGTATATGAACCACCTTTTCTTGAATAAATGTAACATTAAGGAGTGAAAAAAACGTAAACGTAAAAATTACATCATTTTTATATTTTATTCATTAATAAATTACACAGGTCTACAAAACTTAAGGAAGTTGTACCTTATAGCATATATATCGGGATTCAGAAAAAAAAACTCTGAGAGATATATATGTGCTATAAGGTACAACTTCCTTAAGTTTTGTAGACCTGTGTAATTGAATATACATCGAGTTTTAGTTATTTAATACAAATGTTCTATTACCTTGAAAAGTATAATACGAACATAAACAAAAAACGGAAGTTGTACCAATCAGCATGTATATCGGGATTCAGACAATAACTCTGAAAGATACACTCATGGACGAAACTTAAGAAATTATACCTTTCAGCATGTATATCAGGATTGAGACAATAACTCTGAAAGATACCCTCATGGACAAAACTTAAGGAAGTTGTACCTTTTAGCATGTATATCGGGATTCAGACAATAACTCTGAAAGATACACTCAGGGACAAAACTTAAGGAAGTTGTACCTTTTAGCATGTATATCGGGATTCAGACAATAACTCGTAAAGATACACTCATGGACAAAACTTAAGGAAGTTTTGCCTTTCAGTATGTATATCGGGATTCAGACAATAACTCTGAAAGATATTTGATAAGGTGACCTTTCTTAAATACACAGGATTAATAACTGTGAAAAAAATTGCTTGTCTCTTCGAAAAAAACAGACGACAGGCGATATCAAAGACTTCCCACATCCTTAAGTTTAGTCTCCACGTGGATGTATGTTCAAATTAATTTGAATAGAACAAGCAATAACGATGAATTAGATGTAGAAAAATATTTACAATAATAATATCAACAAAAGCTAACAAAGGGTATTGGAAGATAAGTTTACTTTCTAAGAAACCTAAAATAAAATTGACACTTTGAGGTTTCTAGTCTGGGGGTTTCTATAAATAGAGAACGCCGCAACCCAACTCTCCTATTTTCTTCTTCCTCTTCCTGATTTTTTATCCTGTTCGATAGAGCAAGGCACATTTCAGACTTGAGAATGCGGTAAACCCATTTAAACTTCTCTTTCGAATAGGAACTATAGACGATACAACGTGTTTGTGTAGAGAAATAAGGCAGGATTCCAGCCACCTGCTTTATTGAATGTCCAATCTTCCAGAACTACAGAAATCTGGAATACTTTAAATACGAGGGCTATCCAATAAATAAGTTTCCACGAGAATCCATCTCTATTGAATGACAATCTATATGAGAGACCGCCCTAGAGAAATTTCACCTCCAATTAGAGACCGCCTAAATAAAGTGTTCACCTACAATGAGAGACCACCCTAAAGAAAGTCCACTTCCAATGAGAGACCATATTTTTAAAAAGTCCACCTTCAAAGAGTGACCGCTCTTTAAAAAGTCCACCTTCAAAGAGTGACCGCTCTTTAAAAGGTCCACCTCCACGGGAGATAATCTCTATATAAGGACCACTTCTTGAAAACCCACCTAGATACGTACTCGTACAAGGATCTTTTTATGTTTATAAACAATACGAACTCATATTTAAAATTTATAAAATTCTATTATTTTCTCTTTCAGTTAAAAAAAACCGTAATCGCTGACTATGTATATATTTGTATTTGTTTCATTGGATATTTTTGGTTGTTTTGTTTTAGTTTCAATTGTTTATGTAAAATATTTCTCTGAATTTAGTGATGTTGCTTGACGCAAGCATCCCTTGTGGTGATACCGCGTCTGATATAATGATCATAAATGATAAATTAAAATGTTTACCTCCAATTTTACAATATATAATTATGAATTGAAATACAAAATATATAGGCATATCCTGATCATGCTCACTTGAGCTTTTTAGATAATTAGATAATTGTTAGGTATTATTTAGTTAATTGCTAAACTATGTATATTTGTATTTATTACATTGGTTGTTCCTAGGTAGGATGTGGAACCAAGCATGATTATAATGTCCTTTTCTTTTCTTCTTTAAACTTCTACTCTAACCTTGTAATTCACCAATTGTTTATGTAAAATAGTTCTCTAAATTTAGTGTTGTTGGTTTGATGCAAGCATCTCTTGTAGGAAAACGCGTCTGATTTGATGTTCAAAAATAAATAACTCTAAACAATAATTGCATGAATTAAAAATACTATAGATGCAATAAGTATTAAGATTACAGAGATATTATTAGCAGATAAATCAAATAACGAAGCTCTCTTTATATTTTCTTGTTATGTAAGTTTTAAGAAAATTGATTCTTTTCAAATTTCGAAATTATATAGATTCAAGCTATTCTTTGAATTGTCTTTTAAATATTTATTCATACATTATTTATAAAATTACTCTCATGGACAAAACTTTAAAAAAGGAAGTTGTACTTTTTAGCATGTATATCGGGATTCAGACAATAACTCTTAAAGATACACTCATGGACAAAATTTAAGGAAATTGTATCTTTTAGCATGTATATCGGGATTCAGACAATAACTCTGAAAGATACACTCATGGACAAAATATTTGGAAATTGTATCTTTTAGCATGTATATCAGGATTCAGACAATAACTCTGAAAGATACACTCATGGACAAAATTTAAGGAAGTTGTTTCTTTTAGCATGTATATCGAAGTTCATATAATAAATCTGAAAGATATTACAGTGACATTCATTGAAGACAAACGAGAAAAGCGAGTGTTAACAAAATTCCTCTCATTCCTTAAAAAAAAGAAAGACCGGCGATATCAAAGACTTTCTATTTAAGTTTTATCCACGATTGTGTATTTGGACGAAATTATGGTGAAACTTAGTGTTGCATAAAAAATTGATGAATTATATACACTCTAAGAAATCTTTTTGTATTGTAAATGAAATTACCCGTGTGTGTATTATTTAAAACATCTGAAATAAGTTACTATATAAAATAATACAAGACACATCAATGTTTTCCTTTATTCTAAGCTCGGTTGTCTGTTTTTTACCCAATGGAAAAGAGATTTAAATTTCACAGAACACTAGTTGTTTACCTTGCTGTAAAAAAGGTTTTACATCAAGTTAAACAAAAAGTGGAAAAGTTGAAGAGTTTATAAATATTTCTATTCTGAATTCTATTTTTGTGGTTTTACTTATAATATATATAATATATAAAATAATTTAATTAAAAAGGCATATATTGGATCAAAAAATATTTATTTTACCAATAATTCAGTTGGATGAATGCCAACCTTTACCAAGGTGTTATAACATATTTAATGTGTGTCATCATAAAGTTTGGAGTTCAGCCGACTGAAATATTGGTAAAATAAATTATTTTTTGATCCAATATATGCCTTTTTAATTGATGATTTATTTATGGATTGCTCTATTTTCAAAACAATATAAAACAATATAATCCGTAATGTAAAAACTACAAACATTCCAAAATAAACGTGAAGGGATGAAATATTTGCACTTGGTTATCAATCAGAATAAGGTTTATTGTGATCAGCACCTATATTTACGCAAGTTTGGCCTTAAATACCCATTTCTTGGTTTCTCAAGAAGCCTCTGGGACCAAAAATATTTTGGTCACAGTGGAACAGCCTGCTCCAAGCTGACGAGCGCCAACAGCGCGAAACGCCTTCGTTGATAACTCTCCTTGATTTATCAAGAAAATGAGTTGGCCAAATATCAGGGAACAGGTTAAATCAATGTTTAGTTGATTTCGGTTCCACTAGATGACGCTCTCTGCCTTTTATAAAGCACATGGGCTCCTGGTCAGGATATGTCTTCATCATTTAAAAAATATATATATTTATTTTTATTTTATTCCAATTTAAAGCGATATGTCCCCTAGGGACACTTGCGCTGTCATACATGTATGACTTTACATTTGTCTATACATATATATATGTATATTATATTTAATAAAGAATGAAACATTTTCTGTTGATTTTAGATCCTTTTGAGGATTATGGTATGTTAATGCAATAAAGCCCTGGTTTAAAATCTTGAAATAATAATAATAATAATAGTTTTGATCAGATATTGCTTTAATTGTACTTATTAATATATAAAAAAACATAATTTGATTAAGTACTGCCTGGCTTAAGGCGAGTAGAAAAGGAAAACAAAAGATTATTTACATAATGTACAAAAGTTTTGAGCCGGCAATCGGGGAAGAACAACAACGAGTGTTAATAGGGGAAGCATGACCTCTGGCGGTCGATTTAACAGAGTAGTTTATCTTTGAAATATATTTGAAAAACATATTTTTATATAACATATATACAATAATTTTAGGCCGTGAATAGAATAGTCATATGATGTTAACAATGAGAAAGAGAGAGAAAAAAACGAGAAAAAAGAACTGTGTACAGAAGAAAGAATTTTTAATGTATATATAATCAAATAAAATATCAATTTATTTTTGTTATACTAGATAGAAATATACATGTGGTGTGTGAGTATTCTTACACAAAATTAAATTCTAGAAAATATTTTGAAACATTTTTATGTACGTTTGATATAATTATTCTAATATACATACAAAACACAAACATAACTTGTTTAGTAAAATAACAATACTTTTTAACCATTAATTGTTGTTAAAAAAGAACATTATTTATTAAATAATTTATGAAAAAAGGCATCTACTTATCGTTCAACTGAAAGTTACTGATGGCTTGCGCCTTTTTCATAATTTATGCACCTTATCCCAGTACAATATCACATTTTTATTTATTAATTGTCATTGCATTTGATCCATCAAATGCATTATTTTCCACTTATCCTATGGCATTTGTCGTGTCTCTCAGGGCCACGAAACCACTCCTACACTTGAAACAGATGTTATTTATTTGTCTAGCTAAAAGCTACAGTAGCAAAAGAAGTTTAAAGCAACAAAACTACTCTATTCCTCATGCTGAACTGGATTGTTTAACATTATTCTTACGTCCTATTTATAGCACAAATACCTTAAATCAAAACTATGTAAATTAAAGAAGAACAAATATGTAAAGAGCAAATATGCAAAGATACAACAGCCTCAATCAAAGTGCCAATATTTAGAAAAATATATATGTTTAATATGATGCATTAGCGAGCCTTCTAACAGCTTGCACCACGCTGATGAGGGCCAACAGCCTGAAACGCGTCGGCCGGGAATCGAACCCGGGCCGCCCGCGTGGCAGGCGAGCATTCTACCACTGAACCACCGATGCTTATAAGAAATGGCCATATTTGGATATTTATTCCATTCGCAAAAGCAAATGATGACATAATTGATTGTTGATGACTCTGATACTTGTATATATAATAATCCAAATTGTGCCTTATCAATCAACGAGAATAGTTGATATTTATTCCGATAGATGGCGCAAGCCATCAGCAACGCTCAGTTGCACGATAAGGAGATGTCTTTTTCATAAATATACATTTTAACTATTTTTGAGGTGTAGGTTTCTTTTTCAAAATAAAACAATTTTCTACTGCCCTTACTCTGTAATGATAAAATAATGGGAGGACCTGGTTAATCAGTGGTATATCAAACTGGTGAAATCTTTGGGATGATTTACCACTGATGAACCAAGTCTTTCAATTATTTTATCATTGCGCAGTAAGGACAGTAGAAAATATGTTTATTTTAGGAAAGAAACATACGCGTGAAAAATAAAATATATTTACAATATAATACACTGCGTCCTTTGATTGTAAAACGACACTTGAAGTTACACCGCATGAGTTTCTTTTAAACGAAAAATCAAAATTTTATTTCAAAGTGAAATATCGACTATTTCTATCCTTTTTGGATGAGGCATGAAAGAATGAAATATGAAGAGTAATGACGAATGGAAAAATAAAAGTGTCCAGAGATGGGAATCGAACCTACAATGTTCCGCTTACCGGGCAGATGCCATGTCCACTAGGCTAACCTGGATGTATTTTTCCGTTCGTAAATGATACATAAAGTAACTTATAATACAATATAATATAATGCGGCCTGTGATTTTAAAACGACACTTGAAGTTACACCGCATGAGTTTCTTTTAAACGAAAAATCAAAATTTTATTTCAAAGTGAAATATCGACTATTTCTATCCTTTTTGGATGAGGTATGAAAGGGTGAAATTACTCTTCATATCTCACCCTTTCATACCTCATCAAAAAAGGATAGAAATAGTCGATATTTCACCTTGAAATAAAATTTTGATTTTTCGTTTAAAAGAAACTCCTGCGGTGTAACTTCAAGTATCTATATAGATAATACCGTAACAGAGTTTTCCATTGTAAAGTCCTGAGCTATCTCCTCCGAAGATTCTGAACTACACATAACAATCTATATACCAAAATTTTCGTTATTTTTTTCTTCGTGTCATAGGCCTGTTTTTATTTTCCTAATGTTAACAGTTATTTTTATTTTTTAATTTAATCTATTTTACAATCGTAGATTTTTTGCATTTATCATCATCAATTCTTTTGTTTACAATTGCGTAACTTTTATAGAGAGAAATAAAGAAATACATAATTGATTAGATACAAAAGTGTGAACCAGAAAGTCGATTTTTAAAAATGTTATTATTTAATATAAACTTATTTTAATTTAATTTTGAAATGAAAAGGTAGTGTAAAAGTGTATATGAGGTTAGATTCAAATAGGTTTAATTATGTTAGTTTAATCGCTAAATAAGGTTAGTTTTAGATAAGTTGAATTAGGTTAGTTTCAGATAATTAAAAAAAAATAATGTTCGTTTTTAGAAAAATAATTCGCAATAGTAAGTATATATATTAATATAAAAGATCGAAATGTAAAAATCACTATGTCCAAAATCTTCGCTTTAACTCGTGTAAAACGGCTCGAAGGTACGGCGGTGTCAAAGTACAGCGCCGCCTACCAAAGTTACCCTTTTCTGGGAACTCACCAGGTTATATTATTTTTCGAATTGTAGATTGAATTATTACTTTTATTCTATCTTTTATAAGTGTTTGTTATAGTTTTTCATTTGAATTTAGCACAATTTTTGTATCTGGTTATCTTTTTTGGCATCTTTTTTTTCTCATTAATAAGACCTAATCCAAATAATTTAATAGTGTGTGACTTTTTTTTAAATTAAATTATTTGGATTAGGTCTTATTTTCTTTTATTAATTTGTTATAGTTTTTCATTTGAATTTAGCTCCATTTTTGTGTCTGTCTTTTTTTTTCTTCTCATAAATAGGCTGATGCTGTATTTGTGTACTCAATTGTTGCTTTTTTTTTTTATTAAATTATTTGGATTAGGTCTTATTTTCTTTTATTAATTTGTTATAGTTTTTCATTTGAATTTAGCTCCATTTTTGTGTCTGTCTTTTTTTTTCATCTCATAAATAGGCTGATGCTGTATTTGTGTACTCAATTGTTGCTTTTTGTGTCTGGTTTCTTTTTTGCAGTATTTTTTTTTAATCCTTTTTTTTTTCATCAATTGTTTCCTCACATGCTTGGAATTTTCTTTTTATGCCTGTCCTGGCTTTCAGTTTTATAGATTTCCTCTGCTTGGTTCTTATTTTACCTTTTTTTTTTTTGAGCGTCTTCTGTCATGCCTCGGAAAGGCCATGGAAGACTCACTCCCCTGACCGCTAGGCTATTTCTCTTGTTTACTTTTTTACCAATGCCTATAATTTTTCACCTGAAAGATTTTTTTTTATTTGTTATTCAATAAACTATTATCACTTATTTTTGGTCTTCTTTTTATTTACTTATTTTACTGGGGGTTGGTGGAAGGATGGTCTAAGCCGTTGGTTCGGCTCGAAGGTACGGCGGTGTCAACGTACAGCGCCGCCTACCAAAGTTAACCTTTTCTGGGAACTCACCAGGTTATATTATTTTTCGAATTGTAGATTGAATTATTACTTTTATTCTATCTTTTATAAGTGTTTGTTATAGTTTTTCATTTGAATTTAGCACAATTTTTGTATCTTTTTTGGCATCTTTTTTTTCTCATTAATAAGACCTAATCCAAATAATTTAATAGTGTGTGACTTTTTTTTAAATTAAATTATTTGGATTAGGTCTTATTTTCTTTTATTAATTTGTTATAGTTTTTCATTTGAATTTAGCTCCATTTTTGTGTCTGTCTTTTTTTTTCTTCTCATAAATAGGCTGATGCTGTATTTGTGTACTCAATTGTTGCTTTTTTTTTTTATTAAATTATTTGGATTAGGTCTTATTTTCTTTTATTAATTTGTTATAGTTTTTCATTTGAATTTAGCTCCATTTTTGTGTCTGTCTTTTTTTTTCATCTCATAAATAGGCTGATGCTGTATTTGTGTACTCAATTGTTGCTTTTTGTGTCTGGTTTCTTTTTTGCAGTATTTTTTTTGAATCCTTTTTTTTTTTCATCAATTGTTTCCTCACATGCTTGGAATTTTCTTTTTATGCCTGTCCTGGCTTTCAGTTTTATAGATTTCCTCTGCTTGGTTCTTATTTTACCTTTTTTTTTTTTTAGCGTCTTCTGTCATGCCTCGGAAAGGCCGTGGAAGACTCACTCCCCTGACCGCTAGGCTATTTCTCTTGTTTACTTTTTTACCAATGCCTATAATTTTTCACCTGAAAGATTTTTTTTTATTTGTTATTCAATAAACTATTATCACTTATTTTTGGTCTTCTTTTTATTTACTTATTTTACTGGGGGTTGGTGGAAGGATGGTCTAAGCCTTTGGTTCGGCTCGAAGGTACGGCGGTGTCAACGTACAGCGCCGCCTACCAAAGTTAACCTTTTCTGGGAACTCACCAGGTTATATTATTTTTCGAATTGTAGATTGAATTATTACTTTTATTCTATCTTTTATAAGTGTTTGTTATAGTTTTTCATTTGAATTTAGCACAATTTTTGTATCTGGTTATCTTTTTTGGCATCTTTTTTTTCTCATTAATAAGACCTAATCCAAATAATTTAATAGTGTGTGACTTTTTTTTTTAATTAAATTATTTGGATTAGGTCTTATTTTCTTTCATTAATTTGTTATAGTTTTTCATTTGAATTTAGCTCCATTTTTGTGTCTGTCTTTTTTTTTCTTCTCATAAATAGGCTGATGCTGTATTTGTGTACTCAATTGTTGCTTTTTTTTTATTAAATTATTTGGATTAGGTCTTATTTTCTTTTATTAATTTGTTATAGTTTTTCATTTGAATTTAGCTCCATTTTTGTGTCTGTCTTTTTTTTTCATCTCATAAATAGGCTGATGCTGTATTTGTGTACTCAATTGTTGCTTTTTGTGTCTGGTTTCTTTTTTGCAGTATTTTTTTTGAATCCTTTTTTTTTTCATCAATTGTTTCCTCACATGCTTGGAATTTTCTTTTTATGCCTGTCCTGGCTTTCAGTTTTATAGATTTCCTCTGCTTGGTTCTTATTTTACCTTTTTTTTTTTGAGCGTCTTCTGTCATGCCTCGGAAAGGCCGTGGAAGACTCACTCCCCTGACCGCTAGGCTATTTCTCTTGTTTACTTTTTTACCAATGCCTATAATTTTTCACCTGAAAGATTTTTTTTTATTTGTTATTCAATAAACTATTATCACTTATTTTTGGTCTTCTTTTTATTTACTTATTTTCCTGGGGGTTGGTGGAAGGATGGTCTAAGCCGTTGGTTTTCGACCGCTACGACCCGGGTTCGATTCCCGCATTGGGCACTTTTTTCTGAAAAAATAAAAAAAAAAGCTCCAATGGCTTCTGATTCTTGCAAAAGTCCAACCCCACCAGCAAGCGCAAGTAATCAAACGGGGCTCTGGCACACTTGTACATGCAAAGTCGAACTGCTTTTCATACGTGTACCATTTTCAAAGACCCTGCTTAGGATTAAAACTTCTCAGAAGCATAACAATAGTACCAACCTAGAGGTTAACTGGTGTGGATGCATTCCTCTGGGAGTAAGACTATTGAGAAATTCAGTAGGGAGTTATTTTGCTTCTCCGCATTCTAACACTCCAACTGTTAACACTGTGGAAACACTGATTCATGTTTGGTAAGCAATTTCAGGGAAGAAACTATAGACATTGGATTAAATAAATTATTAATTAAATTGCATTAAATAAAAATTATTAGATTCAAATAAATATTATTCGAGTGAAAAAAAAAAGAAAAAATTAACAAATTAGAAAATAAAATTTCGAAAAATACAACTATATTGCAGATAAGATAAGAGGACCTTATTAAAAAATAAATAAACAAACTGTAATTCGACACTATCGATAATTCGACACTTTCGATAATTCGACACTTTCGATAATTCGACCATTTTAAAAATCAAATTTACAAGGTTGATTGTTGTTTAAATACAACTTTGATTTTGCATGCATAAACACAGGCTCTTGTAGCAAGAACCCAACTTTAGTGAAAACTGATGCCTCTTCAGAATGAATGGAAGACTGAAATCTGAAGGAGCAGAAGATATGGGTCATCTTTACATGTATGCTATCCAATGTTCGCACACTTGAAAAAGCTACATATAAAGTTGTCCGTGCGTAAACACAGGCTCTTGTAGCCAAGGTTTGGCCTTGAGCCTTATTTATAGTCATAGCAAAAGCCAACCTTAGTGAAAACTAACGCCTCTCTAGAATGAAGCGAAGGTTGGTATCCGAAGGGGCCAAAGATATTTCAGACACTATACAGTGTGTTCAACTTTGGGCACTGTCAGTATATGTGCTTCAAGGACATGAGAGCACATGCGCTGAAACACCATACGTGTTCCATCGCAAAGATCCTAAAGGCATTGGTGAAAGTATAAATAAATATTTTGGAAATGAAAAAAAAATACATATATATATAAGAAAATAAATTGGAATAAAAATTTACAAACTATATTTCAGAGTGGATACATATTTGAAAGGAAAAAAAAAAAAGAAAATTGCAAACAACAAAACTATATTACAGATATGACATGAAAACTAACGCCTCTCTAGAATGAAGCGAAGGTTGGTATCCGAAGGGGCCAAAGATATTTCAGACACTATACATTGTGTTCAACTTTGGGCACTGTCAGTATATGTGCTTCAAGGACATGAGAGCACATGCGCTGAAACACCATACGCGTTCCATCGCAAAGATCCTAAAGGCATTGGTGAAAGTATAAATGACCCATATATTCTGCTCCTTCAGATTTCAGTCTTCCATTCATTCTGAAGAGGCATCAGTTTTCACTAAAGTTTGCTTTTGCTATGACTATAAATAATATTTGGGTTCTTGCTACAAGAGCCTGTGTTTATGCATGCAAAAGCAAAGTTGTATTTAAACAACAATCAACCTTGTAAATTTGATTTTTAAAATGGTCGAATTATCGAAAGTGTCGAATTATCGAAAGTGTCGAATTATCGAAAGTGTCGAATTATCGAGTGTCGAATTACAGTTTGTTTATGTATTTTTAATAAGGTCCTCTTATCTTATCTGCAATATAGTTGTATTTTTCGAAATTTTATTTTCTAATTTGTTAATTTCTTTCTTTTTTTTTTTCACTCTAATAATATTTATTTAAATCTAATAATTTTTATTTAATGCAATTTAATTAATAATTTATTTAATCCAATGTCTATAGTTTCTTCCCTGAAATTGCTTACCAAACATGAGTCAGTGTTTCCACAGTGTTAACAGTTGGAGTGTTAGAATGCGGAGAAGCAAAATAACTCCCTACTGAATTTCTCAATAGTCTCACTCCCAGAGGAATGCATCCACACCAGTTAACCTCTAGGTTGGTACTATTGTTATGCTTCTGAGAAGTTTTAATCCTAAGCAGGGTCTTTGAAAATGGTATACGTATGGTGATACAGTGCATGTGCTCTCATGTCCTTAAAGTAGTGTAGTTCTGTTGTTTGCAATTTCATTTTCTGATTTGTTAAAATTTTTCTTCTATAGTTTCTCACCTGCGGGTCCTTCGGGTAAACCCGGGGCGTTGCCCGGGTCACTCGGCTAGTATATTTATAATAATATAGAGGAAGAAATACAGTTTGGAGAGAATGATATTTTGATCAAATATGCCTTTTTAATTAAATATTTATTTATGGATTGCTCTATTTAAAAAAAAAAAAAACTTCATTCTGTGTTTCTTATTCTATACCAAAAATAGGAAGATTATTGTGTTTTCTTGATTCCTAATAATATATAATTCAACAAAATCTCAGAAACGATAACAATTGAACTATATAAATAAAAATAGAATGTTTGTAGAATATTGTAGTGAGGGTCAGATAAGGTGTTTGGGAACGATGGTCGGAGAGTTCGCTAGAATCTATTTTGAAGGGGTTGTTAGCCAAACCACCTTGTTCTGAAAGGAGCCCCAATTTGGCCCAAGCTCTTAAAGTCGGCACCGCAGAATGCTATTTATGGGATGGCAGCCCATTCTTCCGTAATCCCTCGTGATGAACAGCCTGGAAGTATCCAAACTTGGAACTCTATTCCTAGGAAGAGAGTCTACTATATATATTTATATTTGTTTTGAAAAAGAGCAATCCATACTTAATTCATTAGATAATAAAAAGGCATATTATGAATTAAATAAAATATTTATTTTGTCAATATTTCGGCTGGCTCAACGCCAACCTTTATCGAGGCATTACATTTTTGTATACACAAACTCAGCGCCGCATCTGGTGATGCTGAGTTTGTGTATACAAAAATTAACGCCTCGATAAAGGTTGGTGTTCAGTCAGCTAAAATATTGGCAAATAAATATTTTATTAAATTCAATATATGTATTTTTATTATCTAATATATTTATATGAACATATTCATAACATATATTAGTAAATTAAATTTAATTGCCATCTATCGTTAAATTTTTACACAAATAAATTTACTGGCAATGCACTTCTTTTAAATATTGCCACGTGGAAAATTAGGGAAGACAAAAAATTCAGGATGGTGCAGCAATTTATTTAAGGCAAGAACAAACTATGAATGAACAAACAAAAGATAAGCCACGAGGGAAATTTACAGAGTAGCAAGATATAAACATAAAAATGACCACTCTGTTAATAAAAATAATAAAATTAATAAATACTTCGTTACAATATCATCAAATATTATCTCTACAGACCTTACTGCAATGATATGAGTTATTGATTGAGAGGGTTTGGCTCATCAGTAGTGAACCCTCTCAGCGGTTTCGCCAAATTAATCTCTAGACCGCTCTACTATTGTATTGGATTGATTTGGGATATACCCTGTAATTTCTATGGAAGGCAGCTTAGGGGTGTTTAGTAAACTATGGACATGTAGAGTCTATAGAGATAATATTTGATGATATTTAAAAGAAGCGCATTGCCAATAAATTTATTTGTATAAAACATAACATACATGTATATTAAAAAACGAAAGAAAAAATAAAAGATAAAAAGATCAGGTGTTGAAATCAATATTAAAAATGGCATATCCTGACCAGAAGCACATGTGCTTTACAGAAGGCAGAGCGCCATCTGGTGGAACAGAAATCAACTAAACATTGATTTAGCCTGTTCCCTGATATTTGGCCAACCCAATTTCTTGATAAATCATGAAAAGCCATCCACGAACGCGTTTCGCGCTTTTTGGCGCTCGTCAGCGTGGAGTAGGCTGAACCATTGCGACCAAAAAATATTTTTTGATCCCAATGGCTTCCCGAAAAACCAAGAAATGGGTATTTAAGGCCAAACTTGGTTACACGATCAGGAAATGTCTTTTTTCCATCACATATATATATATATATATATATATATTTGAAAATAGAGCAATCCATAAATAGATCTTTCAATTAAAAGGCAAATAAATTGCTGACACACATTATAATGTTATAATACCTTGATTTAAGGCGAGTAGAAGAAAATAAAATATTACATATTCACATATGTACAAAAAAATTGAGCCGGCCAACGGGAAACAACAACAATAGGTCTATATAGGGAAAGTCGCGACATCTGATGGTAGACCTTACAGAGTAGTTTGTTCTAGAAATTATTTTTTAAAAAAATAAATAACATTTTTATATGATAAATATTGTAGTACACATTATAATGTTATAATACCTTGATAAAGCTTGGCGTTCAGCCAACTTATATATTGCTAAAATAAATGATATTTTGATCCAATATATGTCAATTTATTTAAACACATATAAATAATTCATATTTAAAACTTTCTTAAACCAAATTTATATGAAAAAAATATTTCGCCAAATTGCCATCTCAATCTAATATCAATTAAGAGCCACATCTGTAAAAAATCTTAATTTTTCTCTTAATCGATTTTCTCAAATTGAATCTGATAACTCATCAGTATCTCGATTTCTAATTAATCGCTTTAAGTTGGGAGAACTTTCGCCAAATATTTTCCTCATTAAAAAAATAAATTAGTCTCTAATTATTAATAATTATACAAAGAGCAATTACCAATATAATTTTAATTTGTTTTCATATTAAAAATTATATCTCTAATTATATATATAGTATTATAATTTCATGAAGGCATTATAGAGGGAATTATTTTGAGTGAAGATATATGAAAAGCATATGTATATTATATTTGATAAAGATTTTTGCCCTTTTGAGATTAATTACTTGTAGAGGAATTATTTGTCATTTGCTTGCTTTTAGTATGCAGTCGTGGAAAAGATTATAATAATATTAGTTATCAAAAATAGCTTTAATTGCGCTAAAAGAATATATAAAAAACATGGTTTGATAAAAGTACTGCCTGGCTTAAGGCGTAAGAATAAAAATGCAGTACTTATTTACATAATGTACAAAAGGTTGAGCCGGCCATTGGGATAAAACAACAACAAGTTTTTATAGGGGAAGTGACCTCTGGCGGTCGATTCAGCAGAGTATTTGATTCTATGAAATTATAATTTGAAATAAAATAATATTTTTATATAACATGTATATATAATCTTTTATTAAAAAGGCATATATTGGATAAAAATATCATTTGATATACCAATATTTTAGTTGGCTGAACGCCAATCTTTATCAAGGTATTATAACATATTAATGTGTTTTGAAAATAGAGCAATCCATACATAAGATTTATTTATGGATTGCTCTATTTTCAAAACGATTTCAATCAGTTTTGGTTATGACGCACTACGCCTTTCAAGAACAATAGAAAGGCTTCGACTTTCTATCAACAGTTGGAGGTAGAATAAATGATATTTTGATCCAATATATGCCTTTTTAATTAAAGATTTATTTATGGATTGCTCTATTTTCAAAACGATTTCAACCAGTTTTGGTTATGACGTACTACGCCTTTCAAGAACAATAGAAAGGCTTCAACTTTCTATCAACAGTTGGAAGTTACACTTACATTTCAACCACAGATGTCTTTCGACGGGATATATTGGTAAAGTATATGATTATTTTGATCCAATATATGCCTTTTTAATTGAAGATATATTTATGGATTGCTATATTTAAAAAAAGATATATATATATGTTATATTAAAATATTTTATTTAAAAAAATTATAATTTCATAGATATAAATACTCTGTATAAATCGACCGCCAGAGGTCACGCTTTCTCTATAAATACTCATTGTTGTTGTTCCCCGTTGGTCGGCCCAAAGCTTTTGTACATTATGTAAATAAGCTTTTCTTTTTTTTTATTCTTACGCCTAAAGCCAGGCAGTACTTTAATCAAATTATGTTTTTCATATATATCACTTAGCTCAATTAAAGAAACCTCTGATCAAGACTATTATTATTATTATAGCCACGACTGCATCACCATTACAATAATCCTCAACGTGATCTAAATTCAAACAGAAAATCATCTCTTTTTTTTTTAATATAAGATATATATATTATAAAAAATATTTTTTGTTCATTTTGGAATATTATTGACATAGAAATACTACTTGCTGATTATTTTGAGGATACATAAGTATGTTTGTGATATTGCAGTCGTGGTAATAATAAAATAGTTCAAAACAATTTCTGCTGTTTGTTTAATTGAGCTAATGAAGTATTGAGAACATAATTTGAGAAAGTACTACCTAATTAAAGGCGTAAGAATAAATAAAATAAAATATTACATATTTACATTCCTACAGAGAGATTTGAGCCGGCCAACGGGAAAAAACAACAATAGTTTTATAAAGAGAAAGCCAAGAATTCTGGCCGAACGAAAGCCGCGACTTAAAAATAGTTTTTGCTCTAGAAATTATATTATTTTAAAATAAAATGACATTTTTTATATATTGTGAAAAAGGCATCTACTTATCCTGCAACTAAGTGTTGCTGATGGCTTGCGCCATCTATCAGAATAAATATCAACTATTATCGTTGATTTTTAATTATTTCAGAATTGCCCGAATATCCATTCTTGATTAATCAAGAAAACCTAACCACGGACGCATTTCGAGCGAGATAATCAATCTAATGATGTATTCATTTTTTAAAATAGTGATGTCTGTTTTGTTTTATAATTAATTTACGAGGTTTAATCCAAAATTAGATAAGAAAATAGACAGTGATTAATTAATCCTTAATTAAAATTAATTTCCGAATGACAACACTCATTCTATATATGTATATGAATTTATATTTATCTCTCAAGATATATATTTTTTATATTAAAAAATATATTTAAAATTATATATCATAGATTCAAATATTCTGTTAAATCGACCGCCAGAGGTCACGCTTTGCATATAAAAACTCGTTGTTGTTCTTTTCCGATGGCCGGTTCAAATCTTTTTACATTATGTAAATAATATTTTGTTTTTCCTTGTTCTACTCGCCTTAAGCCAGGCATTACTTTTATCTATTCCTTTAACTCAATTAAATTACTGATCAAAACCATTTTTATTATAATTCCCACGACTGCAAAACAATAATGTAACATACTCATGTATACCAAAACCAAGCAACAAATAAAAATAATTCAATATATCAATCTATTTTTTATAACACTTATATATAAAACAACACTTAAAGTTTCACCGCATAAGTTTCTTTTCTGTGAAAAATCAATATTTATTTCAAAGTGAAATATTTACTATTTCTAACTTTTTTGGATGAAGAATGAAAGGGTGAAAACATGAAGAGTAATGGCGAACGGAAAAATAAAAGTGTCCAGGGGCGGGAATCGAACCCACAACTTTCCGCTTACCGGGCAGATGCCATGTCCACTAGGCTACCCCTGGACACTTTTATTTCTCCGTTCGCCATTACTCTTCATGTTTTCACCCTTTCATACTTCATCCAAAAAAGTTAGAAATAGTAAATATTTCTCTTTGAAATAAATATTGATTTTTCACAGAAAAGAAACTTATGCGGTGAAACTTTAAGTGTTGTTTTATAATCATACGCCGCAGTCCTTTATAATATATATATATATATATATTTTAAATGAAGCAGGCGATAAGGAAGATGGGTGTCTTTATTATATAAAACGAGCTCAAGCTTTCGGGTAAAAACCCTTCTACAGGCGACTATCACATACATATCAGCTATCACACATATATATTTTGTTTTGAATATAGAGCAATCCATACTTAATTCATTAGATAAAAAAGGCATATATTGGATTTAATAAAATATTTATTTTGCCAATATTTCGGCTGGCTGAACGCCAACCTTTATCGAGGCATTACAATTTTGTATACATAAACATATATATATATATGAGAAAACAATAGAGTAAAAAATTAAAATAAAATTTTTATTCTAATATATATATATATGTTTTGAAAATAGAGCACTCCAAAAATAAATATTTAAATAAAAAGGCATATATTGGATCAAAATATCATTTATTTTACCAATATTTCAGTTGCCTAAACGCCAACCTTTATCAAGGTAATATAACATATTTAATGTGTGTCAACAACCAACACCTTTGTGTCAAAGTGGTTGACACACATTGATATGTTACAATACCTTGATAAAGGTTGGCGTTCAGCCAACTGAAATATTGGTAAAATAAATGATATTTTGATCCAATATATGACTTTTTATTAAAAAAATATATATTTGTGTGTGTAAGAAAAAATATAATTTTAAAATTAGGAAATATGTCAGGGTTTTATAATAAAAACAAAAAGGCATATACTGACCGTTCACACGATGATTTTAAATGGCAGAGGGCTTATGAATATGTATTATAACATAAATAATACATATATTATTTACTCAGGAAGCCTCTAAGACCAAAATATTTGGTTGTAGAGGTATAGCTTGTAACACCTCGACGAAGGCCAACAACACGAAACGCATACCTGTTTGATTTTATTATTTATCAAGAGAATGGGTTGACTAAACAAGTTAATTCAACTTTTAGTTGAATTTTATTCCAATAGATGGCGCTATGCCATAGTGAGCGATCAGGATATGCCTTTTTTGATTTTAATATATATATACAATGTTGATATCCACACACTCAACTTTAATTTAAGAATTTAAAATTTAACTTCCCAAACGAACATTGCTTTCAACTTCGCCCTAGGTATAACTCAAAGTAATCTACGCTTGAAAGCTCTCATTTTATCATAAATATTTTTTATCATATAAAGTATGAACTTAAATATTTATTAACACAAAGCAATAACGCGCCATCTATACATATAAAATAAAAGGATTTAAAAGCGCGAATGTTTCTTTTATACATAAAACGAACTTCTACTGTCTTTACTGCGATGAAAAAATATATTGGGAGGGCTTGGCTCATCAGTGGTGAACCCTCCCAGCGGTTTCGCCAATTTAATCCACCAGACCACTTCTCAGAGCTCTAATACTGTATTGGATCATTCTGCTTTTATATGCTACACTGAAGGATGGAATTTTAGAAATGGTTTTCAAGTAAACTATGGACATAAGCTTATAGGACAGTAGAATTACATTCAAATATTTACTTTGAGCAATGCTCTTCAGCAAACTATAAAGACAAGGTCAGTTAGGAATAAATTAACACAAAGCAATAACGCGCCATCTATACATATAAAATAAAAGGATTTAAAAGCGCGAATGTTTCTTTCATACATAAAACGAACTTCTACTGTCCTTACTGCGATGAAAAAAATATATTGGTAAAATATACAGTATTAGAGCTCTGAGAAGCGGTCTGGTGGATTAAATTGGCGAAACCGCTGGGAGGGTTTACCACTGATGAGCCAAGCCCTCCCAATATATTTTTTCATCGCAGTAAGAACAGTAGAAGTTCGTTTTATGTATGAAAGAAACATTCGCGCTTTTAATTCCTTTTATTTTAAATATTTATATATGGTGTTATTATAATATAAACATATATACATCCTACCTCCTCTATTATTTAAATACTTTGAGAAAGAAAGGGTGAAGGAAGTTGGAAAGATTTATTTTCCTGATTTTTACCACTTACCTTTTTATCTGATCCTAGAAAGATCAACGAGAGGTTGTTAGCTCAGCATAGGGTAAATAAATTTGTCTTGATGACCTGCATGTTGATATGTAAATTTGGAACCTTTTTCTTTTTTTTCTCTACCTATGGAGACACAATTGGTATGGATGTTTGGTATATGGTCCACTGTGTTACTGTTTGCTACAGCAAAAGATAAATAGGTAGTTATTAAATAATTTATCTATAGAATTACTATAAATTCATTATCACAAGGATTTCAAATTTCTACAAATTACGCACGAATCATAACAAAGGCATCGCAACTATTGCCTATAGCTTGATTATAAGAAGCTTTCATGAAAGGTATTTTTCAGATAACTAAATTGCATAAGCCAATGCCTTGTTTATTCTTCTTAGCTGTAGAAGGGATTTTCCGAAGGCCTTCCTTAAATTCAGTGAATGGTAATATTTGCGATGTCTTTGTTATGGTTTTATGTTTAGCTACCTAAAACGTATAAACAAGGTAATAGAGTATGCTTTTTAGCTAGCTGACAAAGGGCTTACCAGAAAGTCTCCTTTCAATCAAGTGAATGGTAATAATTGCGATGTCTTTGTTAGGATTTTTGTCTTTTGTTTAGCTAACTAAAACGTATAAACAAGATAATGGTATATGCCTTTTAGTTAGCTGACAAAGGGCTTTCCCGAAGGTCTTCTTTTAATCAAGTGAATGGTAATAATTGCGATGTCTTTGTTATGTTTTTTTGTCTTTTGTTTATCTATCTAAAAAGTATAAACAAGGCAATGGTATATGCTTTGTAGTTATCCAACGAAGGGCTTTCCCGAAAACCTTCCTTCAATCAAGTAAATGGTATTAATTGCGATGTCTTTGTTGTGTTTTTTTGGTTTTTGTTTAGAAAACTGAAACGTATAAACAAGGCAATGGCTTATGCCTTTTATTTAGCTGACAAAGGGCTTTGCCGAAAGCATTCTTTTATTTAAGTGAATGGTAATAATTGCGAAGTCTTTGTTATGGATTTTATTTTTTTGTTTAGAAAACTGAAACGTATAAACAAGGCAATGGTATATGATTTTTAGCTAGCCGACAAAGGGCATTCCCGAAAGCCTTCTTTCAATAAAGTGAATGGTAATAATTGCGACGTCTTTATTAGGATTTTTGTATTTTGTTTAGCTAACAAAAACGTATAAACAAGGCAATGGATTATGCGTTTCAGTTTTATGAAAAATTCCGTACCCGAGAGCTACCTATAATCAAGTAAATAGAAATAATGATGGAGTCTTATTGGTTTTTATATAGTTACAAATATATTGTGGCGAAGAAATAATTTATATTTTATTATTTAGTTTAATTATTCATTGTAAATATTTAAAACATATTAATTTACATTTGTAAATCATCATAAACGTGTTCCTTAGCTTGCTTGTTCGTTATTCTCTAGCTGTAGATAGTTTGGTTGATAATTGTCGACTGGTCGTACTGACGTCATTAATAAATACTGACACATCTTAAGATATTCCAAGACTTGATTTCTACGCTACAATATTAATAATGTATTAGAGCGCCATCTGTTATGAAATTTCGAAACTATTATAAAGCCAGGCCTTCCAATTAATTTTCTCATTGCAGTAAGGGCAAAATAAATTGTTTTATTCTTAATAGAATCATACACGTCTATAATAGTTTCGAATATTATGAATGTACAAACACATTGCTTCAAGCCAATCTATCGATATATCTTCCGACAACGAATTTACAAGATAAACAATGTTCCCAATCCTGTACATATGTTCCCCTGTCCTAAACGATGTGTATCTTGGCAAATGACCAACACATTTTTAGCTCAGCACATTATTATTCCGTTCACAACAGAGTCGAGTTATAAATACACATTATAAATATTTTGACTACCTTTCAAATATACTCACTCCACACACGCGCGCACACACACATACTCATGAAAATACGCAAATAGAAAAATATATAGTTTATATTTTTTTGAGAATAGAGTAATCCATAAATCAAGAATGAATGTTATGAAAAACGAAGCAAATAATACTTTCTTAAGCTTTTTTCCCAAAGAAATCCTTAAATACTTTCGTCCAAATTTTTATAATACTCAATTTGTTACAAACCACGGAAATTTCAAAAGTTTTTTTTAAATAGAATAAAGACAGTGGAGGATTCAAGTTGCTTTTGTGGTATTGAGGAACAAACTTCAAGACATCTACTAAACGATTGCCCTGCATTTCAAGATTAAAGTTCAATTCACATTTTGTAAATACATTCTAAACTTTCTACAAAATCTGGATCTCTAATGTTTTCATGCGTTGAATAATGTAAATAACTTATGTAAATAAACTTTTCTCCTTGTTTGGCGCAAGTATCTCTTGCGGGATATAGCGCTTTGGAAATAATATAATAATAATTGTAATTGTAATAAATAAATATTTTATTAAAAAGACATATAATGGATCATAATATCATTTATTTTACCTATAATACAGTTGGTTGAACGCCAACCTTTATCAAGGTATTATAAGACACGCATATAGACATACATTAAAATGTTATAATACCTTGATAAAGGTTGACGTTCAGCCAAATGAAATATTTGCAAAATAAAATTTATCTTGATCCAATATATGACTTTTCAATTATAGTTTATATTGCATTCAAGTATTTATTGTTTCTTATACTATACGGTCAAAACGTTTCTCTCCCTTCCAATATTTCATAAAACAAATTAAAAGTATGAAATAATAGTAAAAATATGATATTGTACTGGGATAAGGTGCATAATTTATTTTAAAAAAGGCATCTCCTTATCGTGCAACTGAAAGTTGCTGATGGCTTGCGTCATTTATTCGAATAAATATAACTTATTCTCGTTGATTTTTAATTATTTCAGAATTGGCCAAATACCCATTCTTAGGTACATGGTTAGCTTTTTTGATTATTCAAGAATGGGTATTTGACCAATTCTGTAATAAATAAAAATCAACAAGAATAGTTGATATTTATTTCAATAGATGGCGCAAGCCATCAGCAACGTTCAGTTGCACGATAATGAGATGCCTTTTTCAAACTTTGTATCAGAGGCAAGAAAAACCCCAATTTAAGATATTTAATAAGTATTTTTATGTTTACATTATTATTTACAATAATCTGTTAGTTTTTTTAATATGCTTTTTTATTAAAAATAATGATTATAAATATTTAAAAGTTAGGTTGAATATTTTTAATGTACACAATGAAAATTCGGGGGGGGGGTTAAAATTTATAGATTATTGTATACATAATATGTTTTATTTAAAATATATATTTGGTGTTTTATAAATATCTATTTATGCACTCTTGGAAAAAAAAACACAAGAAAAAAACCTTTTAAGTCGCCAATCGTATTTTTTCAAAGGTTGACAGAGCCAATTTTGTTCACACTTGGACATCTCGTGTGTCTTTAAAGAAGGCCACTGTAATAACTTTCAGAGTTATTATCCGAATCCCGATATACATGATAAAAGGTACAACTACCTTAAGTTCTGTCCAAAAGTGTATCTTTCAGAGTTTTTGTCTGAATCCCGATATACATACTGAAAGGTACAATTTACTTAAGTTTTGTCCATAAGTGTATCTTTCAGAGTTATTGTCTAAAACCCGATATACATGCTAAAAGGTACAACTTCCTTAAGTTTTGTCCATGAGTGTATCTTTCAGAGTTATTGTCTGAATCCCGATATACATGCTAAAAGGTACAACTTCCTTAAGTTTTGTCCATGAGTGTATCTTTCAGAGTTATTGTCTGAATCCCGATATACATGCTAAAAGGTATAACTTCCTTTAGTGTTGTCCATGAATGTATCTGTCAGAGTTATGGTCTGAATCCTGATATACATGCTAAAAGGTACAACTCTTTTAGGTGTTAACCATGAGTGTACCTTTCAGAGTTATTGTCTGAATCCTGATATACATACTAAAATGTACCACTTCCTTAAGTTTTGTCCATGAGTGTATCTTTCAGAGTTATTGTCTGAATCCTGATATACATACTAAAAGGTACAGCTTCCTTAAGTTTTGTCCATGAGTGTATCTTTCAGAGTTATTGTCTGAATCCTGATATACATACTAAAAGGTACAATTTCCTTAAGTTTTGTCCATGAGTGTATCTTTCAGAGTTATTGTGTGAATCCCGATATACATGCTAAAAGGTACATCTTCCTTAAGTTTTTTTCCATGAGTGTATCTTTCAGAGTTATTGTCTGAATCCCGATATACATGCTAAAAGGTGCAACTTCCTTAAGTTTTGTCCATGAGTGCTTCTTTCAGAGTTATTGTGTGAATCCCGATAAACATGCAAAAAGGTACAACTTCCTTAAGTTTTGTCCATGAGTGTATCTTTCAGAGTTATTGTCTGAATCCCGATATACATGATAAAAGGTACAACTTCCTCAAGTTTTGTCCATGAGTGTATCTTTCAGAGTTATTGTCTGAATCCTGATATACATACTAAAAGGTACAACTTCCTTTAGTGTTGTCCATGAGTGTATATTTCAGAGTTATTGTCTGAATCCTGATATACATACTAAAAAGTACAACTTCCTTTAGTGTTGTCCATGAGTGTATCTTTCAGAGTTATTGTCTGAATCCCGATATACATGCTAAAAGGTACAACTTCCTTAAATTTTGTCCATGAGTGTATCTTTCAGAGTTAGTGTCTGAATCCCGATATAAAATCTAAAAGGTACAACTTCCTTAAGTTTTGTCCATGAGTGTATCTTTCAGATTTGTCTGAATCCCGATATACATGCTAAAAGGTACAACTACCTTAAGTTTTTCCATGAGTGTATCTTTAAGAGTTATTGTCTGAATCCTGTTATACATGCTGAAAGTTACAACTTCCTTAAGTTATGTCCATGAGTGTATCTTTAAGAGTTATTGTCTGAATCCTGATATACATGCTGAAAGGTACAACTTCCTTAAGTTTTGTCCATGAGTGTAGTATAACGAAACGTATTGCATTCTTTTTACCATTCAATGCATTTTTGAATTATTGATTCGAACTGATTAAATGTTTATTTTGTTAAAATCTAGCTGGGTTTTCTAAAATTCTATGGCTAGTTTCAAATGAAATACCTTTTATAAACACAAGTTTCAGTTAACTAATTCACATTTTCACATAAAATTACAGTTTCTTCGTGTTAAGAAATATTTCTCGGCAGTCAATAATGCCATCTAGAAGTTTTATGAAGTTGAGGTAATGAGACGGCCAGATATTTCTCTATCTAGTGAAAGAGAGGACAATGTCGTGAAACTACGTGACAGATCATTTGAACGTTGCACGCACTTGGCAACTTTGTATCTGCTGTAATTCTTCAACCAATGTCATATTTAGAGTGATAAGGTGTCACAATGAACCTAACACCTTTCACATCCATTTTACCACATGTTTTATCATGTCTATTTATATATGAATATGCTATTTTTATAGAAGAAGATATAAATATATTCTTATCTATATATATTATGAATCATATTTATTTTCAAATTTATATATATTCTTCTTTGTTCACATATCTTAATAAACATAAAAGGCTTATCATATAATATTCTGCTATATTTTACAATCATATAAGTGGTGATGGTGTCTTGTCCATTTTCTCCATGGAAAAGCAGAATGATACAATACAGTATTAGAGCTCTAAAGAAGCGGTCTGGTAGATTAAATTCGTGGAACCGCTTAGTGGGTTCCGCACCGATTAGCCAAGTCCTCCCAATATTTTTTAATCGCAGAAAGGAGAGTATAAGTTTGATTTATTTGTCAAAAGAAATATTCGCGTCTTAATATTTTCTTTAATTTATATACTGTTAAACCTGTTAATAGCGCCCCTTCTTAGGACTAACCAAAATAGGGTGCTATAGAGAGGGGGTGCTATAGACAGGTCACTTTTAACGTAAAAATTGTTACGTAAAAAACGTTATAACGTAACGTATTTATATATTAAACATTTTATTTATTTTATTATACAATTTATACAATTCTTACGCCTTAATCCAGGCAGTACTTTTATCAAACTATGCTTTTATAAATTCGTTCAGTTCAATTAAAGCTATTTCTAATCTGCACTATTTTTATTACTATATTTTCAAAATTTAACCATGACTGCATTACCATGTCATAATCCTCAAAATAAACAAAATCACGCAGAAAATCTCATTTTTATATATATTATATACATATTTATATATTATAACCTAACATAATAAATTTAAAAAAAAAAGTTTACATTTTAATATTCAAAATCGGGCGCTATAGAGAGGAAGGCGCTATTTAGAGGAGGGCGCTATAGACAGGTTTAACTGTATAGAGTACTATAGAGTAGAGAGGGAGTATTTCAGTAAATATCTGGTCATCAGTCAATAAATAATGTCGAGTATGGATCGTCTGGCTACAATATATTGATTGGTATTGATGATACAGCTAATTGGCAATACTTAATAACCACCGTAGATTGTCATGCAATTGTACACAGCTCTCTCTAATATATTCATCCTTACCTAATACTGGGTGATTATACATTAATAGCTTGGTCATATTTCTTTAACACGTAGAACCAAATACTTGTAAACATAAAATAGGCGGTATCGTTAATATCTAAACATATCAATACACTTATTACAAATTTATTTTTATATTAAAAGGACGTACCTGAATCTGTTAATTGAAAAAACATTTTTTTTTTCTCGAAAAATAGGTTTTTCTTTCAAGAATATATATATTCAACTTGAGAGAGAGAGATTTAGATGTGTGGAAACAACTTTTATTAATCGCCCATATAAAATTATATAGTACCAAGAAGAAAATAAAATATATTACATATTTATAAAAGAAAGTAAAATATATATAAAAATTAATAAATATTTGAAACAGACATTTCTGAAGGGACATCTGAATCATGTCAAATGCTCAAAGCCGCCCTGAATTCGGAAAGACCCGTGTTTATAACGCGTTTTTTTGTCCCCAACGTGCTCAATTGCACCGCCGAGGAATTCGTACAGAGAGAGAAAGAGAGATTGAGATTGAAACTACTTTATTTCAAAGTCCATATAAGATTATATAAGGTTAAATACAGAATAAATATAAATATGAATAAATAAGATTGTATAATGATAAATATATGAATAAATATATATAAATATATAAAGTAATTGATAAATATACATATATATATAAATATATGAAAAAATAGTACAAATGTAATATTGTACTGGGATAAGGTGCATAAATTAAGAAAAAGGCTTCTTCTTATCGAGCAACTGGAATAATTAAAAATCAACGAGAATAGTTGATATTTATTCCGATAGATGGCGCAAGCCATCAGCAACTTTCAGTTGCTCGATAAGAAGAAGCCTTTTTCTTAATATAAATATATATACAAGGTCTTCATTGGTGGCACCCATCGCGAGAAAGACTCCGCAACCGATGGACTGCGAGAGTTCTTTCCCACAGAGTGGGTAGGTCGATGTGTTGGCTGGCATTACCCAACTCAAGATCAAGATGGTACTTGTAGATGGTAGCCTTCGCCACACTTGTTAGCTTCACTGCCTCGGGATGGAGGCCGACGCCGAAGAGCCAGGCCTGCAAATCTAAGGGTATTTCGCAGGAGGCGAACATCTCCCGGAGCAGAGAGATAGAGAGTTTGATAAACCTTATCATCATTTTCTTTCAATGTCATATATTATTCAGAATGTTAAGAAATGATATCATTAAATCAGATTTGTTTCTTCTACACCTAAAACAAAATTTTCCATTGCCCTTTATGCAAAGAAAAATATTGGGAGTGCTTTGTTCATCAGTAGTGAACCCTTCCAATGGTTGAGCCAATTCAATATATCAGATCAGACCTGATTAGAGCTCTGAGAAGCGGTCCGGTAGATTGAATAGGAGAAATCGCTTGGAGGGTTAATCAATGATGAGCCATGCCCTCTAAAACCTTTTTCATCTCAGTAAAAAGAGTATAAGTTTTTTATGTGTAAAAATAAAGATTCATGCCTCAATATTTTCATTACTTTATATATATAGATGGTGTGTAATAGCTTTATAAGATAGTTGTTATATATTTCAGAAATATGACAAAAAGCTATCACGGACACTCAATTGCATAAACAGGGAATGAGCTTTCATAATAATATTGCCATGTGCAAAATTAGGAAAGACAAACTTCGGGATGACACTGCAAATTATTTAAGGCAAGAACAAACTATGATTGATAAAAAAAAGATAAGAAATGAGAGATGTTTACAGAGTAATAAACAATAAACATAAAAAATGATACTCTGTTAAAAAAAAAATATACTTTGTTACATAGGTCCTCCCCTATGGGAGCTGTGACCCACAGCTTGCTATTTTTGTAGTTACTAACATGGATCTGACGTGCTTATGCCAAGGATTCCATCGAAGTTTTAGAACATTGTCCCTAGTACCTTTGCGTCCTTTTTCTTGCGGCGTGAAGAGCGGCTTTGTCGTAGTATCGTCATCTTGGAAGGAAGTCTTGGATTTGACACGGCGGTGGAATCCTGGAGGCAGTCTCAGAAATTGTAGAACATAGCACCCATGGTTTCAAGGTTTTCTCGGCGATCTTCAGTTTGTCTTCCCTGATCTACCAAACATCTCCACCAAAATGCTACGTGGAAAATTAGGGAATAAAAACAACAACAACAATTTATTTAAGGCAAGTACAAACTATGAATGATAAACAAAAGATAGGAAATGAGAGAAGTTTACAGAGTAGCAAAATATTTAAAAAAATATGATACTCGGTTAATAAAATAATAAATACTTTGTTACAATATATTGTGACGTCTGATCCTTCTTCTATTAGAGTCAAAAAGGTCGAAAATATGGGAAAAATTGAATAAATTAGAAGGTGCTACTGGTGCCAATTCGGAATGGTACCGCAGTAGGATGGAATAAGCGTGAGACAGAACAAAAGGTTTGAGTAATCGACAACGCAGGAGAAGACATTTGGTGCACCTACTGTAAAAGAAGTTACTTACTCGTTCTACCCATCATGAATATGATGGTTACTTAAAATAAGTATCAATGCAATTATTTTATCATAAAATAAAATAATAAAAAGTATATAGTAGTATGAAATACACATATAATAATAAATAATATACCTCTGATTACGCTCCTTATGTCACAATTGTGAGTAAATAATTAAGGAAGGAAGTACTTTGAAGAAATGGCCAGTGAGATAATGGTACCAAGGGAAATGTCAGCCATAAAGCTTCTGTTTAATTGAAAGTTCCCATCACATCCCAGTTAACTCCTCTATTACTAGTAGGGTATCTTGGGATGTATTTGCAGCTTCAAAATATGAAATATGATAATTTAATCCTTAGTAGTGTGGTTAAAGTCTTTATATAGCTTGTTTGTATATTTTATGGTTGTCCTTCATGTTGTCATATCCAATGAGAAGCCTCAGATATCTACATGCAACTCTATCACAGCAATTTTCTCTATCTTGGGTGTGTAAAGCTGCTGTTCTGGGTCCATGTCAATTTTCTGTTGTTGTTGTTGTGTCCAATGAAGAGCCTCATATGTCTTCATACATCTCTATCACAGCAGCAGCAATGCCTACTATCTTGGGTGTGTAAAGCTGTTGTTCTGGGTCCATGACAATTTTCTGTTGTTGTTGTTGTTGTTTCCAATGAAAAGCTTCAGTTGTCTTCATACATCTCTATCACAGCAGCAGCAATGTCCTCTATCTTGTGGGTGAAAAGCTGCTGTTCTGGGTGAATGTCAATTTTCTGTTGTTGTTGTTGTGTCCAATGAAAAGCTTCAGTTGTCCATATGCATCTCTATCACAACAGTCTCAATGTCCTCAATTTACCTATGATTCATTATCTTATATATAATGTATATCTAATAATATATATGTAATATACCTTGTAATATATAAGATGAAAAGTAAAGCGATAAAGTGTATGCCCATCGCGTGGAGCTGAGTGACTTCACGAGAACGCATCGAATGAGTTATTGTTACCTTTTGTTCGTCAAATATTAAAGTTTAATTATCTCTTGTATCTTATTTTACGTTATTTTAATAAAATTTTGAAGAGGAATATAACAAAATAAATATGATATAATCTGAAATGGAAATATTTTTAATTTTTTAAAAACATATATTCTGTATTCATTCATTGACTATTCTACATTTTTTTACCATAGTTTTATATTACACTTTGAATAATGTGGTAAATATGTATAGTTAACCAACCTATTTTTCTATTCACTAATATAGGATTTATTTTATAAATTATTAATAATTGTGATAAATATTTAATGTATAATTTGCTTCAAGTAATTGAATATAAAAACTACTTGATAAGTAAATATCTTTCCTATTTTAATAACTGCACCTTAAATTACTCAATCTTTTCAAAAACATTATATTAATAACATATATAAATATATATTATTTTGAGGAAGAGATACCAATTTTTGCTATATGAATAGGATTTTGCCACAAACTATTATGCTATATATATTATAATATTATATTATACCACTTTCGATATGTTGATGACGTAGCAAAAGGTTAATATGCTGGTACACCGCATGGCAGTGGTTTCCATAGAGGCAAAACACAGAAATTAGCACAAAATATTGATTGTAAGAGGCGACTGAGCCCAGCATAGATAAGATGACATTAACTATTTCAGTAATTTAGGACAATGGTCTCGTTCGACCTGACTTCTGTGGACCCACAATTTCCAACCTAATCCTCTCCAATCGACTACCCAATGTCTCTCGACCACCGCAATATCTGTTGTTGTTGTCGTCTCCAATGAGGAGCCTCAGATGTCTCCATACATCCCTATAACAGTAGTCGTAATGTCTTCTATCTTGGGTGTGTAAAGCTGCTGTTCTGGGTCAATTCTATTTTGTTGTTGCGTCTAATGAAGAGCCACAGATATCTCCATAATCTCTATCACAGCCTTGTTATCTATCTTAGGTGTAAAGCTGCTGCTCTGGGTCCGTGTCAATTTTCTGTTGTTGTTGTCATGTCCTATGAAGTGACTCATATGTCCTTGTACATCTCTATCACAGCAATCGTAATGTCCTCTAGCTTGGGTGTGTAAAGCTGCTGTTCTGGGTCCATGTCAATTTTCGGTTGTTGTTGTGTCCAATGAAGAGTCTCATATGTCTCCATGCATCTCTATCACAGCAGTCGTAATGTCCTCTATCTTGGGTGTGTAAAGCTGCTGTTCTGGTTTCATGTCAATTTTCTGCAGGACTGTGGCCATTACTGGGCATGGGAATATGTGAATAGGTGTTAGTTCCTCACCAGGACAGTTTTTGCTTCTTGTGCCTATAAGTTCTTGTGCAATCTGTATGTATTGTCATTCATTTATAGTGTTTCGTTCTCAGGCTTCTTATTGTTTTTGCAAAATTTCACTGAGAGGTAATTTCGCATATTTGATATTTTCCTTATCATTTGTTGAATTATCTTGTATTTTGCCAAAGCATCAGCATCAAATACTGAAATTTGTTTTTTTCCCTCTGGTTTAACTTTCTGGCTTTTTTTGCTAATTCATTCTCCATCTCATTACCCCCGATACCAACTTGGGCAGGAATAAATTATAGAACCAAGATATCTTTCATTCCAGATTAGGATGATGTGTTTATTGTTACTTATCCCTTTGGTATTCATATTACCGATTCAGTTGAGGTTAGACATCTTACCTATAAGGTATAATTTGAAATTTTGGAAAATATCAATATTATATGTCAATCGAAATTAATAAAAATGATTTACTGCGAGTTTTTTATTAAATACACTCATAGACAAAACATATTGAAATTGTTCCTTTTATCTTGTATATCGGGATTCAGATATGAACATATAAATAGGAACATTTGGTTGAATATTATTACATTAGAGTGAACAAGAAGACCATGTAGATGAGGGCCAGTAGATGAGAGTAAACAAGAAGACCATGTAGATGAAGGCCAGTAGATGAGAGTAAACAAGAGGATCATCTAGATGAAGGCCAGTAGATGAGAGTAAACAAGAAGACCATGTAGATGAAGGCCAGTAGATGAGAGTAAACAAGAAGACCATGTAGATGAAGGCCAGTAGATGAGAGTAAACAAGAAGACCATGTAGATGAAGGCTAATAGATGAGAGTAAACAAGAAGACCATGTAGATGAAGGCCAGTAGACGAGAGTAAACAAGAAGACCATGTAGATGAAGGCCAGTAGATGAGAGTAAACAAGAAGACCATGTAGATGAAGGCCAGTAGATGAGAGTAAACAAGAGGATCATCTAGATGAAGGCCAGTAGATGAGAGTAAACAAGAAGACCATGTAGATGAAGGCCAGTAGATGAGAGTAAACAAGAAGACCATGTAGATGAAGGCCAGTAGATGAGAGTAAACAAGAAGACCATGTAGATGAAGGCTAATAGATGAGAGTAAACAAGAAGACCATGTAGATGAAGGCCAGTAGACGAGAGTAAACAAGAAGACCATGTAGATGAAGGCTAATAGATGAGAGTAAACAAGAAGACCATGTAGATGAAGGCCAGTAGACGAGAGTAAACAAGAAGACCATGTAGATGAAGGCCAGTAGACGAGAGTAAACAAGTGACCATGTAGAAGAAGGTCAGTAGATGAGAGTGAACAAGAGGAACATGTAGATAAGACCAGTAGGTGAGAGTAATCAAGAAGACCATGTAGATAAGGCCAGTAGATGAGATAGAAGTGAGACAGTAGTATCCCATGTGGCTAGAGGATATTTTGGGCGCAGTGTTTGCGGTGTCGGAAATGATAAAACAAGCACCCGAGCTAAATCCGGCGTAGACCCAGATAACCCTTGCACGTGACTTCTATCTCGTACATCATATTTACATACTGTAGCCACGTAGTGCTGTCATTGTTATCATGATACATAGATGTATGACTGCACTTCAGCATGTAGCCATAAGAATAATAATTCGTCTAAAAACATTTCATGGTGATTTCTCAATTGCCTTCTCGGCTCAATTTGTATAAGATTTACAAAGCTCCAGTGAAGAATATTACTCGTTATGAATTCAGCTGTTTTAAATTTATAATATATTATAACTATATGCTTTTTCAATAAATAATACTTATAATACAATATAATGCGATTTATGATTGTGAAATGACGTTTGACAATTTCACCGCAAATTTTTCTTTTGAACGAAAAATCGTAATTTATTTTAAGAAGAAATAATTTAGGGTTAAGGTATTAAAGGATGAATTGTGAAGAAACATTTTCGGTAAAACATGTCAAACGTTGTTTTATATAATACTTGACATTTGAATAAAATTTATTTTCATAATTTCAAAAGAATTTTCAAGTTTTATATGATTGTGTTTCATATATATTATTACATTAAAAAATAAGGAAAATAAAACCTTACCTCAATTTCTAACAATGAATATAAACAAAAAGGTAATTTCCTTCATATTTCTTATCTTAATTTTTTTGAACGAATAAGTAATCTGATAAGCAATATACCAAATAAAAATTGGTTTTGAAAATTCGAAAATTCTAATTTTAACTCGGAATGAAAGTAAAATTCAATACACAGTTTCGGAAACAAAAGTATGTATTTTGAAAATAGAGCAATCCAGAGATTGTTGTTGACACATTAAAATTTTTAGGACAAAATAATAAAGCCTCCGAGGTTGCGTTTCTTTTTTTTTTTTTCATGTTATAATACCTTGATAAAGGTTTGGCGTTTAGCCAACTGAAATTTTAGTAGAAAAAATGATATTTTGCTCCAATATATGCCTTTTTATTTAAAAGTATGAATATTATATAATCTATAAACTCAAATATTTCTATATTTCGAAATATATATATTTTATTTTTATTCATTAATAATTTTACTTTTGTTATCATCGTTTTTAGAATGACCTTCAGTTTTGTTGTAAATATGCGTAGTTAACATATCTATCTTTTTGAATCACTAATATAGGATTAACTTTATAAATTCTATATAATGTGAAAATAACTAATGTGTAATATTTCCTCAAGTAATTGAAAATAAAAGCTACTTGACGGTAAATAATTATCTTTTTTTTATCACGACTGCACCTTCAACCCTTTATCTTATCGATCCTTTGTCTTATCAACCCTTCTACTAACAACAAACAAATTATTAATAACATGTATATGTCAAAGGTATTAATTAAATAAGGTTTCCGAATATGAGTTTCTTTGCATTCTTTTAACACAATCTCGAGCTTTCGGGCATTAATGCCATTCTACAGAAGTATGTAAAAACGAAATGACCGTTGAGGTATCTTTTCTGGTTTAATTGATAAAACCTTTCTTTCCAACATGGTGGATTTCTCTTGAGTAAATTTTTGATGTTGTTAGATTTAAACGCTTTCGCTGTTCGTCTTTTCTTGTATCTTGAATAATTTGTAGAGTTATGACTATTTTTTATTTCTTACTATAAGAATAAACAAACACACAAAATTATTACTTAATATTTACCTTATGAACAAAATTTAAGAAAGTTTCATAGTTTTAGCATAAATAACTACTAATATTATGATGCATTAGCGCGCCATCTGTTATCAAAATTCGAAACTATTATAGACGCGTATGATTCTTTTTTTTTGAATAAACAATTTCAACTGCTCTTACTGCAATGGAAAAATTAATTGCCCTCTAATTAGTTTTTCCATTGCAGTAAGGACGATAGAAATTGTTTATTTTTCAAATGAATCATACGCGTCTATAATAGTTTCGAATTTTCATTAATAACTACTTATTTATATAAAAAAAAGAAAAAATTTAAAACGAGAATGTTTCCTTTCCAAAATAAATCAAAATCATATTGTCCACACCGCGATAAAAAAAATACATTGGAAAGGGCTTGGCTAATCAGTGGTGAACCCTCCCAGCGTTTTCGCCAATTTTTTTTTTTTTTTTTAAATCTACCAGACCGCTTCTTTAGAGATCTAATACTGTATTGAATCATTCTGTTCATATATGCTACACTGAAGGATGGAATCTTAGAAATGGCATTTAAGTAAACTATGGAAACACGCTTTTCGGACAGTATAATTTTGATTTATTTTTGAAAGGAAACATTCGCGTGTTGATGTTTTCATTTGTTATATACAGTTAAACCTCTCTATAACGCCCTCTCTAAATAGCGCCTTACTCTTTATAACGCCCGATTTCAAATACGTAGTACGATGCGATTTACATTCAAAATGACCTGTCTATAGCACCCCCTCTCTATAGCAACCTATTTTGGTGAGTCCCAAGAGGGGGCGCTATAGACAGGTTTAACTGTATAGATAACGCGTTATTGCTTTGGGTAGCTACCTATTTGTTTAAATAACAAAGGATTTCTACAATATAAATGAAAAATAAAAAAGTGGATTTTCTGGCTGCTCATATGAGGATTCTAGATGACAGAGCACCATCTAGTAATACAAAAACTAGGGTTATCAATTCCCCTTTATGATGTACTAGCCGAATGAGACCCGGGCAACGCCTGTGTTTCACCCGAGAGATTGAATGTTTTTATTCAAATACTATGTGTTACAATTATAAATTGGCGCCTTAAATAAATGCATATATTAGTTAATAACTATAGCCTATGTGCTTTATCTGTCTATGTACTGTTGGCTTCCGTAGGCGTCTCATACTGGAAAAAAGAAAGAGAGGATTCCATTTAGTTATTAACTAATATATGCATTCATTTAAGGAGCGACCCGCTCCAACACAATAGTTACAAAAACGAAAAAGGTGGCGTGATCGTAGCCAACCAATAGGAGGGCGCCATTCCAAAAAAAAAGCAAACGGTGACAGAGTTGATTAGGAGATGAAGAATGACGCTCGTAACTGTATATAGAATTCTTTTCAATATCTTTCATCTTAAGTTCTCTTTTGAAGTACAGCGTGTGGCTCTTTTGGCATTAAATATTATAAGAGTTAGGCCTAGTTTGTTTACCGCAATAAAATGTCTTTTCATGATATAATTGTGAAAAAAGGTTTTGTAAATATTTCTTGTAAGATATAGTCGATGTTTTTTTAAGCCCGTGTAAGAGCGATTACCACTTGAAAGCTAGTGTTTTGTAATAAAAAGAAACTCATTATGAGAAAATATTTTGTAATTTTAAAACAATAAAATGTATAAATAAAAAGGCATATATTGGATCAAAATATCATTTATTTTATCAATATTTCAGTTGGCTGAACGCCAACCTTTATCAAGGTGTTATAACATTTTAAAGTGTGTCAACAACAAACTCAGCGCCACATAACGTTAACAGAATTAAGTTCTAAAAATATTTTGTTATATTAAATGGGGAGAATTTTTTAAAAATATATATTGGTATAATATTAGTGTGGAAATATTGGTAAAATGAATGATATTTTGATCCAATATATGCCTTTTTAATTAAAGATATATTTATGGATTGCTCTATTTTCAAAATAAAATGTATTTGCAACAGTTGGCGTGCTTTATAAAATCATAACACAGACTGAATAGAACCCTCCAGCAGAAAATAAATAAGGTGAACAAGACAAGAGTAAATACAAGGAACTTCCAAACTGCTAATTACCAGGTGTTACAGCAATACAAAAACCTCCAACCCTCAAAAACTTCATTAATGCGCATTTTTTAAATGAAAATATGTAAATTTCTATTTTAATTAAAAGGTCATTGTTAAGGAAATTCTTTTGTATTTAAATTATTTTATACATTACATTTATTTTTAGAATAAATAGAATATTTTAAATAATATTTTTAATTATAAATATATTTATATCATAATATGAAATATTTCAGGAACATTATATACACACGCTATATACAACACTAAACACCTGTTTATTAAATATATATTATCAGTATTATAGTTAATTATAAATAGTTAATATTCAACCGTGCTATTAAATTTAGGATATATTGTGTTAGGAATACTAATTATCAATTAATATTGTCACGGTTGTGATAACGATTATTACAAAGGTTTTAAGTAAAAATAATTTACTAGTTAGAATGCAAAACTATTTTTAAATTTTAATTTGGGAGTAATAATATACAAGCATGGGGTAAGGGGTGATGTCTATGCAAATATTTATGATGATAAACAACAGAGTATAAAAGAAACATTCGCGCTTTTAAATCCTTTATTTTATATGTATAGATGGCGCGTTATTGCTTTGTGTTAAACAACAGAGTATTCAGAATATGTATTCTGTGTAAATATGACGGATATATATGTACTGTACATACGAGTATATGCCTCGTATATGCCTCGCATGTATAGGAATACAAATATACAATGTTTCAACTTTATATTTCACATTTTTTAATTTCGTGAAGATATTTAATGAAATGTATATTATTTATAACCCAATGGTATAGCTAAAATGAGTATACATTTTAATTATAAAGATATATGCGTTTTAAAGACTTACATTTTGTAATGTTTTCAATGAAATGATCTGAAATTTGCTTGTTATAGGTCTTGATTTTCGAAATTAAAAAAAATGAAAATACCGTAAATTGAGAAGAAAAAATAATTTAAATAGAAACATGATAACTTTTAATCATGCTCATTTAATTAATAAATGCTAGATTTATAATACATGTTTATACATGCCTTTACAATTTAGCAAAATCAAAAACTCAATAGAAATCAAGAAACAGCTTTAGCAAGACTAAGAAGTGGCCATATAAAAACCTCAACATATCAAAATGGACGAAAAACCTTTAATAACTGCTTGAAATGCAATAGTGCGGAAGCTTCTCCGTAACATATCATGCTCAGAACTGACAATAGAGGACCCCAGGCCTATAACTACCATCACAAAATTGGAGAGGAGTGGACTTCAGGAATTGGTTTAACCATGGAGATAAGCACCACTAACACCACAAAATCAACAAAACCCCTGGCTCAAGTTTCTTGTACCATTTCAATTTCTCTAGGTTTTGGGCCAACATACCTTTCAACAAGGGATCTAGATGTATGACTTCCAGCTAACTATACCTGCCGAATATGTCTACTTCTCATATTAAAGGGCATGTTACCCCATAAGATAAAGAAATAAATATAGTTAAAGAAACTTACCCTTAAATTTGATAGTTGATTTTGTTAAAATGCTAGTTTATTAATTAAATATGTAAGAGAATTTAATTTTTAAAAAACCTTGGTAAATATCATTATTCACAATTTTTATAGTTATATTGATATTCTAATTCAGCAAACAAATCTAAGGCAATAGCTTACTATAAATATTTTAGATCATCATTATGTAAGGATCAGTCAACAATTGAATGACTTTGAGATGAAGAGTAAAGCCACAGTTCTATCTTACTACCTATGTAAATAACACAAGATGATTATTACCTTACCCATTTGGGAGAATCTGTATGGGGCATGTCCCTAATAAAGGCTTTGTGTGTGTGTTATATTCTAATTAAATAATTAAAGAAGGTTTCTAGAAATGAGTTTCATTTTATTATAAGTATTTTCAAGATTTCGGACATCTCTGTCCTTCTACAGGCTAACAAAAATAAACTAATAAAATTCCTTTTTATTCATTTATATATGTTCTCCTGTAGTAGGGCAGAGATGCCTGTAAGCTTAAAACTGCTTTAATAGAATAAAAAAAGAAAACGCATCTCCAGAAACCTTTTTCAATTATTTAATTAATGTCCAGGGGATTCAAATCAATTGATATTTTATACAAAAGTGTCAGAAAACAGTTTATTTAAAAACATGAAATACATAAGAGAAATATAAAACATATTTTTCGTTGAAATATCTCAACTGTTTAAATATACTCAGCAAATATTTTCCATATACGAGTTTCTTGTCTACAAGAATATCGTAAATCCAAATATAACTGGAAGGAAAGTTATATCCTATTTGGAAAAAGAAAAATACTGTTTTTCTCTGAAATATTTTATAAATCTTCATGAATATTTCAAACTTTAGAGGTGTTTATTCCTGAATTGAAATATAGTTAAACTTTAACCTATATATAGTTTTTATATTTATTAATCAACCAGGCGCGATATTTATATATTTTATCCTAATACAGAGTAAACAAAACAATATTATAAAAATATAAATACAACCTTTCGCATTGAGTTTCTTTTATTTTGAAATGCAAATAATCGTTTACTTCAAACAAAACAATAAACAAATTAGAACTTAAAATTAAATATTTACAAATTTATGTGTAATATTCTACAGAGTTCATAAAATGTATATAGACAAAGTGATAGATGTAAGAGAGTTAGATCATTTAGATCAGGGAACAAACGATATCTCACTTCTGTAAAGTTCGGACAATTATAGATAAGGTGAAGAGCAGTTTGACTATATTTCACTTTTCTGGATGGTGGGGAATTGGATAATTTATATTTTCCTTTAGAATATTTTATTAGGCTTCAATATACTTATATAGGGGATCTATAGAAGTCTGAAATTTGGCGAACTTGCTCAAACTCGAAGACAATGCATGTTGACAAAATATCAGATCATGAATCAAATTATTGTGAAATTTGAACACTTTCTGACGAGTATAATTATTTTCGAAATAAATCAAATTTCTACTGCCTTTTCTGCAATGATAAAAAAATGGGAAAACCTAGCTTTATATATTATCACATTGCAGGGAGAACAGTAGATAATTTATTTATTTTTGAAAGGAAACATTCGAGTCTTAATGTTTTTATTTGTTATATACAGTTGAACCTATCTATAGCGCCCCCTCTAAATAGCGTCTTCCTTTCTATAGTGCCCGATTTTAAATACGTAGTACGATGTGATTTACATTAAAAGTGACCTGTCTATAGTATCCCCTCTCTATAGCACCCTATTTTGGTGAGTCCCAAGAGGGAGGCGCTATAGACAGGTTTAACTGTATATATTCAAACTTATTTACCTAACTATATATATATGTAGTTACGTAAAATTTGTGAAAATAAACACTCCAGAGGTTAGTAGCGACACAATAAGAAAAATACGTCCTAACATATCTCCAGCAATGAAACTGTCCAGTAAGGCCGTATCTCCTTCAAACTGTAGCACCCTACCGTGGACAAAGGTCGGACCTTTCCTGTTCCCTGTTGTCCTGTTTTGATGTTCTATGGCGCCAGGTTGTCACAACTATCTCTGAGGACGTCAGCCTTTCTTTGATGTTATTATTTCCATTAAAGTTAAAATAATAGAGATATTTATATTCTTATATTGTGTATATATTTTAAATGCTTATATTTTGGATCAACTATTCTATTTTAAAACATTTTGTATGGCAACACGCCAAACTTATTCGGGGAACAAGATGGTTTTGAGATGCTCGCTTATCAATTCACGAGTATGTACAACTACTGTAAAATTCAAAATATCTAAAACCTAAAATATTTTCAATTTTACAGCATTCTTACAAGTGTGTGAATTGATACGCGAGCATCTCAAAACCATCTTGCCATACAAAAAATTTGAGAATAAAATTTATTACACAAAATAGCATTTTTTAAATGAATTATTATATGTATTGCTCGAATTTTCCAAAATATATATGTGAAAATTCGAAACTATTATAGACGCGTATGATTCTTTTTTGAAATAAAAAATTTATACTGCCCTTACTGCAATGGAAACCTTTTGCTCCAAATGCACCAAAATATATATATATATTTTACCAAAAAAGATTGATTGCTTTGATTTTGGAATATTATTCATAGAATTATTAGCTTGATTTTAGTATTCATGAGTGTGTGACACTGCAGCCGTTTTAATAATTAAATAATTTTAACTTTGAATCACAATTTTCTTTAATTGGGCTAATGAAACATAATTAAGGAATAAATACTTGATTTAAGGTGTATGAATAAAAATTTAAAACCTTATTTACATAATTTACAAAAGGTTTGAGCCGGCTATCAGAAAACAAAAGCGACATTTGGCGGTATACTCAACAGAATATTTGAATCTATGAAATATAATTTTTTAAATATAAAATAATACTTTTATATAACATATATATATATATATATCTATATACAGGGTGATCCAAAAGTCCCGCACAACTTTAAAAATTAATAACTCCGCAAATATTTGCGCTAGAGCAATGCGGTAAACACCATTGTGTTCAGGATGCAATGGGATTTTTTATGGCAAATAATGAAAAATTCGAAACTGATTTTAGTTACAACTTTATTCGCTAGATGGCGCTCTACCAGAATCAGCGATTCAGCGGCCAAATTGTTTGATTAATTGCAAAATATAACTGAACGACACGTATCTTTCCTTTTTGAATACCAGGAAAGAACCCAAATAATATCAAATGATAAATTAATAAAACACCATTTCTCCAAAAGTTAGAAGAAATGGTTAACGATTTTTAAATACAATCTGAGATATGTAAAATAGGTATATGCAAATTAAAACATGTAGCAAAAAAAAATGATATTTTAGAAGCGGTTTGCTGGAATCCTCCAGATATTTATATTTCGAAAATAATAAATTTATATATTTTTTAATTCAACTCTCTCTCAGTATCGATTATATTTATTTTAATTCATTTGAAAAAATAGTTATCTATCTCTGATGATTTATTTTACTCTGGAATGCCGTTGTTGTTTTTGTCGTGTCCAATAAAGAGCCTCAGATGTCTCCATGCATATCTCTCTCTCTCTATCACAGCAGTAGCATTGTCCACTGGCTGCTCAGGGTCTATGTTAATTTTCTGCAAGGCTGCGGGCATGAGAATATGTGGGTAGGTGTTAGTTCCACACCAGGGCAGTTGTTGCATGTTCTATAGGTTCTTGTGCCATCTGGATGTATTGTCATCCTTTATAATGTTTGTTCTAAATCTTGTTATAGGTTTGTCATTTTTCTCTCGGAGTTTATTTCACATTTTGATCATTTCTTATTTTTTGTTTAATTATCTTGTATTTTGCAAAAGCATTAGTGTCAAATAATGACATTTGTTCTTTCCTTTGGCTCAACTTTCTGGCTTCCTTTGCAAATTCAACTGCCATTTCATTACCCCCGATCCCAACACGGGCAGGAATCCATTGTAGAATGCAGTTATTCTCCAATGATATCAGTTGAGTAAGTAACGAATGTATTTTCTGTTTGATTGTAGTATTGCCCTTCTGAATTGCTTCTAGATCGGATATGAAGTCGTTGTACGGTATATTATAATTCCTTCTGCTTGATGCAGGGATGGTTGGTTAAGGCATACAACAAGAGCTTTCCAGATAGCTGTCTTGCTCCTTCTTTGATTTTGATGTATGTTCCATCTTGCAGTATTATGTTAATTCCAGCCCCTCCAACCTGAGGAAGGGCATTCTTGCCTGAAAACTTGTATTTTATCAATAAAAGAAAATCACCACGTTTTTATCGCCTTCGTCCCTAATAAACCAATTGTGTCAAGTCCTTTCTTTTCAAGAATGTTTTTGTTCTCTTTTTTTTATTGCAGGGTTCATTCAGGTTAAGATTGATAATTACATTTGATGGCAATGGGGTAGGAAATATTGGTTATTCTCGAATTTGAAATTCATTATGTTTCATATTTATGCTCTTTCTAATATTGTTGTCGTACTGAAGTGTTGAAGATCTTTTGAGCCTTTCTTTTTGTGTCCAGTTTAAATAGGTTCTATGGGATATGTGTTCGGTTTCTTTAGTTTTTAAGATATTGGTAAATTTTATTGTTTTAATTGTCTTCTGCTTTCAAGTAGGTCTAGACCACATTCTCTCTGAATTTTATAATTGTTGGTATTTGAAACAGAACCAGTGATTAATTTGGCCGCTTTTGCTTAAACACTGTCTAGTCTTCTTTATAGTGATGAACTTGAGGGAGCCCAGACGGGTGTTGCATATTTCATTATTGGCCTTATTAAGGTGATATATGTTGTTCTGAGAATTTTGGTTTTTGCTCCCCAATTTGTTCCACATACCCTTCTCAGAATGTTTAGGTTTCTGGTAGCTCTATTTGAGGTGCTAATTATGTGTTCTGTAAATCGCAATTCCTCATCAAGTATCACACCTAGGTAATTTGGAGAACAAATTTTATCAATTATATGGTTGTTTATGCTTATTTTGGAGTTAAATTCATGCCCTTTTTCCTGTCAGTGAAGAAGACCTATAGGTTTGTGTTTATTGTTTTTTTTTTTGTCATTTTGAGTTTAATTGCCCACTTCTCATTGATGTGTTCAGTATTTTTCTGATATTTCTATACTTCTACTTGTGTGCCATATGGCTATATAATCTGCATAACAGGCAACAAAAAATGTCCAATTTATATACACGTATATTCTTACATAATGAGACTTTAAAGAATGCAAATAATCTTCATCTATTTACATACACAACACATCTCCCCCCTTAATAATACTCCAGTCGGTCTGGGGGTTTCCTGGCTCTCTGAGGTCTAGGACTGCGGACGGGCACTTGCACAGCGGCAGTCTCCGGTTTAGGAGTGCAAGAGGGCACGTGCACAGCAACAGGCCCTGGTCTAGGAGTGCAAGAGAGTACCTGCACAGAAGCAGTCTCCTCCTTGTTTCCTGATGTAACCTCTGGAACCTCCTCTTCACTTTATTTCTAACTTCCACCTACAGGCTTCTCTCCTGATGTTCGAGGAAGTATCAAATTTCTTGTCTCCACTTGTTTCTTTCTCACAGGTCGCAATTGATTGATATGCCTCTTATACACGACGCCCTCGCAACTTATAAGGTAGTGACGGTAGCTCAATAATTTCAAAATGGTACCTTTTTACCGTTTAGGTCCAGTTGCATAGTTGCGGAAATAAACCTCGCAAACTGTAGTAAACTGCTCTTGCCTTCTTACGGCCTCATGAAATACCTCTCGCGGATTTCCCATCTTGGTATTAAATTCGAGAATCTTGATCTTAAACTTCTCTTCATTAGCAGTTCCGCGGGGGAATTCCTTTATTACAGTTTGGGGGAATTCTCTATGAGCAAATAGGAATCTTTGTAGATTCGTCTCTAAACCATCCTTCCCATTATTCTTTCTCAAAAGGTTTTTAAACTCTCTTACATATCTCTCAGCTAAACCATTTGTACTAGGATTGTATGGACTGGTTTTAGTGTGCTGTATACCATTCATTTTGGTAAATTGCTCGAATTCACCGGAGACAAACTGTTTTCCGTTATCTGTAACCAAAAATTAGGGCAATCCAAATCTGGCAAAAATTTCTCTAAGATGATTTATGATCGCTTTGCTGGTAAAATATTTGATGATAAAAATTTCTATCCACTTTGAGTATGCGTCCACGAGAACCAAAAACATTCTTCTCATGAACGGACCCGCTAGATCAAGATGAAGTCGATGCCACGGTTTTTCGGGCCAAGTCCATTCCGAGATGGTAGCCGGGGGCATGCTTGCCGATTCTTGGCATACTCTACATTCTCTAGGTAACTCCTCGATGTTACTGTCTATGCCTGGCCACCAGAAAATACCGTCTGGCAATCATCTTCATTTTTACAATCCTCATGTGTATTTCATGAAAGTAATTTAAAATTAAAGATCTTAATTTTTGGGGAATTACCACTCTTTCACGCCATTGAAGACAACCAAACTCCAAACTTAATTCCTCATTGATCTTATAATGAGGAGCTAGTGGGTTTTCTCTCGGTACCCATGTGAATTTCCACACACAAACACAGTTGCCTTCTCTAACATTATTTAATACTATAGACAGTATTTTATCTTGGGGCGTCTCATATGCCACCTCCATAAAAGAGAACGGTAGCTCATTCAACCTCCTGAGAAGAAGTACCTGGTCTTCATCAAGAGACTCCCTGACACTCGATTCTAAAGGAAGACGTGACAATGCGTCAACATTGGAATTATCACTAGTTTTTCGAAATTCCACAGTATAATTAAATGCATCTAATTTTAAGGACCGTATTTTAATTATGGATGATGCACACATGGGAATTGGTTTATGAGGTGAAAATATATGAATTAAGGGTCGATTGTCTGTGACCAATTCAAATTTTCGTCCCAGTAAGTATTGTCTGAATTTCTCAACGCCAAAAGTTATGCTCAACGCTTTCTTTTCTAGTTGAGAGAAACGTTTTTCCGCTTCAGTTGATGTTCTAGAAGCAAAAGCTATAGGGCATTCTTCCTTTCTATCATTTCTATGACTCAGAATACGCCTAGTCCATGGTCCATTAATAATAATTTACATTTTTTAAATGACATTCGATATTCTTTCGTCCAATTCCATCTACAATTTTTATTCAAAAGTTGATAGAATAGCGCTAAAATGTTTGCTATATTATTTATGAATCTATAATAATAAATTAAGAGTCCTATGAAAGGTCTTAATTGCGAAACATTCTTTAGGTTCACGCGTCTCTATCACAGCTTTAATTTTATTTTCTAAGGGATGCAGTCCATATTTATCCATTTTAAACCCTAAATATTCCACCGTTTCTTTTTAAATTTACATTTATATCTGTTTAACTTTAAACCTTTTTTCTAGCAATCATCTAAACACTAGATCCAACTTTTGTTCATGATCTTCAAAATATTTTCATGCAACCAAAGTATCATCTATGTAGCAGGCCCACCTGGCAAATCAGCAAATAGACCTTCCATAATCCTCTGAAATTTATTTGGTGCTATCGCTACGTCAAATGGTAGTCTTTTATAAGAAAACAACCTCTTTGTTGTGTTTATATCAATAACAGTTTGGCTTCTTTCGCTAACATTACTTGTAAGTAAGCCTGTGATAGGTCTAGAGTCGAAATTACGGTGCTTGTAGATAATTTTGAAAAGATCTCATCGATCGATGGAAGGGGATACCTATCTAATTCTATTGCTTTATTAGCTGTACATCTAAAATCACCACATATCCTTACACTCTACCATCCTTTTTTAATACTGGTACTATTGGAGCGGTCCAATATGCATGAACTATAGGTTATAAAATGCAAGAATTCACTAAACGATCAATTTCATTCTCTACTTTGTTTTTTAGAGAGAAAGGTAAACTTCTGGCCTTACAAAACACAGAAGTCACATCCTTTTTTAAATTAAAATTTATTTTAACATCCTTTAGACAGCCCAAATCTTTGTTTAACAAATCTGCATATCTATCAATCAAACTATTTCTATTAGATTCATCATTTAAATTTTTAATCCTAAACAATCTCGAATAATCAAGTTTTAACTGTTTCTACTTAACTCTTTCTAACAAAATCACCTGGATTTTTCATTTACAACTATTAATCGTAAATATTGGTTGGCTCCTTTTACAAAAACATTTTTGACCTATAATCTCTATTGATTTACCACAAAAGGATTTTAATCTTAAATTTGTTTAATATAATTTTTTACCTTGCCAATAAATATTATAAATATATTTAAGTATCAACGTAACTGGACTTCCTGTATCTATTGTAAAGCACAAAGAATAATTATCTACTGTTAAATTTATTGTGGCATCAGTTTCGCCCTGTACAAAATATATAGAGTCCTCTTGTACAAATTTACATTCCCACATTTTTTACTAGCTTTGCAGACCCTACTTAAATGACCCAGTTTTTTACATTTTAAAACAAATCTTTGTTCTATGAGGGCAAACAGAGGCCACGTGTGAATGTCTTTCACCACATATATAACACATTATTTCTCCCCTTTGCCTGAAAGGCCTATGCTGCACCATACTATTATTGTAATCACCCTTTTTATCTTTTCCATTCACAGGGGATATCTTGGCCACTAATTTATCTTGTAATTCTCTTGTATTTATCTCCGCCAGTTCGAACGAGATCGCCACTGCAAAACTTTATCCAGGTTGACATCGTTGTTTTCTTGTAGTAGCTTCTTTTGCAGGTTTTCCAACTTGATTCCAGCCACAAAACGGTCTCGCATCGTGGTTCCCAGCATATCGCCGAAATTACAATTTATTGCTAAATGTTTCAATTCTCTAAGAAATTCTGAAATTGATTCTCCTTCCTGTTGAATTCTCTTTAAAAATCTGCATCGCTGTGGTATCACTTTCTTCTTTGGATCCAAATGCAGCTTAATTCTTTGAATGATAGTATCATAAGTTTGATCTTTCATTAGACCAGGAAGAAAATGTCGTTTCCCTGATTCAAAGTTTCAGAATCTGGTAGCGAGGTAAAAATCAGCACTTTAATCTCCTCCTTCAGATGCCAAAAAGAAAGCCTCAAATATTTGAATAAAAAGATCGAAGTGTCCTCCACTGGGCTATAGCATCTAAAATGTACTATTAACTTTGAACTTGTCATGCTGATCTTTTCTACTCCTTTGTTTTCTTGATCCAGATAGTTTTAAAAATGTAGTTGTTATACTTGTATAGACGCCGTTATCCTCAGCTTTTTACTGGCTCTGTAGATCGCGCATTCTGGTCGCCACTTTTGTTGTGTCGTAATTAGACGTACAAGAGCTCAAACTTGACCATGGCCAACAAAAAATGTCCAATTTATATATACAAATATTTTTACATAATGAGGTTTTAAATAATACAAATAATATTCATCTATTTACATAAACAACAGTTAATATATAGCGAGAAGAGTAGAGGACTGAGCACAGATCCCTGAGGTACACCAGCCCATGTTCTTCGGTCCTTGGAAAATGTTCCATTGACCCGAACCTTTATCCTTCTTCCCCTTAAGAAGTCTGCAATCCAGATTAAGGATTTTCCTCTTACTCCGATGTTGTGCAGCCTTTCAAATAATTTCTACACTCGATCAAAAGCTGAGGCCATATCCAGAAATACGGCCGTTGTCTTCTTTGGCAGTTTTTCCTAGAAATCTATTATTGATTGACAGAAGTAGAACAGTTTATCAGTTGTACAGTGTCTGGATCTTTAGGCAGTTTGGTAGAAGTTTATTTTATAATTGTCAGTGAGCCAGACTCTCTATGGGCCTAGAGTGGATAATTCATTCTGTTATTTTACAAAGTATGCTGGTAAGAGCAATTGGCCGATAGTTCTTGCATTCCTTGGCATCTTTGTTTGGTTTCAGTATTGGCACTATAATTGATATCTTCCAAATCTTTGGTAGTTTACCAGTTTGCCATGAAATGTTCAGTATTCGTAGGAGTTGATTTTTAGCTTTGTCTCCAAAGTGTTTAATCATTTGACCAAAGATTAGAGCATCTCCAGGTGACATCTTGGATTTAACTTTCCTATTGATGAGTTTAGCTCATTCAGTGTGAAGTCTCTCGAGTAAATATCTTGTTGATGGTAATTTATTGCTTGTTTAACTAACCTGTTTACATTATTTTTTAGAGTCCTGCCTTCATTCGTATAGCTGAGTCTGGAAGTGCTTGATAGATATTCAGCAATTATTTCAGCCATCTGTTTGTTCGTTCTCGCTATTCATATCGGTTAGAGTATTGAAGGATTAGTGTTGGTTTTGATTGTTTTATAACACTAATTAAATTCCAGTGATGGCTTTCCTTTTTTGGAACAATTTTTTTTTCGCAGAATTCTGCCCATTTTTCTCTCTCTCTTGTTTGAATATCCAAATTTCTTGCTCTATTTTGTGACTAATTTCAATGAGTTCCTTCATGATTTCTTCTGTTTTATTTATTTAAAGAAGTTGATTGATATTGTCTCTCTCTGCAATCATTGCCTCGATATTGTGGTCCTTCCAGTAAAGTATTCACAGGTCTTTACGTCTACCTCTAGGTATCGATACTTTTGCAGCTTTGGATATGTTCGAAGAGAAATTTTCCAATTTTTTGTCAATCGTTTTGTGATTTAATTCTTTGTTGCACAGTTCTTCAAGCTTTTCTGTGATTTTTTTCCAGTGTTTTTTTATTCTGTTGGAAATTCTCAATTTTGAATTTTATGGTTGTTAAAATTGTGTGTGTGTGGTCTGTGGTCACTGATTGCACTTTTCAGAATTTTCCATTGTGTTGTGGGTGCGATGTTGTAATTTATCGCTGTGATATCTATTGCGGATTCTGTGCCTGTGGACTTGGATAGATAGGTGCTCTTTTCGTTATTTAACGGTGTAAGGTCGAGGTCGGTTAGCATGTCCTCAACCTGCTGACCTTTGTTATCCTGGAAAGGTGATCCCCAAGTTAGTCTTTCGGCGTTAAAATCACCAAGTATGATTGCGATATCCGAAGACGCTTCACTTAATGTCTCTATCAGGCCTGTATTGATGCTAGTATTATCGTGGTCATTAACATTTATGATTGGAATTGTTTTATCCGTAAGATAGATTTCTATTGCCTGAGCTTCTGTCGTGCTTTCTCTAGGCTTACTCTGATTATAGGCGATTTCCTTAAATTTGATTTCTAGAGTTTTATTCAAAACGGCAAGTTCTCCTCCGAATTTTCCCGGTCTGTCCTTTCGTAGTGTTGTATAATCTTTGATATTGAATCTCAGATTCTGATTCAATTTTGTCTCCTGAGGACAAGTAATATGTACATATAAAGAAACTCTTTCCTCATCAAGTATTTCGTTCTTAAAATATGTACATTGTTGTCACAGAGAAGACAAGTCAGCTCTTTATTTTCCTCTGGGTACCATTTATATTGAGTTGTAGTAGATTGAATTGTGTCCTCGTAGTAGATTTCTCATCATGAGCTCGAGCTGCAGCTCCTGACGCGGCGGTTACCCCGGACGCGGTAGCATTACTGGAGATATCAGTTTTGCTCCTCATTTGAAAATGGGTGCCGTTGCAACGTTAGTCATCTTGGAAACGAACCAGAATTTGGTCCAATATTCCAAGGGTCCAGGGGGGACCGCAAGGAGGTGTGATCGGACTTCTCCTCTTGCCCCTGGAATGGCGTCACTACAGGATAAAGCACTCTTGGTGAATTATTTTAATTGTGATTCAGAATCTACCATTGAAGCTTTACGAGCGTTTCGTTCCTTTAAAGGTATTCGAAGCGATAAATGACCAATGAGTTGCTACTCTCTAAAGCGATTGATTAAAAGTTTTGAGGAAACTGGATCTCTGGAAACAAAACCTCGGAGTGGAAGACCATCGACATGCAAGTCAGTGGCTGTTATGGTCTTGCAGAATGCTGAAGCTATAAAACGTTATCCCCGTATGGAGAAGTAAGTGCTAGACAAGTTTCTCGACAAACAGGGATTTCGTATGGAACAGTTTGGAGAGAACACACATTTAGAATTTTTCTATAAAAATACCCTAACAAAATTTAAAGATTTTCACGAGTTGAAAGTCAGCGATTTTGAGAAGCGTCAAGAATTCGCTGCATGGGTTTTCCGGCAAATTGATATTGATGAAAACTGGCTGTCAAATGTTCTAAGAACAGATGATGCTCACCAAAGGGAGAATTTAACATTCAAAACTGCCTCATTTTGGCAACATAAAACCCTAGGATATTTACAGAAATACCATTTCATCAGCCCAGAGTTACAGTTTTGTGTGGGTTCACTTATTATTTTATTTTTGAACCAATTTTCTTTGAAAAAATCGATGGAAGAACTTTTAAAACCGTTTTTGTAACTGGTGAACGTTATGTTCAACTTTTGAGAGAAAAGGTTATTCCCATATTGCAGGACAGACAAGCACTAAGCGAAATAACATTCATGCAAGATGGAGGACCTCTTCATATCTCCCGCGGTGCCAAACAATTGCTGAAGGATACGTTCGGTGAAATTCGTTGATAAGTCGCCACCTTATATACCAGTGGCCTCCAATATCACCAGACTTGACGCCTTACAATTTCGGTTATGGGGGTACATTAAGTCGCGTTTTTATCGATGCCGGCCTACCACATTGGCCATGTTGAATCAGATGGCACGTTTTATAAATTTCAACTATTTAATTGTGACCATTCTGTCATCTATCGTCTGCAGGCGGTGTTTGAGAATGAAGGGCGCCACATTGAGCAAGGATTGTGACCTAATACAAGAGAGAAGGCAGTTACCTCATGTGTTATATTTTGCAGCTCTTTGTTTTGGGTTATGGGAATAATAAATGCTGTCCTCACATCTTGACTCTTTTTTTTTTCTGTGAACAGTAATTTTTTGTTTGTCATTTTCCCACATCTTATATTATGTCGTGCAGGCCAAAGTGTTATAACTTCTCGAATAACACTGGTATACACAATTTTAACCCTTATGTTCAGTTTATCGCTTTTCGCTCATTAGAAGAAATAGCATAAGGAATATTCTTTGTGTCCCCCCAACTTTAGAAATTTTGCGCAAAAAACAATACAAAATGATTTTGCTACCACGTTTTTCAACGCAAAAGGTCGATTTAAAAATGATTTTTTTTTGAGGGGATACATTTTCAAAATTATGTACAGTATAATAAACAATGATAACATTTGACAAACCCATAGGATATTTGGAATAAAGTACGACAAATATATTTTGTCACTCCCCTCTATATTTCATCTTTGGATCATGACAAATATCCAGTTAAATAGTCAAGTGTCGCCAATTAGTCAAGAAACTATACATTCCTTATAGCACGAAATCCTATTAGTAGTGCCATCATAATTTTTGGTACTATATTAACATTTCAAAAATCGTGTATTGTTATCAGTAGTTATTTTCAAAAATTCAATCTATTTCTCAAAACTCCATCTAAAATATAAATATTTTTGCTACATGTTTTAATTTGCATATACCTATTTTACATATCTCAGATTGTATTTAAAAATCGTTAACCATTTCTTCTAACTTTTGGCGAAATGGTGTTTTATTAATTTATCATTTGATATTATTTGGGTTCTTTCCTGGTATTCAAAAAGGAAAAATACGTGTCGTTCAGTTATATTTTTCAATTTATCAAACAATTTGGCCGCTGAATAGCTGATTCTGGTAGAGCGCCATCTAGCGAATAGAGTTGTAACTAAAATCAATTTCGAATTTTTCATTATTTGACATAAAAAATCCCATTGCATCCTGAACACAATGGTTATTACCGCATTGCTCTAGCGCAAATATTCGCGGAGTTATTAATTTTTAAAGTTGTGCGGGACTTTTGGATCACCCTGTATATATGAATCAAATAAAATAATACTGAAAAAAAAGGGTACATATAATTCTGAAACATAAACATTTATAATTTAATCATCAAACGATAAAAATTTTCTAAATGGGCTAAAAAGTAATCTTATGCTCCGTTTGTAATTGCCATTTTAGAGTGGAAAAGGCAATTCTGAGAGAAGAGAAAAACATTCCGCTAATTATTATTTTACGTGCCCAAGGATCAACGTTACGGTCTCCTAAATGACACAATTAATGATTTCTATGAGCTTGCCTTCATTAAGTCTCGCCTTTAAATTACCACCATCAATACCTCACAGCAGCGTAGTAATTGTTAATGATGGTAAATATTTTAATTATTAACACACTCTATTCTAATTTCAATAATAATAACAACGCAGTAACTGATTGAAAGTCAGAGCTATCGATTGAATAAAAGCCTTTTCATTATTAAGTTACTTTTGGAAAGTTCGATCAACAAAAATTTCCACGTTCGATAAAACCTGACGCCATTTCATTTATCAGAGCAATTCACATATGCAACTTTCCATTTGGATATGTAAATATGCACATAAATCTAATATGTAATATGAAAATTGTTCTATTCCTCTATTTTCAATTTTTTTCAATACTTATCATTATTAGAAATCGAGTTATACTTATTTTCGAAGTCTAAAACCTTAATCTTTATGTCCTATTGCAGGAATACTCATTTTCTTATTACTTTTCGCAATTTTTAAATAAAGTATAATTTTTTACGTCCTTACTGCAATAATAAAATAGGGCAAGATATTTTTAAAAAGCTTCTTTACTTATGATCCAGACCTTCCCTTTATTTTATGATTGCAGTAAGGGCAGATATACTCATGGACAAACTTAAGGAATTTGTACCTTTTAGCATGCATATCGGAATTCAAACAATAACTCAGATATTTTATACATAGTGACCTTTATTGAAGATACACGAGATAACCAAGTGTGAACATAATTGCCTGTCTCCTTCAAAAACACAAATCCTTCATTTTAAAAGTAACATATGCGTCCTGGAAAGTTCGAATTCCCAATAACAGATACCTATCAAATGCAGCAAGTTTATATAATGTCTAAAGAGACCTTAATTTATTGTTTGTAGAAGAGAGATTAATGTTTGAAACAATTTAAAAAATAAATATGTTAAGAAAAAGGCATTTCTCAATCATGCAACTGAAAGTTTCTGATGGCATGGTTAATCAAGAGTGGGTATTTGGCCAATTCCGGAATAATCAAAAATCAAAGAATAGTTGATATTTATTCCGATATATGGCGCCAGCCATCAGCAACTTTCATTTAAACAATCAGCAGATGCATTTTACTTAATTTATACACCTTATCCCAGTACAATTTAACATTTATACTATTTTACATAGTTATGTGTGTGTATTTATACTGTCCTTAAAAATTATGGACCAAGTTCGTTTATAAATTGCTCACTCTTCAGTACCGGTATGTAATGAAGATAGGCTAATAAAATATTCGAGCGGTATGATAGAATAAACTGGCAAAACAGCTTGGAAGGTTCACCACTAATGAGAGACAGGCCTTTATATTAGTTTTATCCTTAACAAATACACTAAAAAATGATAAATACTCTTTAAAATAAATATTCTAAAAAGGTTTTTAAAACATAGTTTCGCTATGACTTTGTTTATTATTTTTGGGGAAAAATTATAGATTCGTAGAGAAAGAACCTTTATTACTTAAAGATATAAAACAATAAAAGAAGGACAAATTATATGTACATCAGCAGCTGGCCTGTCCTATCCAATAACCACTAGCCAACTAACAAACTAACAAAGATGTGATATATAGACAGAGATGTCAATTAGCAAAGACAATGTCAATAGACTATGCAAATCACACACGAATATTCCATCGTAAAAATATCTGGAATTGTCACTTTCAACAATTATAGGAACCACAAACTTTCAAGATCTCGCTCTTCAACGACATATCTAAATTTGATTCATTTTGGCTGTTGGAGAGCCATATAAACATACTCATTGTGGAAGTTTAATTCAAATAATTGTTAAATAATCATCTCAAAATATCGTTTATTATAACATCGAATACTGCTATTTTCTCAAATATTGTTATTCAACTTCAAAATTTTGCTCTAAAGAAGCAATAAATATTTATAGATATAGATATACGATATACTCGTATAATGCCTTGATAAAAGTTTGGCGTTCAGCCAACCGGAATATTGGCAAATAAATCTTTTATTAAATTCAATAGATGCCTTTCTATTATCTAATTTATAGATATATTCCTATATACGTCCTGAATGAAATAGAAAATGTCTTTGATTAAAAAATCAAAAATATTATCTTAATTATATATATATATTATATTAAAACTATTTAACACCAAAATTATAATTTCTAAAACGAACTACTGTGTATAACGACCCACAGATGTCGCCGCTTTCACTATAAAAACCTATTGTTGTTGTTTCCCGTTGGCCGGCTAAAATAATTTTGTACATATGTGAATATTTTTTAAAAATTCAAGCATTCTATAATGAATCTTTAATTAAAAAGGCATATATTGGATCAAAATATAATTTATTTTACCAATATTTCAGTTATAATACATTGATAAAGTTTGGCGTTCAGATAACTGAAATATTGATAAAATATATATTATTTTGATCCAATATATGCCTTTTTAATTAAAAAAAAACCATGTAAATATGTAATATTTTCTTTTTTCTATACGACTCAAATCAAGTATTTCTTTCTTTATTATGTCTATTAGAAAATTTTAGCTAATTGTGATTCAAAGTTGATTTTATTATTTTAACCAAGACTGCAAAAATCAATATCATAAAATACTGCGAAAAATATCACAAACATATTCATGTATGTGAACAATGGTTATCCAGAAATTATTTAAAAAGGAAAAATAAAAATCAGGTAAAAGGTTTCTTTTAATTTTGAATTTGAAAGTTTTAGAGCAAAATATACTGTTCTTCAACGGGCTGATACTGTATGTACAATCTCTTAATAATATTTATACAAAGCAATTGAAAAACCTTTGTTTGAGCACATTCCAATAACAAAGGTTTCCATTTATTTTGTATATAAATAATTAAGAGATTGTACATAGAGTATTAACCAGTTGAAGAAAAGTATATTTACTCGAAAACTTGCAGATTCAAAATTAAAAGAAACTTTTTACCTGATTTTTATTTTCCTCTTTCAAATACTCATGTATCTAAAAATAATCAGCATAAGCATGTAATAATTCAATATAATTAATTCCAAACTCAACAGAAAATGTTTTTATAATAATATACATATTATATAATATAAAGACTCAAATATTTCTATATTTTAAAAATATATATATTTTATTTTATTCAATGATAATTTTACATTTGTTATCATCGTTTTTAGAAAGACTTTCAGTTTTGTTGTATAGTTTTGTTGTAAATATGCGTAGTTAACATATCTATCCTTTTAAATCACTAATATATAGGGGATTAACTTTATAAATTCTATATAATATGAAGATAACTAATGTGTAATATTTCCTCAAGTAATTGAAAATAAAAGCTACTTGACGGTAAATAATTATCTTTTTATTATCACGACTGCACCTTCAACCCTTTATCTTATCGATCCTTTGTCTTATCAACCCTTTATCTAACAACAACAACAAAATAATCATAACATATATACATTAAAAAATTAAAAATAAAAAAAACAAAAATGCTATTAATATCTTTCTATAAAAAGGAAGTATTGTCTTTCAATCGATATTAATCATTATATTTTTAAAAAATAACACCTTGTTAGCAAAATAACTGGACATTTTTTCACTGAAAAATCTTGGGGAAAAAAGTAGGAAATTTAATAAGGATCTTATATTTCAGAAAGTATTTTATGTGAAGCTTTAGGGGCCTTATAAAATTTAATATCGCTTCTACTCATGTTAGGTTTTAAGTAAGGGAGAGCTTCTCGTTTGTATTTTATTCAAAATTTAAATCTTTTGTAAACTATAATTTATATTTTGGTAAAAACATAATCCTTATAAATATTTAGTGTATATATTTTATGCCTAAAGAGTAATTCCATAAAACATTCTTTAAATAAATTCGAGCAATAAATTTTGTTCTTGGAATATTACAATATTTTTAGTTTAAAATATAATATAAGACTTAGGAATATATAAAATGAAAATATTATTAAAAAGAATGTCTATCAAATTTTTCTTACATAGATATATTTTCGCTTATTAAAAATATTACATATATATATATATATATATATTAAATAGGTATAATTTTCCTAGTAATATAATCAATATTTATTATATACCCATTGACATGTGTTTTTTATACCTATAGACCTTACTGCAATGATAAAAGTTATTGAATGAAAAGGCTTAGCTCTTCAGTGGTGAACCCTTTAAGCGGTTATATATTTATAATTGTATGTAATTTTACTGTCCATAAAACTTATGTCTATAGCTCTACTAAAATACCCATTCCAAGAGTCTAGCATCAGTATCAGTATAAAAGGAAGTTCCAAAAATGTAATATATCAGCGGTGCGGTAGATTATACTGGTGAAACCGCTAGGAGGATTCAGCACTGATGAGCCAGGCCCTCCCATTAATTTTTCCGTTGCAGTAAGAGCAGTAGAAATTGTTTGAATTTTAAAAGAATCATACGCGTCTATAATAGTTTCGAATTTCCATAACAGATGGCGCGCTAATGCATCATTATTAAGTTAAATATTGAAATCTCAATTTATAATAGAAAATATACATTTTTAAATTTTATATTTTAAGCTTTTTTTACCCTTATGTACTGTGATATAAAAGGTAAAATTCTGATATCATAGTAATTGAAATTGTACGCTTTTATAGAAATTATATAAATTATTTACCAGATGGAAAGATTTAAAATTGAATATATTATATATATTATATAAAATAATGGAATTGTAAAGTAGAAAATCAGGAAAGACAAACTTCAGGATGACGCAGCATATTTTTCAAGACAAAAACACAAATCAAGATTTATAAAATACAAGTTGAGCAATGAGGCAAGTTCCAGAGAATATCAAAATATAAATAATATAAATATTAAAAAAAATTCTATACGTAAAATATAATAAAAACTTTGTTACAATATATACAGATATTTTTGTAGAATATATATATATATATATTGAAAATAGAGCAATCCATATATAAATATTTAAATAAAAAGACATATTGAATTAAAATATCATCTATTTTACCAATATTTCAGTTGGCTGAAAGCCAACCTTTATCAAGGTATTATAACATATTGAACATATTTAATAAAACCTTATAAAAAACATATTTAATTTCTTGATAAAGGTTGGCGTTCAGCCAGCTGAAATATTGGTAAAATAAATGATATTTTAATTCAATCAGAAAAAATTTAATCAGAAAAAAAAAAAGTTATATTAAAATATTATTTTATTTAAATTTATATTTCATAGATTCAAATACTCTGTTAAATCGACCGCCAGAGGTCATGCTTCGGCATAAAACTCATTGTTGTTGTTTCCCGATGGCTGGCTCAAACCTTTTGTACATTATGTAAATACGTTTCTCTTTTTTTTTTTTTATTCTTACGCCTTGAGTCAGGCAGTACTTTTATCAAATCATGTTTTTTTTTTAATATATATTCCTTTAGCTCAATTAAAGCTATTTTTGATAACTAATTTTATTTAAATATTGCAACGACTGAAGAGCAGCACCATATGCTCATGGATTCCGGAATCAAGCAAAAGATCAATAAATCTATATAAAATCCTCTTAAATAAACAGAAATCTCTTTTTTTCATAATATATTTATATTTTTCAAATAAGGTGAGAGTGTCTTAAAGCTAGGAATCTAGCAGATACTTGTTGATCCATTGATTTTTCCATCTAGCACCAAATTTGGAGCAATCTTTCTGATTTATTTTTGGCATCCGTAGCGTTTCATTAAAATCAATTACGAAATGTATGTTTTAGATCACCATAGCAACGAAGCTTGGATGAAGAAATTAAATTAAATGTATGGCACATTTTGGCTACGGTTAAAAAAATTTTGTTGAAAATAAATATCTATTGGAATATAAAAATGATCTGTTAGTCTGTTATTATGTTCTCTAAGGGAATATATAAATTGATTTGTTTTCTATATATATATATAAGTAAAATTGAAATATAGTATTTCAAATAATCCATAAAAGTGACCATAAATGAAGGTTTGATATATCTGACGATCTTCAGAGGTTTTGAGAGAGAAATAAAATGTATTATATGTTAATAAAACAGATACTTCCCTACTTTTATACTTTGATTTAATCAATAAGAATTCAAAGGTTTGGTTTATTTTCTTTTATTTCTCGAGCTTTCGGGCCAACATGTGTTGAAGGGCATGTTAGCCAGACAGCTCGAGTAATTAAAGACATAAGAAACCAAACCTTTGAATTCTTATTGATTAAATCAAATATGTTAATAAGTTGGCAATACGGTGATTAGATGTGTATTTAGATTATTCTGAGAATCCCCTAATATCCATTTATTTTGATCTTTGATCATTCCCTTTATTCAAAAAAAAAAAGTAGAAACAACTTTCACCTTGTATTACAAATACACTGATATTTCAATATATGACTTGATCATAAATAAAAAACACATCGTTTCCATTTAAAACATGAGTAAACATTTTTTTCAAATTTTATCTCTTATATTGATTATAATTGCTAAATTATAATTATAATAAACAAGAGGTACTTAAACCAAACCCAAATATATGTATGTGATATTTACATAACAGTGTTGGTAACATTTTCAGACAAAAGTACTAAATAAAAAATTAAAACATGCTGTGATATAAATTCTCATTCAGTATTTTTGTCTGAAGATGGTAATAACGCTGTTACCGAAACGTCAAACACTATTTATTTATTTGAATTTGGTCTTATTACCTTGTGCTTATAATTGTTAAATGTCATGTTTTAAATATTTATCGATAATATATATTAAAACGCATTATATTTATAAAAATAATAAGTATGTTGTTTCCAAAGAACATGTCTCCAACCATCATTTATTCGGCTAAGACCTGCTAAGATCACCGTACTCGGCCAAAGAAGTTCAAACACATTCACCCTAACAGAAACGGTTGTTTGGCCAAACCCAACGTCTGATTAACTAAGTTTTCTCTGAATAAATAAGTGGAATGGGGAACTTGGGAGTTCTTCTGGGCATAGAACATCTACTATAAAAAAGGTGTAATGCCTTGGGTTAGAACCTCCTGGGTTGGTGTGAAACCTCCGTGGAATATAAAGAATAAAAATAAATATAATTTTCGTTATAAATATGGTTGTCCTCTATTAATTTATAAATATTCTGTCATATAACCTCATATATTGTAAAGTATATAATTAACTTTTTATTGTAAAAAAATACCCATCGTAGTTTTCTATTGATCATCTTTATTTCAGGTAATTTTAAAATGTAACCAGTCCTTAAAATATGTTAAATTAGTGTATCCCATTTCAAAATACTGTTTGTCTATACCATAATTCGAGATTTTAAATTTATTATAAACGTAAAACCCTAAAATGTCATTTTTATACTCATGGAAAAAACTAAAGGAAGTGAAAAGTATTTTATGTCGCCAGGTCAAATGTTTTTTTTTTAAGGGGACAGAGACTGTTCACATTTGGTTATCTGGTGTGTCTTCAATAAAGGTCACCGTGTATTAAATGTTTTTTAGAGTACCTATCTGGGAAGCAAAAATATTTTGGAAAAATGTAATATATTTTACAAAAAAAAAACTAAGAAAACACTAGTTCAAAATATTTGAAAAAAGATTTAATTTAATTTTATTTATACTGGTTCATTATTTATTTTCAAAACATTGGCAATTGATAAAGCTACAAATAAACTTGAATTGGAAATGATTATATTGATTAGTTGAAGTAAATATAAGATTATAAACTCTGAAAACGTTACCCTCTTGCTTTGAACCATTTCTAACACCTCTGAAAAGTTGTAACAAGAAAGATGTACAACCCAATTTGGCAAAGTAAAACAAACAGAGGCGCCTTTGGTTGAAGAGGATGAAGCGTCTTCAACAAACACAACTACCTGCCTCTCCTCGCCAGAATAAACTGCTGTAGAAATGTGTCTACACTGGTAATGGTAGGATGGAAACATATATCTCACCTTTAGTTTATCCACTAGGAGAGAACATGGATATAATAAATCCTATACGGTTACTATGTGGTATATTATAAATATTCTCCTTTCGTTGTATAAAGGTTTTATAATATTTAAGGAAAGTTATAGAAAATTTTGATGTCAAATTGAGAGTATAGCAAGCTATTACTGAACGATAAAGTAGAATTAAATATAATTTATATAAAAGATAGTTGTAATAGATAATGAGTAATGATTATTAAAAACAAATTATAAAAATGTATATATATTAATATGTATATAAAATATAATTCATATATATAATTAATATATAATATAAAAATATATGAAAAAACAAAAGAAAAAAAAAAAGATAAAAAGATCAGGTGTTGAAATCAATATTAAAAATGACATATCCTGACCAGGAGCAACATGTGCTTTACAGAAGGCAGAGCGCCATCTGGTGGAACAGAAATCAACTAAACATTGATTTAGCCTGTTCCCTGATATTTGGCCAACCCAATTTCTTGATAAATACCAGATGGCGTTCTGCCTTCTGTAAAGCATATGTTGCTCCTGGTCAGGATATGCCATTTTTAAGCGCGAAACGCATCCATGGATGGCTTTTCTTGATTTATCAAGAAATTGGGTTGGCCAAATATCAGGGAACAGGATAAATCAATGTTTAGTTGAATTCTGTTCCACCAGATGGCGCTCTGCCTTCTATAAAGCGCATGTTGCTCCTGGTCAGGATATGCCATTTTTAATTAAAAAATATATATATATTTTTTTGTAAATAGAGCAATCCATATTTAATTCATTAGATAAAAAAGGCATATATTGGATTTAATGAAGATTTATTTTGCCAAAATTTCGGCTGGCTGAACGCCAACCTTTATCGAGGCATTACATTTTTGCATACACAAACTCAGCGCCGCATAGTGTTAAAATTTGCTGACAAATTTCCCCCACCTACCTTGTATTTTAAATGATTTCAACTGTGATATTAGTTACTAAATTTAGCATCACCACAAGCAAACATAGTCATCCACCAAACAAACATAGCTATCCCCAATCAAACATAGCCTAATCCAAGCAACCATAGCCCAATCCAAGCAATCATAGTCCAATCCAAGCAAACATAGTCATCTCCGCAAACAACCATAACATAACATCTTCACTAACCATAGACAAATTACAATCAAAGATAGCCATCTACATTCAAAAATACAATCTTCAATCAAACAATAGCCGTCACCATCTCAAGAATTTTCAAGCATCCTTCTCCCATCCGAAGTTGAATATCACCAGCCATCACACCTTCCGCCCAACACCAGCCATCTCCCGAGATCTTCAAATCCAGCCCATCTTCCATTTCAAGGTACTTTGTATCTGCCTTTTACATAGTTTGCCACGTTTTAACTTTTTCTCTCTTGTTTACAATAAGTTTCAATCGCTTATTTATAATCCTTTCAAAGCCTTTTTACATAATGTACAAAATATTTGAGCCGGCCAACGGGGAAGAACAACAACGAGTTTTTATACAGGAAAAGTGACCTCTGGCGGTCGATTTAACAGAGTATTTTATCTATGAAATATAATTTTAAATAAAATAATACCTTAATATAACAATTTTAAATGAAATATTTAATATAACATATATATATATGAAAAAAAAATAGAAAAAAAATTAAAGATAAGTGGGTCAGGTGTTGATATTAAAAATAAAAAAGGCATCTCCTGACCACGAGCACATGTGCTTTTTAGATGGCAGAGCGCCATCTAGTGGAGCAAAAATAAACTAAATGTTTATTTAGCTTGCTCCGTGATATTTGGCCAACCCAATTTCTTGATTTATCAAGAAAAGCCATCCGCGAACGCGTTTCGCGCTGTTGGCGCTCGTCAGCGTGGAAAAGGCTGTAACCACTGCCACCAAAAAATATTTTTGGTCCCAATGGCTTCCCGAGAAATCAGAAAACCCATTTTCGGGCAAAATATATTAGGTGATTGAATTTCTATTCTAAATATATTTAGCAAGAAAAAATAACTATAACCAGGGTAGATGATTAAATAGCTTGCGCTAGAATTTTATATTTTAAAATTGATTGAATAGGGTATGATGCTAGGTATTTATTTTTGATAAACTATTTTGTACGATTATTTCCTAAACATAAAAATACCAATAGGTAATATTAATATATTGGGTGCGGAAACTTGAATAGTAAGCAAGTTGGTATTATTAGTCTTCTTCTTTCTTATCTCCACACTGGGTGAAGTAGAATGCGTCTGCCTTTGTCATAAGACTGGGAGCACTACTCAGTGGCAGGCCGACCTAACTCCAAAAGAAATGGCCGCCTCTAACATGAGCAACAGACGCCATGTGCAGCCGCTCCTAACATGGAGTACAAACGCTGCTCATCCTGTATCCCTGGAGACCTTACAGGGTACTATCAGCCGGGCCAGCTGAGCCCAGGTTTTTTAGTGAGCTTGTTACTGCTCCCCCTCCTCCTTTTTCATCCGGGCTTGGAACCGGCAAAGGCGGAGTTTTATTAGGCGGTATTATTAGTAATAAGTAAAAATTTATAATTTTCCTTTAAAATACTGTTGACATGGAGCTGGGAGTTTGTAAATGCTGGTGATGACTCTATCTGGAGACGGTGATGGCTGGTATTGGAGGAAGATGGTTGCTGGTTGCGCTAGAAATGTGTTATTGGCTTCAGAAAAAGATGACTATAGTTGGTTGGATATTTTTATTATTGGTTAAAGATGGTTATTGTTGGTTGGATATGCTTATTGTTGGTCGGAGCTGGCTATTGTTGTTCGGAGAATACCATTGTTGGTCGGTGGTGGTCATTGTTGGTTGGAAAAGGTTATTGTTGTTTAGCTAGTCTATATTTGGTTTATTTTATATTTCTTATTCATATTCTTAATATCCAAGGTTTGTCCATGAGTGTATCTTTCAGAGATATTGACTGAACTCCCAATATACATGCTGATAAGTGCACCTTTCTTAAGGTTTGTCGATGAGTGTATCTTTCTGAGTTATTGTCTGAATCCCGATATACATGCTGAAAGGTATAAATTACTTGTGTTTTAGCCACGCGTGTATCTTTCAGAGTTATGGTCTGAATTCCGTTATACATGCTAAAAGGTACAACTTCCTTAAGTTTTGTCCATGAGTGTATCTTTCAGAGGTTTTGTCTCAATCCCGATATACATGTTAAAAGGTACAAACCTCTTAAGAGTGTACTTTAACCATAAAAACTAAAGTGTAATTCCAGATATATATATTTAAAAATTCCATTAATATTATAACTGTTCTATCCTTATAGGGTGGGAGGTAGCCCAGAGTGAGGTGTCGAGGCTGAGGCAAACGCGGACTCCAGTAATCTCTTTATTACATAAATTGACTCACTACTGGTAGCTAAAAACTGTCGCTATTTAAATACAAAATTATATCAAAAGCATTATGCAAAATAGGACATTTGTATATTCATAATTAATATGCAAATACACTGCAATAACTATAAAGGTATATCTACCCGCAGGAGAGATTTGATGTAGCCGTTTACAAGACGAAGGTTTAAGAAGTAATGTGTGGCTGGCACGCTCAGTGTTTCACCTGTGCTCAAGATAATGAAGGTGTAAATAAATAATCTACAGAATGAGGCGCCATTTAGAACGGTTATAAGTTGTTGGCTCTCTCCATCTTGACATCTCCTCGTTACTAACATTTATATAATGCCTATAACTCACTACCATCTTAACATGTACATCGAGTCAAAGTCTTTATCTCATAGGACATCTTCCTAGATCATATCGTCGCTTTATTTAGCTATAAGAAATAGTATTTGATTATAATATATGATTAATATGTATTAAATATACATATACAGTTAAACCTGTCTATAACGCCTCCTCTTGGGACTCGACAAAATAGGGTGCTATAGAGAGAGTGTGCTATAGACAGGTCACTTTTAATGTTAATCGCATCGTACTACGTATTTAAAATCGGGCGTTATAAAGAGGGAGGCGCTATTTAGATGGGCGCTATAGACAGGTTTAATTTTATATGTATATATTGAATGTACCCATATTATATATATGTAAATAAAAAAGGGAACATCTCTTTATCGTACAATTGAAAGTTGCTGATGGCAATATCAGCCATTCTAACATCATCTATCATTACCATCACAATCTAATTTTTTCTTAATGTGTGCACCTTATCCCAGTACATTATCGCAATTTGTGACAATTATTTCACATATATAAATGTCTGTGTGAAAAACTAATTAAAAAGAAAATAGAAAAAAGGTTTGTTGATAAAAAAAAAAAAAATAGGCATTTCCTAATCGCTCACCTGAGCTTTTTAGATTGCAGAGCGCCATCTATAATGGAACAGAAATCATCTAAACAGTTATTTAGCTTGTTCCCTTATATTTGTCTAACTATTTTCTTAACAAATAAAAATAAATAAATAAATCACAAAAGCAAGGATGTTGGCCCTCTTCTTTAATAAATTATTTAAGAAAAAACAAAATTATAGAGGATTTTAATTAATGCATATATTTTGGTCGTAGTGGTAGAGCTTGTACTTTCTGACCAGGGCCAACAGCCCGAAATGCTTTTGGTAGTTTGCTTTTCTTGATTTATCAAGAAAATGGGTTGGCCAATTATCATGGAACAGTCTAAATCAATATAGGTTGTTTATTTATCTTGATTTTTGAAGAATATTTTATCTGAATCTCTCCAATTTGAGATAATAATACCAAGAATTCTGATTAGTCTTACACATTTTCAATACATTTAGCTTATTTCTCCATCAGATTTGCAATATATACATTGTTTTGGTACGATTGTTCAATAAGTATATTAAAGAAACAATTGGCAGATTGAATTGATCTTGATTCGAATTACATTTTATTATTATAAAACTTGTGATTGAGATTTAGGAGTTTTATTTAAAATATTTCTTGATTCTGATTTGTGAATTAGATTTTATTTCAAATTGTTTGAATTTTGATTGAATTTAAAATTTTTGTAAATTGCCTGATTTTTTTTTTTAATTAAATTTTGTATGAGTATAAATTACTTAATTTTTTATTCATCCGGCCCGAGGGACCAAAATGTTGTGGGGTGATTGTTCATTGAATAATATAAAAGATCAAAGGCAAAAGATAACTTGATTTGATTTGAATTAAATTTTTTATAGATAATCATAATATCAGAATACACTTTCCTCGAAAATCAAAATATAAACTTCTTTCTACTTATTTATTTTCTATATTATACTTCAATATTATAGATATATAATTATTTATACATAATATTAACACCTGAACCATTTTTATTTTCACTTATTTTTCATATATATACTCTTTTTCTACCCAGCATATGACGCGTAACAGCCGAAGCTTTGTTGAGTGTTTTTTCTCTATTGTATTTTGTGTGTTTTTTCATTTATAAAATATATAAATTTTATTTATTAAATATATATATATATATATTATATAATCTGAAATGCAATTATTTTATTTCTTAAAAATATGTATTTTACTTTCATCATTGACTATTCTTTTATTTTTGACCATAGATTTAGAACATAACACTTTGAATATATTTGTTGTAAATATGTATAGTTGACCTATCTTTTTTTTTAAATCACGAATTTAGGATTCATTTTATAAATTCTATATTACTGTGAAAATAATTTTATGAGTAATTTACTTCAAGTAATTCAAAATAAAAACTACTTGATGGGTAAATAATTAACTTTCCTATTTTTACGACTGCATCTTCAATTCTTTATTTTTTTCAACAACTAACCAAAACAATCATAACATATATATACTTGTATATTGAACACAAACCTCTTATGTTTCCAATTAATCAACTAAAATTTTTATCTTGAACTTATCTCAATAGTATTATATATATATGGAAATCTTGCCTACAGGATATTGATCTACAAAAGCAGAGGGCGCCACTTCGGCATATATATATATATTTAAACACGAAGCTTTTCTTAAAATATTCCTCCTTATAAAATATTCTCCCATTATATAAAATATCATAATAGAAAATTTTAGATTTATATGCATATATAAAATATACATATAAACCCTTTTACCAAAGCCACTAGCACTTTAAAGCTTTCTCCATAAAACTAAAGAAGGAAGTAAAATATACATTTTCAAAACAACCTAGCCAATCTTTAGTAGAGATTTAGAATTGTTATATTCAAATATAAAGCCATGAAAGCCTATTATGTTTTATAGCTAGGTATACGATATCAAGTTTGAATCTATAATTTATGAAGAGAAAGCTTTATTCTTTATGGAACATTTAGATATAAATAAACGCAATTTGACAAATACAAATTTTATATTCAGTTTAAATAGCAAAGGTATTTTCTCTCTTTTTATATTCTGAACAGATTTTATTTATATGTAATACCTTCAATTCTTCCTTTTTTTCTATGTTCTGCTTAAATGACGTAACTGAACTTGTTATAACCCTATATTGTTACTTAAAAAAACCTTTTTGATACCCTAAAAGTAATATTTTATAATTTGTTTTTAATTATCATTTCTCATTCTCTATTACAATTACCTTTCATATAAATTATATTTAAAACTACTTATATATATATATATGGAAGCAATGGTCGCCTTTCCCGTCAAAATAAACGTCAGAATCTGACGCCATCTATTGACCGTCGCCGCAACTAGCGGCATCAGGTCGGTGACAAAGCCACAACACCAGCTTTGGCAAACTGATAAGCGTCCACCTAGTTTGCCAAAGTTGGTGTTGTGGCTTTGTCACCTCACCGACCCGATGCCGCTAGTTGCGGCGACGGTCAATAGATGGCGTCAGATTCTGAGGTTTATTTTGACGGGAGAGGCGACCATTGCTTCCATGGATTAATATCCTCCCGGCAAATTTTCCATCTATATATATATATATATATATATATATATAAAAGGAATATTTTTCGCATAAGGAAATACGAAGGATATTGGAAAAATAACTATAACTGGTATAAACTGATATTTATAGTGTAAATACAAATTTGAATTAAATATTTTCATTGGACACTTGTCATGAAACATTTGTAATATACATTGGCTGTAAAACTTATTATATGAATTCATAATAATAAAGAAAAATCGATCTTCTACAAGCTTTTCATATTGTAACATAGAAAATTAAGGAAGATAAATTCCAGGATGGCACTACAATTCATTTAATGAGAAAAATTTACAGTGTATCGATTTACAAATTTTGAATTTAAAAATATTTCCATAGAATAATAAAATCCAAAATCTTGAAAGGCTTTTCTTGATTTATCAAGAAAATGGGTTGGCTAAATGTCAGGGAACAGGTTAAATCAATGTTTAGTTGATTTCTGTTCCACTAGGTGGCGCTCTGCCATTCTAAAAAGCACATGTGCTCCTGGTCAGGATATGCCTTTTTTATTTTTAATATTGTTGCATTATGGCTAATGCACCTATTTTATTTTAATTTGTACGATTATTTTTCATAGAGTTTAAATTCAAATTCATATTTCATATTTATTTATTCTATTAAACAACATATATATATTATAAACAGATTTATGTATTATAAAATCACCATTTGTATTTTGGTACACTATGTGACTTCATTACTCCCTTTGATGTGAGAAATAAATAAATAATTCTGGAGGCTACTTAAAGTAGAGTTATCTCCACTTATATAAATTTGTAGGATGGTTGAAACACGCTCTGGTAAGATACAAGACCCAGCACAGGAGAGAATCAAGGTTGAAGAGTCTGCCAAGCCGCAACCTGGTGAAACAATATCAACACCTAATCTTTTTATTTTTTCTATTATTTTTTCACACATATATATTAATTTAAATAGACAAAGGTCGCCTCTCCCATCAAAATATATATATTAATAAATTTCTATCAACCTTTATATTTATACCTAAATCCTTGTCACATTTAGATAAGCTATTTTAAAATTACTTTAAAATATGAGTAAAGTACCAGTAAATTTCAGAAACCTATTTTTCAGAAAAGGAATAATGGATGAGAGGAGAGATTTAGTGTTTTTCATATATTTTTTTTATTTTCAACGTATCTATGTTTCGAAAATAAAGCAATCCATAAATATATCTCTAATTAAAAAGGCATATATTAGATCAAAATATAATTTATTTTACCAATATTTCAGTTGGCTGAAAGCCAACCTTTATCTAGGTATTATAACACAATAATATGAAAAATAATACAAAAGTTGATATTTACTTGGATCAGGTGGATCAATTATGAAAAGAAGCCATTTCCTGATCGTGCAACTGAAAGTTAGGAGACGGTATTTGGCCAATTCTGGAATAATTACCGATTTTAAAACGACATTTAAAAATTATCCAGCATGAGTTTCTTTTAAATGAAAAAACAAAATGTATTTAAAGGAGAAATAACGATTATTTCTGAACTTAATCATAAGCGCATTATATTGTATTATAAATTACTTTATATAATATTTACGAACGGGAAAAATATGTCCAGGGTAGCCTAGTGGACATGGCATCTGCCCGGTAAGCTGAACACTGTGGGTTCGATTCCCATCCCTGGACACTTTTATTTTCCGTTTATCATTACTCTTCACAAGTCATTCTTTCATACTTCATCCCTAAGGTTAGAAATAGTCGTTATTTCTCCTTAAAATAAATTTTGTTTTTCATTGAAAAGAAACTCATGGGGGATAATTTTTGAATGTCGTTTTACAATCACAAGCCGCATTATATTGTATTGTATTATAAATTAACGATTAGTTGATATTTATTTCTAGTGATGGCGCAAGCCATCAGCATCTCTCAGTTACACGATCAGGATATAATTTTTTCTACACATTGATATGTTATTATAATAACTTGGAAAAGGTTAGCGTTCAGGCTACTGAATTATTGGTAAAATTAATTATATTTTATTCAATATATTCGTTTCCAATTAAACGTTTCTATGTATAAATGAGATTTATAATATGATGCACTAGCGCGCCATCTGTTATCAAAATTCGAAACTATTTTAAAGGCGTAAGATTCTTTTTGAAATTAAACAATTTCTACTGCCCTTACTACAATGGAAAAATTAATGAGAGGGCCTGGCTCATCAGTGGTGAACCCTCCCAACGGTTTCGCCAGTTTAATGGGCCCTCCCATTAATTTTTCCATTGCAGAAAGGGCAGTAGAAATTGTTTAATTTCAAAAAGAATCTTACGCCTTTAAAATAGTTTCGAATTTTGATAAATGAGATTGCCAATATATTTTATATAGACCTATTTATTGAATACACTATATCAGTCCCAACTGAAATTTAAATAAATAGTTTTATTCAATACAATATATGAATTTTTATTTGTCGTTATTTGCTATCTATTGGTTGCCCTCAATATCAGACATCATAAAAGATAGGATTTCATTTTGACAAATTCAAAAAACCATCATCACACACACACTTTATTCACACCTTATACACACACCATTTTTATATTTACATAACCCTTCTTCAATGCAAAATTGCATATTTGCATATAATAATACATATTTACATACCGAAATTTATTTTAAAAAAGAGAAATCAGCATATAGAATCTATTATTTAAACCTATATATTATTCCATTCTAATATTATATATTTATTACTCCATTTTTCATTCAATTCTTTGAATATTTATTTCGAAAATGTATAAATAAGTAGATTTATCTATAAATATATGATATGATAGAGAATTCACTTATCTGTGAATATAGGTATTTCTACACTTTTTTTTTTCATTTTTTATTTCCTCCTTTTTTTTCTCTCGGAGAGAGAGAATCTGCATAATACTAAGATCTTAATGAAGGATATTGTATGCGTGAAAAAAAGACAATGCTATTTGTCACACAAATAAAGAAATAAATAATTTTCATATCAATGATTAGACTTATCAATATACATCGTAAAGATTTTAACGCCTTGCCAAATGTTTATTTTTATGTACTAAATTCGAAAAATCACGTGAGAACGCCCTTGCAAATCTCAGAACAATTTTTAACGCCTTGCCAAATGTTTATTTTTATTTACTTCTCCTGACGAAGACAAAGGTTTTTTGTCGAAACGTTGAGAAAATATAAAACTCCAACTGGCCGAAGTGTCTATTTTTTATATAAATATTATCAATATACAATATAAAATTAAATATCTGAGGTCACAATATATTCATTTGAAAATGGATACCGTTTCCACGTTAGTCGCCTTGCACCCGAATTTGGTAAAATATTTCAAGGTTCCAGGGAGGACTGGTATGGTTGGACTGCTCCCCACTAATGCTGAAATATATTCTGCATATAAAAATAGTTTTTCAATATTTTATCTCTAAATAAAAATGAATTAATAAATCACATGGTAATAAGACCGAATACAAATGAATAATTAGTGTGTGATATGTTTCGGTAACAGCGTTTTTACTATCATCAGTCAAAATTACTGATTCATTAATTCAATGAATCATTACTTTCATTTTATGATGGTAACAACGCTGTTACCGAAACATCTCGCAATATTTATTTATTTGGATTTGGTCTTATTTCCATTTGTGTTTATAATCTATAATCCAAATTGTATATGCCTTATCATGAAATAATAAAATAAATAAATATATAATATATCTCCACAAAATAAAGTTATTGGATGCTGGTCTATAAAAATCTCAATATCCTTCTATCTATCAATATCTGATACGCTGGTTTTCATATATTTTTTATTTATTTAAAAGGGTATATATTGAATTTACCAATATTTCAGTTGGCTCAACACCAGCTTTCATTAAGGTATTATAACACACATTAAAATGTTAAAAACCTTGATAAAGATTGGTGTTCAGCCAACTGAAATATTGGAAAAATATATAATATTTTGATCCGAATATACCTTTTTAATTAAAGATTTATTTATGGATTGCTCTATTTTCAAAATATATTTTTATATTACATTTTTGTTAGAGAAACTTTGTACAACTCTAAACCTATCTACATATAATGTTGATATAAAATACAATATAATGCGGCTTATAATTGTAGATCGATATTTGAAAATTATCCCGCATGTGTTTCTTTTGAACGAAAAATCGCAATTTATTTTAAGGAGAAATAACGTTAACTCCTAACTTTAGGGATGAAGTATGAAAGTATGAAAAAATATGTTCATACTTCATCCCTAAGGTTAGAAATAGTTGTTATTTCTCCTTGAAATAAATTGCGATTTTTCGTTTAAAAGAAACACATGCGGGATAATCTCCAAATATCGTTCTATAATGTTGATATATCTAGGATATTATTTAATTTTTAACTTTTCGAAGAATTTCAGATTGAAAGTTAAAAGTAAAAGAAAATAGATAATGTGTTTTATAAGAAGATAGCCTATCGCTGCCCAAATAAAATTTGTGCATCGAATGAAGTAATTATAAGTTTGCCCACAGCTTATGCCATGATGTGGAAAATTGATGGCCCTTATTCACAGCTGAGCTCGGCATCCATATAATTTTAAAATATTTTGGGAAATTCTTTTAAAATAACTTCATTCTTTTTAAATATCTTCGAAATATACATATCCTTTGAAAAAGTAGCAATACATTGATAGATCTTTAATTAAAAAGGCATATATATTCATAAATATATTTTATATATGTATATATTGTGGCGAAGAAATAATAAATTATTCAATTTAATATTATTCAATGAAAATATTCAACAGATTATAAATATATATATTACTCTGTATTTGTAAAGTCATCTTAAAAATATTTCTTTGCTTGTTTTTTCAAGATTGCCTAGCTATAGATAGTTTGATATGTAGATAGTTTGGTTGATAATTGTCAACTAGCCGTACTGACGTCATCAATAAATACTTTTACATCTTAAGATATTCCAAAACTTGATTTCTACGCTACAATATTATAAATTAAGAAGGCATATATTGAATCAAAATATCATTTATTTTACCTATTTAAAGTATATTTTATACTAAACATTTTATCGATAAATGACAATTGAATTTATAAATTAACTATATATATTTATATAATATTATATAAACAAAATAGTAGAAAAAAATAATAAGTGGGTAAGGTGTTGAAATTAAAAATAAAGAAAGCATATCCGGACCAGGAGCACATGTTTTTTTTTTTTTTTTTCGTGGATGGCTTTTCTTAATTATCAAGAAATTGGGTTGACCAAATATCAGGAAACAAGTTAAATCAACGTTTAGTTTATTTCTGTTCCACTAGATGGCGCTCTGCCATCTAAAAAGCATATGTGATCGTGGTCAGGGGGGATATGCTTTCTTTATAATTAAATAAAAACAAACGATAGCATTGCGTCTCTTTATACATGAAATTTATTATGCTAGCTTTCGGATCTTATCGATCCTTCCACAGGCTAAGCTGTAAGTTGAGAGAAAGAGTATATATAGTTGTACAATATTATTTATATACACCTAACGAAGATAGAAAATAAAATATAAAATAAAATAAATATAAACACATTTCACGAGTTCACGTTTTCTCGTGGCCAGGCTGCAGTTGTTTCATCTTTGTCCAAAGCTCAGTTTGTTTTCTATTCATAGCCATTGGTCCCTTTATTCCATTTACCTGTTGAAGGGCGTATATCTATCTACATGCGAACAAAACATGGTGTATGGGGTTATGGGTGTGAATTTGAAACTGGGGAAGATGAGGAAGGATCTGGTGAAAAGGAAGGGCTGGGCTGTTTATTCTTGAAAGAGTGGTACTGAGATGGTAGTTCTATACGCCTGTTGATACTGTTTAAATCATGAGAGACAAAGGATTCTATTAATAATCTTTGATATTTGGATTTGATGTTATGGTAATGACAGGTTGGGTCGGAAAGGTTAAAGGCATGGCCGGTTTTTGAGGTATGCTGAAAGATCAAAGATTTGGGATCTTTGTTTATTATATTTCTGTTGTGCTCGGAAATTCTGTTGTAAATGAAGCGGCCAGTCTCACCCACATAGCACAACAGAAATATAATAAACAAAGGTAATATTTGCGAAATGTGTCAATAAATATTCTAAATTTTTAGCTAAACATTTAAAGCGGAACAAAGTCTATAATTCGGTTTTTACACGTCATACACTTGTCTAAAAACAAAATGAATAATAATAACTGAGGCAACGCAAAACAGATATTCTTTAATCAAAATAATGATGTGAAATAATAATCTAAAAAATATTTTTTTTTAAATCTTATTTTATGTTGAAATATATTATATAAATTAATATGTGTTTATAAAAAATCTTTAAATTTTGAATTTGCAAGATTTCGATCAAATATACTACTCTTCAACGGGCTAAACCTCTACGTACAATCTGTTAATGTTCTTAAAACAAAATAATTGAAAAAGCTTTGCTATTGGCATGTGCTTTCGGGGGAATGCATTAGACTGTTTACAGCTAAAGTAAGTAAATTGATACACGCCCGCACATGCCAATAACAAAAGCTTTCAATTATTATTGTATAAAGATTATTAAGAGATTATACATAGAGTATCAGCCCGTTGAAGAGCAGTATATTTGCTTGAAAGCTTGCAAATTCAAAATTAAAAGAAACTTTTTACCTGATTTTTATTTATCCTTTTTCAAATAATTTCTAAGTAACTATGGCTCACATAATATGTGTGTGTTCAAAATAAGAGAAATGGGAAAGGTCACATAGTATAATTAAAAATAAAAAGGGGACATATTTGACCCCTTGTATTAACATTTTAGATGACAAAGCGCTATCTAGTGAAATAAAGGTTAAAAAAACGTTGATTTAAGTTTATTGTATAATATTTGAATATTTATTTCCTATTTTATTTTAGAAAAAGAGGGGTAAGATATTCATGGACAAAATATATTAATTAAATACTGTATTTCCTTGATCATTTCTGCACAAACCGTGCGAATTTACAAAGGTAACCGAGCAAAATCATCAGCTTGTCATTAAAATAACCCAACATCTCTAACAGCAATAAATAAAGCATTCAAGCACAAATGATTCTCTTATGCATAAAAAAAGCTCTGCCTTCCTTACTGCGATGAAATATTTTGGGATGGCCTGGCTTATTAGTGGTGAACTCTCATAGCGATTTCGCTAATTCAATCTACCAGAACGCCTCTTTAGAGCTCCAATACTGTATTGAATCATTCTTCTTTTATATGCTACACTCAAAGGTGAAAATTTGGAAATGGTATTTAAGAAACCTATGGACATAGACTTCTGACACAGTTAAATTATATATAAAAATAGTTGCATCGAGCAACGCTCTTTTGCAAACAATAACCAAAACAACCAACAATAAATAGTTACGACATCTCGCGGCATTTCTTGAACATTCGACCACCACACTTTATAAGTCAGCCACTTTGTATGCTTCCATCAATGCTGTTCTAACTAAACTCTTATACATCCCATTCTTTAATTATGATTGAATTATAATCTTTCACGTCACTGTTGTTTCAGCTCAAAACTTACTGGCAAATAAAAGGTTCGCATGTTTATAAAACTCCATTTTATATTCTACACTGTTCAAAACACGCTGCTATATTTGACGACTGAAATTTAGACTTATATATATATACACTTGTATAAATATATGAAAACTAATAAAAATAAAAAATGTCAGGTGAGATAGTAAAACAAATTAGGCATATCCTGACCATTCACATGATCGTTTTTAGATCGCAGAGCTCCATCTAGTGGTATAGAAATCAACTGAACGTTGATATAACCTGTTCCCTGATATTTGGTCAACCCATTTTAAATACTCATTTCTTGAAATTGCAAGAAGCCCTGGGTCAAAAATATTTGTTTTTTTTTTTTGTCGCAGAGGTAAAACCTACATCACACACATGCTGATGCGGGGGTTCATATATACGTACATCAACCAAATCGTGTTTGGTAGTAGAGGTACAACCTGTACCAAGCTGACGAAAGCCAACAGCCCGAAACGTGTTCGGGGTTGGCTCTTTCGATTTATCAAGAAAACGGGTTGCCCAAATATCAAGGAACAGATTAAATCAACGTTTAATTGATTTCTGTTTCACTAGATGGCGCTGTGCCATTTAAAACGTTCATGATAGTGGTCAGGATATGCCATATTTGTTTTAAATATATATATAGACAAAAGAATTGCTATAAATTTATTAAATAAAAACAAACGATAGCATTGCGTCTCTTTATACATGAAAAGCTAGCATAATAAATTTCATGAATAAAGAGACGCAATGCTATCGTTTGTTTTTATTTAATATATATATATATATATATTTGTTATATTCAATTTAATTTGCTATAATATATAAATATTTTTTTCAAATTCGACCAAAAAACAAAAAGTTTTTTTATTGTTATGTTGTATATAGTTTTTTTTTTAATAAACACATTTACCAAAATACAATATTATATAGTTAAATTTGTTTAAAATAAAATAAGCATTTTTGCTAATAATAGATATTCCATTTTTCTTTTTATTTTGTAATTAAAATTTGCATTCGACAATCTAAACATTTAATTAATAATTTATTACTTTTTTATTCTCTCCCCCCGAATATAAGATAAATATATAAATACAGAGATGCAAATTAATATAAATAAAAATAGTCAATACATATTCAACATATTAATTCTTTAGAGAAATATTCTCAAATTGCCTATTTCACCAAATATTTATCTTTCGAGTTTCAAATTAGGTTGTCCAGTACGTGATGTGTCATATCCTCGTGATGGAAGAAACTTGTAGATAGTTAACGTATGTAATTTACACCACTATATCCAGGTCATATAAAACTCCATTTCAAACTCCAATAAACTTCAACTTGTTTTGAAACTACACAAAACTAATAGGAAAATTTGATGATAATATTTGTAGACATTTTTGTTGTGAATATCTCTAAGGTAAATATCTTCTTCTTCTTCTTTTTTATCTCCACAATCATTATTGGGTGAAGTAGAATGCATCTGCCTTTGTCATTAAGACTGGGAGCACTACTCAGTGGCAGGCCGACTTAGCTCCAAAAGAAATGGCCACCTCTGACATGAGGAACGGATTCCATGTACAGCCGCTCCTAACATGGAGTACAAACGCTGCCCATCCTGTATTCCTGGATTAGGAGCCCTTAAAGGGTACTATCAGCCGGGCCAGCTGAGCCCAGGTTTTTTAGTGAGCTTGTTACTGCTCCCCCTCCTCCTTTTTCATCCGGGCTTGGGACCGGCAAAGGCGGATTTTAAGGTAAATATAACTCATATTGAGCAAATATATACCTTTTTAATTAATATATAGCGTTAATATTGTGAAATTTACATTTCATTCTAAATACATATCGCTGAGAATACCAACAAAGTAAATGTCATCCATACATAATCGTAAAGATAGAGGCTACCTGGCCGGCATTCATAGTTCCTGAAAATATTGATACTTCGGCCAGTAAATCTTTTCATTACCTATAAAAATTTACTGGCCGAAGTATCTTCATTTTCAAGAACTATGATACTGTATGTTTGTCTAGACCAGGGGTGGCGAACGTGCGGCCTTAAGGCCGCATGTGGCCTTTTCTTGCCCAAGTTGTGGCCTTTTCATAAATTCAAAATTATAATTTTTGTTTCGCAGTATCCAATTACTTTCATTATTTTATTGAAAATATCTAATACGAATGTCATATATTATATAATATATATAATATAGTAAATGTAAGTATTTAAATTTTACATTTTATATATAAATACCTTTAATTAAATCGTACATATATTTATATATATATGGATGCGGCCTTCTCAAAAATGGTAAATGAAAATTGGCCTTCTAATATAAAAAGGTTCGCCACCCCTGGTCTAGACAATAAGGATAGCTCAGAACATATGATATATATAAATATATTAGATAATAAACAGGAATATATTGGAATGAATAAAAGATTTATTTGCCAATATTTTATTAAATCCAATATATGCCTTTTTACTATATAAAGATTTAAGTATGGATTGCTCTATTTTCAGAACAAAATATGAATATATGATACTCTAAGCTTGTCTAGACAATAAGTAGTCTCAGTTAACTTCCGGGTGTTTAAAGAAGCACAGGGACAAAAAGTGAGTACAATGCCCTCAAGTATTTATCTTGAATTCTGAAAAGGGCGTCTACAGTCATGTCATTAGAGGACCGCACGAACGGCAACACGAAGCATGAAAAAGTGATGATCCGAGTCCATTTATATTCTTCCTGCTCTAATTAACTGGCTGGAATGTTATGGGCCGTTAGCCGCTCCATAAAATCCCAAATTTTACACTAGGACTGCGTCAAACACCCTACATCTACCTGATTTCACGTAAACCTTTCATACATTTATCTCCTATATTGCAGGGTAATTGTTTATATTGATTAAATGTTAGATATGTATATGCTAAAATGATACACACATTTTCTATAATACACTTCATCTAATCTTTAATTAGAAAGGCATATATTGGATCAAAATATCATTTATTTTACCAATATTTCAGTTGGCTGAACTCTAACATTTATCAAGGTATTATAATACACTCTAAAATGTTATAATACCTTGATAAATGTTGGCGTTCAGCCAACTGAAATATTGGTAAATAAATGATATTTTGATCCAATATATGCCTATTTATTTAAAGATTTATTTATGGATTGCTCTATTTTCAAAACAGGAGCATTTATTTAATTATTTCAATTTAAAGCGCTATGTCCCCCTTAGTTAAAGTTATATAGTTAAAATTCGAAACTATTATAGACGCGTATGATTCATTTAAAAATAAAACAGTTTCTACTGCCCTTACTGTAATTGGCATTAAGGGCAGTAATAATTGTTTAATTTTTAAAAGAATCAATAACAGCGGTATGGTAGATTAAACTAGCGAAACCGCTGAGAGGGTTCACCACTGTTGAGCCAGCCCTTCCCATTAATTTTCAATTACAGTAAGGGCAGTAGAAATTGTTTAAATTTTGAAAGAATCATACGCGTCTATAATAGTTTCGAATTTTCATAACAGATGGCTCGCTAATGCATCATAATATAATTGTTCAAATATTAAATTTTAATCTATGATTATATTAATATATTATTAAATGATCTGTGGTATCAGGAGTGTGTATAAATATGTGATCTAATATAAATAGAAAGGAGTGAGTTAATAGATAAATGCTATTTTACTAAATAGGATTTCCCAGTAAAAGGCAACTTGGATATATTTATAAAATTATATTCATTTAATTTACATAGCTTGTTCCTTCAATAAAGAAGATTTATATTTTATTTTATTTCGACACGCAAAACGCCATATCCCGGATAGGGATAATTGCGTCGATTTAAAATTTTAAACAGAAACATATTATACAAGAAAAGAACATAAAATTAAATAATAATAAACAATGAGATATATTAGGAACATGAACCTTTCAGGTTAGAAAGATAATTATAAATTTATTTACAAAATAGTTAAATCTGTGATAATTATCTCTAGTATTTACAAATTGTTATAGATCGACAATATTGTTTACTGTCTGTTTTATATTGTAAAAGTGAGTAATAATTGAGATTCACCCATCAATACCTATATGCCTATACAATTTTCTATACATATACACACAGCTGGCCACCCAAATTGTAACACCAAGAAAGACAAGAGATATCACAACAAAATGTATTTTGTAGATAACATATTGACAAAGAATCAAATGATTAAATTTATAGACTTCTGCGAAGTTCCTGCCAGAATCAGTAGCCAGAGTAAACTGCCATTGTTGGAGATCACCGCTTCCACATGCCTTATTTACAATATTTTTAGGCATTGAAGAATATTATATGATTTCAACAAGAAGAATTAGAGAGAGAGAGAGAGAGAGGAAAAAAAGAAAGAAGAAGAGAGATTGAGATTGAAACTGATTTATTACAACGTTCATATAAGATTATATAGGGTTAAGCACAAAATTGTATAAATACGAATAAATAAGATTATATAATTATAAAAATATTATTTATTTATTTATTTTTATTTATTTATTTCAATTCAAAACGCTATGTCCCCCTAGGGACACTTGCGCTAAATGTACATACAAATATAACAAAGAAAATATTCAACATGGAAAGATACACAGAAAGCGACTTATAAAGATTCATAAATAATATTTACATATAGAGGTATTCTTTGAATTTTATTTACAGTTACATCATTAAATTTAAAAATATATACATATATATACACATATACACGCATACACCTATATATATCATTATAAAATGATATAAGAGAGAACTACAAAATAAAGGAATGTCTGGCCATATTTAATACAGGAGCTTTACTTAAATTGATCGGAAGTTTATAGATATGTATTGAGCAAGTGATGAATCTTATGTTATACGATTATTTTATTGAGAAACGAATTGAAGCCAGTTCATCCTTTTGTCTCAAAGTCATTTAGGTATAGTAAATACATTATATTATAGAGAATGAAAAATGAATCACCCAAGATAATGGACATTGCGAATGCTGTGATAGAGATGTAAGGAGACATCTGAGGTTCTTCAATGGACACGACAACAACAACAGAAAATTGACATGGACCCAGAACAGAAGCTTTACACACCCAAGATAGAGAACATTGCTGTGATAGAGATATATGGAAACATCTGAGGCTCTTTATTGGACACGAAAACAACAACAGAAAATTGACATGAACCGAAAACAGCAGCTTTACACACCCAAGATTGAGGACATTGCTGTAATAGAGATGTATGGGGACATCTGAGGTTCCTTATTGGACACGACAACAACAACAGAAAATTGACATGAACCCAAAACAGCAGCTTTACACACCCAAGATAGAGGACAATGCTGTAATAGAGATGTAGGGAGACATCTGAGGCTCTTCATTGGACACGACAACAACAACAGTAAATTGACATGAACCTAAAACAGCAGATTTACACACCCAAGATAGAGGACATTGCTGTATTAGAGATGTACAGAGACATCTGAGGCTCTTCATTGGACACGACAACGACAACAATAAACTAAATTGACGTGAATCATTATGTGATACTTCATCATTTCTATACAGTACTTATGGAGCATTATTTTACACTCATTGCCAAGATATAAGATGGTGTAAAGTCCTTGATGTCGAGTGTTTTCTGTTTTTTTTTTTTTTTTAAGGATAGATAGAGACAATTAATTCACACTTGGTTATTTCGTGTGTTTTGAATGAAGGTCACTATAATATATTTCAGAGTTATTGTCTGAATCCCGATATACATTCTAAAAGGTACAATTTCCTCAAGTTTTGTCCATGAGTGTATCTTTCAGAGTTATTGTCTGAATCCCGATAAACATTCTAAGAGGTACAACTTCCTTAAGTTTTGTCCATGAGTGTATATTTCAGAGTTATTGTCTGAATCCCGATATACATAGTAAAAGGTCCAACTTCCATATGTTTTGTCCATGAGTGTATGTTTCAGAATTATTGTCTGAATCCCGATATACGTGCTGGAAAGTATCCATTAGTGTATCTTACAAAATTTTTGTCTGAATCCCGATATACATGCTGAAAGTTACAACTTCCATAAGTTGTGTCAATGATTGTAATTTTAAAGAGTTATTGTCTGAATCCCGATATACATGCTAAAAGGTACAACATCTTACAAAACGATATTGAATGGGTAACTATTCGCTTTTTGAATGATCTAGAGGTAAGCAAAGTCAATTGTCGAGTAGATAATAAATTACACATATATTAAAAAACGCAATTTACATTTCATATTATTATTCTATTGTAAATAATTATTGCAGAGAGAGAACAAATATTTGAGGTTTTGTGTGATGAAATAATTTAAATAAAATAGAAATATATCTCTCCCTATATATATGAATATTAATATACGAAATGAAAAATTCCTCCATTTGTTTGAAGTCAAATATTTGACTGCCGAGAACCAACAAATGAAGATGGATGGAGTAACTTATGGAAGTAGCGTCTAAATTCTATCTGGAAATATTTGAACACAGCACCCAGCGCCATCTATATGTGGAAAAATAAATTTATTAGCGCAATTGAATTATTTTAATTTTTAAAATACAGTACAAAGATTGTTAGCACGTTTTCTTTGAAGTTTCTTCTAGAAAGACGAGCTGACTCACTTCGATTCAATTCGATTTATTTCAAACAACAAAAAATAATTACTTAAGATTTAATGCGATTTAGTTGTATTTATAACATAAAAAATAAAAAAGAGACTATATTAACACAAAGAAAAAAGCAAAGAATGATGATAAGTAACAATAAATTCTATGAATATGAATTATAATTAATTAATAAAATACAATAATAATAATTAAAAAAAAAACATAACAAAGATTAAAAAGGTAAATAAAGGTTCCAGGGTTAAGTTTCTTGTTTATTTTTTTTTTATTTTCAAGCTTTCGGACTTGTAAGGCCTTCTACAGGAATATCACGATAATAAATTGAAGATATATATACTATTTTTATATATTTATTGTTATACTTTTGTAGAAGGACTAACGAGTCCGAAAGCTTGAAAATAAACAAAAAATGAACAAGAAACTTAACCCTGGAAGCTTTATTAACTTTATAATACACCTATCCCCCGATTTACACGGTAGATACGTTCCTGAGAAAAACGTGTAAATCGAAAAAAAATATATATATATTTTTTTAATTAGAAATACAGACACAGTGTGCGTGTGCAGTAAGTTAGCACATAAGCTCGGAATTCCTCGTGAGATGTGTACACAGCGCATGTGTTCAATCACAGTAGCATTTAGTAGAGTGCGATAAAAACAAAAAAAAAAAACTTATTTGGAAAACCGTGTAAAAGCGAAAACGTGTAAAACAAGTACCGTGTAAATCGGGGGATAGCTGTATTATAAATCAGGGAAGAAAAAACGTTTATATATATTCAAGAGTTAAGTGATGAATATCACAGTACAAATATATTTATTCACACATTATATAATTTAAAAAAACATTTAAACTTACAAAATATTCTCACAATGAGTTTCTTTTTATTTTACATTACTAGCTTTCAAGTGATAATCGCTCTTCAACGGGCTTAATAAAACATCGACTATATCTTACAAGAAATATTTACAAATACAAACGCGTGCAGCGTGGATATTTACAACTCAAATTTTAAAATTGATATGTAATTTAACAATGTTATGGAATATGTCTATTTATGTTTTTAGGGCATCCAGAACATATAAAATTGATCTATTGATTTCTTCTAAGATATATAAGGTATTGTGATGATATCTTTCTGTTTATGCTGTTATATTTATTGGAAATGAGAGATTCTAAACGTAACCGTTGATATTTGTTCTTAATATTCTTGTAGTGGCATTTGGTTTCTGTTATGTTGAATTGGTGACAAATATTTTTACAGCTGCATTAAGGGAATAATATATTACGATGATTTGGCTTTTTAGTGGATTATATATTAAAACATATATAGTAAAGTCTTATATGATTTATATGATTCAATACAAATATTTCACGAGAAAAATTTATATGGTTTTCTTGACATATATATTGTTACACACAGACGCTATTCGTTTACTTTGTCTACTCAGGATGCCACAAAGATACACACTTGAATTCGACGGGATTGCAGCTAAAGTTAGCGCTTTATTGTATCTCACTTAACAGAAGGAATACTACAGTGGGACTCCCCGTTAGAAGAATCCTTTGCGCCGTGGATATCCTCTTGTGAAGCTTCCCGCTCCACACTGTACACATGCAGCCTGGACTTACATCGCCTTGTAGGTCGCTTCTTTGTCAGTCTCTTTTGCCGGATTATCCACACACCCGGAGGCAAGTCGCCACGTCTTCTCCTCACCACACAGATGTCACCAGACTCTGTCCTCCCCCCCACACAGGAATGCTGTTTTTGGCGCCTGCCACATGGCAGCGGGGGCAGCTAGAGTCCACCCCTCTTCCTCCAACTTTACTCTGGTATCTTGGCCTTGTCATCCATGTTACAATATTTTCAAATAACACTACAAGTTTCTGCAGAATTGTATTATCAAATCTTTCGGGGTTCTTTTCATTGTATATTACATGTTCAAGCTTTCGGGATTTCTGCTCTTCTCAGGAGTATATAATGAATAATAATTATTATATTGAGACGAAGAAATAACTTATTATTTTATTTTATATTATTCAATGAAAATATTCAACAGATTATAAAAATATTTATTAATCTGTATTTGTATAATCATCTTAAAAAATTTCTTAGCTTGCTAGTTCAATATTCCCTAGCTGTAGATAGTTGGGTTGATAATTGTCAACTAGTCGTACTGACGTCATCAATAAATACTTTTACATCTTAAGATATTCCAAGACTGATTTCTACGCTACAATATAATTTATTTTTAGTACTCCTTTAGAAAGGCGGAAATAACAGAAAGCTTAATAATGTTCTAATAAAAATGAAAGGAAATTCACATCTACAGAAACAATCATTTATTTCATATACATATGATTCTCACATTTATATTGCCACATGTCGTTCCGCCAAGAGATCAACACCACAGAGGTCCGTACGTCTCTTGACCTCACGGACAATACAGCAGCTACATTTTGTCTCCTCTCTAATTGTAAATACGCTGCTGTATCACCTCATAAGCATAAATAAATAAAATTGCCACATGGAAAATTATGAAAGACAAACTTTAGAGAGAATATAGTTTTACGGACTATTAATCAACAGGTCAAACTTCAAGATGACACAGCAATTTATTTAAGGCAAGAACAAAACTATGTGGAACCTTTTATTTCCAAGCTTTCGGACTTGTCAGTTCTTTAACAGGATTATCACGTTAACAAATTAATTATAAATACTAATTTTATACAGATTATTATTTACATAGTTTAAATACTCATGATATTGAGAGAAATATATTACAGTCTTTAAAGAAACAATTACTCATTACATTTTTCGATTTTTCGATTTTTCACTACAACATTATTCGAAATTCGAAACTATTTTAAAGGCGTAAGATTCTTTTTGATATTATACAATTCTACTGCCCTTACTGCAATTATTTGATTGTTTAATATCAAAAAGAATCTTACGCCTTTAAAATAGTTTCGAATTTTGATAACAGATGGCGCGCTAGTGCATCAAATTATTTGAAAGAACAAAATTATAGATGATTAAAAAGATAGGGAATGAGGGAAGTTTACAGGGTAACAAAATATAAACATTAAAAATGATACTCTATTAATAAAATTATGAATACTTTGCTAGGGTATTATAGATTTAATGGATTTTTCAAAGAATTGAACAAATGTAAAAGGGATTTAAATATTTTACCTTAGTCTCTTCTCAAAAATGGTATTCTTAGATTCTTATTGTTACAACGGATTTTAAAATAACACCATGGATTTATGCCACACTTACTATAAACATTAGTATATCTATTACTTGAAGGTTACACCAAAATTCATCATATTCTCTCGAAAGAGATTTCAATCAAAATTTTGAATATATTCTAATAACATTTTAACGTTATATATCGAAAGTTATTTAACTTATACGTGACTTCTAAGAAGTAAAAAAGAAGCTTTGGTTAAAATTGTTAACACTCTATATTGATGAAAAATGTGTTTTCTTATAATTAAACAAAAGTTCCTTCTGTCGGAATAAATACCAGCTAATTGTTAATTTCATTATCTCATAATTGACTAAGAACCCTTACATGATTAAATAGAAAATCGAATTACGGCGCAAGCTAACTCCTATTTCACGTTAAGGAGATGCATTTTTTCTTAATTTATCCATCTCTTATTCCAGTACAATTTGACTTTCGTACTATATTTTCAAAATTTTTTAAAAATTTATATTATAGAAATAAAATAAGAATTGTAACAACACACTGCTTCCGAGGATAATATTCTAGCTTGATTTAAAAGATCTGTCAAGTTTTTGGATATCATAAACCCTTCTACAATGTTTTATCCAACGTTTTATAATGCGTTTTATACTCCTGTAGATATGTATGTGATACCTGAAAGCTTGAGAGGTCATTTAAATAAAGCAAGAAATATCCTCGGAGACAGTGTGTTGTTATAATTTATATTTCAGAGAATTCTATATTCCAATATGAAATATATAAAACTATCTCAACCCAACTGTACAATCCAGTAGCGGTTTGTGATACCCGAAATCTTGAAAGATAATTTAAATAAATAAAAAATATTTATCCTTGGAGGCAGTGTGCTGATACAATTTATATTTCAGAGGATTCTATCTTCCGAAAGAGAATAAAATTTGAAAAATACCTTAAGTATGCTGTTGGTGCGATGTTAGCTGAACTATCGGTGAATAGGTAGGTGAGCTGATAAGTAAGGATCTCCTAGAGAAATATAGAGTAGATGGGAGTAACGAAATAATGTGGACTTAATGTGGTGAGAAGTTATTTACTAGAAGTTTAGAGGCATTTTTATTTACACGAGCATCTGTGCATTTATTCGCATTTATATTTACTCTTCTTACTAAATCTTAATTGAAGATAAACTCAGACATACAAGTATCTATATCCTACAGGAACTGCAATAACTGCACCAACACCAAACTCACTCCGGACCACATATACCAGGCTATCCTTGCAGCCTTCTACATGGCAGACATCAATCCAGAAGAGGACATCCATACGAACAAGGCACCTCGATTGGCCGGTATTGTGATCAGGGTGTATGGACCGATCTGTTCTGCTCCATGAACAAGACACCACCACCATCAATCCAGAAGAGGAGATCCATACGGCACCTCAGTTGGCCGGTATTGTGTTCAGGGTGTATGGACCGATCTGTTCTGCTCCATGAACAAGACACCACCACCATCAATCCAGAAGAGGAGATCCATACGGCACCTCAGTTGGCCGGTATTGTGATCAGGGTGTATGGACCAATCTGTTCTGCTCCATGAACAAGACACAACCACCATCAATCCAGAAGAGGAGATCAATACGGCACCTTAGTTGGCCGGTATTGTGCTCAGGGTGTATGGACCAATCTATTCTGATCCATGAACAAGACCCCACCACCATCAATCCAGAAGAAGACATCCATACGGCACCTCAGTTGGCCGTTATTGTGTAGAGGGTGTATGGACCGATCTGTTCTGCTCCATGAACAAGACACCACCACCATCAATCCAGAATAGGAGATCCATACGGCAGCTCAGTTGGCCGGTATTGTGTTCAGGGAGTATGGACCGATCTGTTCTGCTCCATGAACAAGACACCACCACCATCAATCCAGAAGAGGACATCCATACGGCACCTCAGTTGGCCGGTATTGTGTTCAGGGTGTATGGACCGACCTGTTCTGCTCCATGAACAAGACACCACCACCATCAATCCAGAAGAGGAGATTCATTAGGCACCTCAGTAGGCCGGTATTGTGATCAGGGTGTATGGACAGATCTGATCTGCTCCATGGACAAGACACCTCCACCACCATAAATCCAGAAGAGTACATCCATACGGACAAGACACCTCAGTTGGCCGGTATTGTGATCAGGTGCATAGACCGATCGGATCTGCTCTATGGACAAGACACCACCATCAAATGTTATAATATTTTATTCATAATTTAAAACTATAAACGTTATCTTTGATCTTGTCCTATATTTGGTATATTGAATTTTAAAAGATTGAAGGAATATGTTGTTCAAATGATTATAAATCAGAGTAAACTTTAGAGTTTATCTTTTTTATTTTCTTTTGGTAATAAATAAAACCTGGAAATTTTAAGAGAAAGAAATAAAATCTACATTGTAAGCCGCAAACAATACCGACTCCAATAAATGCTATTTCAATTGCTCGTATTGAATTGAGATATTTTGAACAATTAAATTTTATAACAATTGTATTCATTCAATTATTATATATTTTGAAAAAATATACATTTAAAAATACAATAATTAAACATAGGGTACTATAATTTGAATTTTTAAATAAAAAGTAATATATTCGATCAATATGTTTTATTTTACCAAGATTTCAGTTGGCTGAACGCCAACCTTTATCAAGGTATTAAAACATATTAATATGTTATAACACCATGATAAAGGTTGGCGTTTGGCCAACTGAAATATTGGTGAAATAAACAATATTTTTATCCAATATATGCCTTTTAATTAAATATTTATTTATGGATTGCTTCATCTTCGAAATAATTTGAATTGTACTCGTCTTCTAACATATTTAAAAGGTATATGAATCTTCTAATATATTTATATATTCCATATATTCTCTATAAACGGTAAAAACTACATTTTCAATTTCATTTATTTAACACTCAGCAAACATTTCAATTATCCGGTTTTCTCAATTGAACGAGTTCATTTCAAATTGCAGAGAGCTCTAGAATTGATTTGAATTCTAATTTATTTATATTGAACAAAGAAATTGACAGTTTATTTATTTTTATTTATTGTTACAAAAGCACGAAGTCCAAAGGACTATTGTGCTGTACTAGTATTATTTACCTATATATGATTAATTACACTGATAGACAAAACTTAAGGAATTTGTACCTTATAGCATATATATATCACTGTGCATCAAATATCTCTCAGAGTTATTGTCTGAATCCCGATATATATATGCTATAAGGTACAACTTCCTTAAGTTTTGTCTATCAGTGTTATTTACACGATAGATTAGTAGTGTTTTGTAAATTATTGTACAAATAGTTCTAAACTTAACAAAGTTCTCATAAGATAGAGTATATACACAAAGAGAATTTGGTAATGTTTCAAAATATCTACATACAATTTGATTAGTTAGAGGGCAAGTTAAAAGAAGATGCTCTGGTGATTCAACATCTAAGCGGCATTCACAGTTGGATTTTTTCTTTGGTCTAATTATTTGGATTGTTTGTATGCTGTGCTTGTCTATTTCATATATATATATATATTCTTTAAGTGCATCATATATGGTTATAATCATATATGGTAGTATATATGTTATAGAGCAAAAGGACAACATATCCAATATAAAAAACGTTCCTTTTTTTCTTTATATTTACATTTATTGGTACTAGGTGTAAAAATATTTTTTGTATGAAAATGAATTAAAAATAACAATATATTTTCGAAAATAGAGCAATCAATAGATAAATCTTTAATTAAAAAGGCATATATTGGATCAAAAAAATAATTTATTTTACCAATATTTCCGCTGGCTGAACGCCAACCTTTATCAAGGTGTTATAACATTTTAAAGAGTGTCCTGGTATTGGTAAAATAAATTATTTTATGATCCAATATATGCCTTTTTAAATAAATAACAATATATATAAAGAAATGCTGAAATAAACCTTTTATCGAAAACATAAATATTCGTTGAATTTTAAAATGATTTAAATAGAAGTTTTAGCACATCCATACAATCTAGGAAGGAAGTGGGGAAAAAGAGGGAAAGTTTGGGAATGAAATGTGATCGGATCGATATATGTCCGCCATGTCATTAGTGGTTTATGATCTCAACCTTTCTCACTATCTCACTTCTTTAATTGCCTATCACATAGACGGATTGGAATACTATTATTTAAGACATTAATATCTACCTCAATAAATGGATTTTGTAAATCTATTTTTATATTAATTTTACACAAGTATTTGATACTTTGTACAAGAACTTGTATTTCGACTTAGAGCGCTATAACAAGACTCAGAACAAAACACTATAAAGTAATGACAATATATCCAGATGGCACAAGAACCTATAGGACAGGTTACAACTGTCGTGGTGTGGAACTAACACTTACCTACATATTCCCATCTCCAGAAATGGCCGCAGTCTTGCAGTAATTTGGCCTGGACCCAGAGCAGCAGCTTTACATACCCAAGATAGAGAACATTACTGTGATAGAGATATATGGAGACATCTGAGGCTCTTCATTGGGCACGACAACAACAACAGCGCTATGTGCCCCTAGGGACACTTGCACTTTAAATATATACTAAACATAGAAAATATATATATATATATATTTGAAATATGTACAAGAATTAATATGCAATTTAGTTAGATGAAAAGAGAAAAATTATCAACATAATTAAAATATATACAAAGGTTTAAATGCAAATTTTGTTAAATGAAATAAATTTTATTGTAATGTACACCTATCCCCTGATTTACACGGTAGATACGTTCCTGAGAAAAACGTGTAAATCGGGGGATAGGTGTACACAGAAATAAAATTAAAATGCATTGACAGGTTAAAATATGTAGTCAGCACATAAGTTCGGGATTCCTTGTGAGATGTGTACAAAGCGCATGTGTTAAATCACAGTAGCATTTAGTATAGTGCGATAAAAACAAAAAAAAACTGATTTGGAAAACCGTGTAAAAGCTAAAACGTGTAAAACAAGTACCGTGTAAATCGGGGGATAGGTGTATTTGAGAAAAACGATTTACAGATTAAAGAGAGTTTTGAGGAATATTTTAGAATAGAAACCTGCAAGATATTAGAGAATTATTCACTTAAAGCTATGCCAAACAGAGTTAATATCTAAATAAAATCGTTCCAAATCTATTTAGATTTGATATAGTTCTAAATTTTATTTAGAAATAGCTTTATATTGCATTCTTTTATCATAGATTTATATTTAAAATGATGATACCCACAAACCCATTTGTTTAATATACAATATTATAAATAAACAAATATTCCTTTTGTTAAATTAATTAATTTTTATTTAATAAACATTCATAGATAGATTGAATCTTTAAGTGATATCTTAAAAAAGTAATAAATATATTTATTTTAGAATTTGAATTTCAAAATGCAAAAAGGTACCTTGAATTTATTTTTTAAATCATAAAAGGGCAACTGTTTGTATCACTTTTAGGTAGACTTTTTGAGTTTCCTTTACTTTATACCTTTTGCAGCTATTCGTGTGTTAACTATGGTTTTTATTCTTTTTATAATTATATATTTCTTATTGGGGGTATTTTCAAAATCTATCTTCAAATATATTATTTATTTATGTATATTTAAAAAGATTTTACTTCCAACAACAAAACTTTATTAAAATATTTCGCTTTGTAATGATTCGCTGTACAAAAATAAAAAATGAAACCAAATATTTACATAATTAAGGGTATGAGAAGAGAGTTGTTATATATATGTAGTAACTTTTATTTCATGAGGATATTTTTCTTACAACCGCTTTATGATAGTTATATAGTTCTATAGCTATGTTTTTCTGACGTGAATTTAATCAGTAAACTGGTTCAATATATATCTGATTATGTAAAATGAAAAGATTTAAGCATGAATGTTTCTTTTATATACAATACAAACTTCTACTGTCCTTACTGCGATGAAAAAATATATTGGGAGGGTTTGGCTTATCAGTGGTGAACCCTCACAGCGTTTTTACCAATTTAATCCACCAGACCGTTTCTTAGAGCTCTAATACTGTATTGGATGAGTCTGTTTATATATGCAGCACTGAAGGGTGGAATCTCAGAAATCGTTTTCAAGAAAACTATGGACATAATGACTTCCAAAATATTTTTTTCTATATATATACAATCGGATAGATAGTGTGATATTAACTTCGTAGTTATTTTACGTTAAAATGAACATATAAAGGTTTATATAAAAAGGCGTACCTGGATCTGTAAAAAACCTAATTTTTCTCAAATTATTTCGAGAGATTGTTCCCTCTTTATCAATTTATTGCACAGTAAACTCAATTTGTTATAGTCAGGGTCGGCAACCTTTTGAGTCGGAGGAGTAAAAAATTACAATTTACAACATTTTCAAGGTTTTAAAGAGCCACAAAATATTTTCTTGCCCACAATAAATAGAACTCACATAAATAATATTTACGTATGGAACTATATAAAAAGCCGAAGCTTCACATCCAAAAGAGCAGAATGTGGCTCGCGAGCCGCAGTTTGCCGACCTCTGATCTAGGTTGAGATAGCCATTATATACGAATAATCTTGATAGAAAGCTACAGAGACAATGTGAATGATGGATGATTGTAAATGACTTCCTTTCTCGATGCTACTGCTTATTACGGTCATGATGATAGGTATAAATGGATATTTTATTATCCCCAAAATATTTCTTAATTCAATATATATTAAAAATAATGAAGGCATATTCTGACCAAAGGCACATGTGCTTTTTAGATGGCAGAGCGCCATCTAGTGGAGCAAAAATAAACTAAACGTTTATTTAACTTGCTCCGTGATATTTGGCCAACCCAAAGTCTTGATAAATAGAGAAAAGCCAACTACGAATAATAACGGAACAAGTTAAATGAACGCTTAGTTTATTTTTACTCCCCTAGATGGCGCTCTGCCATCTAAAAAGCATATGTGTTTTGGTCAGGATATGCCTTCATTATTTTCATATCTCAACACCTGATCTTTTTATTTATTTCTATTGTTTTCTTATATATATTAATGTCGTGATCGAATGGAAGGGTGCAACCGTTATGCTTACAACCCCCAAGAATTAGTTTCAGCCAAGTGAGCAGCGCGACGTGTCGTAGCATTCGTCCGCGATGTCTGCCACGTTTATTTTTTATACAGTTTTTAATAGATGGATAAATTTGCATATTTACATTTTAACACAAGCATAACATATTTACATACTTATTTTGATGAAAATAAATTATACATATTTGATATTATACAAATTTTGACATATATAATGAGGGCAAACAGCCTGAAACGCGTCCGTGGTTAGCTTTTCTTGATTAATCAAGAATGGGTATTTGGCCAATTCTGCAATAATCCAAAATCAACGAGAATAGTTGATATTCATTCCGATAGATGGCGCAAGCCATCAGCAACTTTCAGTTGCACGATAAGGAAATGCCTTTTTCATAGTTTATGCACCTTATCCCAGTACAATATCACATTTCTACTTTTTTTCATATATATATGTGTTGGTTTCATAAGAATCATTTAATTTAAAATTATAACTTTTAGAATAAAACTACTCTATTAGATCGACCGCCAGATGTCGCGAATTGTAAACTAATTGTTGTTTTTTCCCGTTGTCCGGCTCAAATCTTTTGTAGTTATGTGAATACGATTAGCACATTTGAAGAAATATTTGATTATAATTCAACAGGATTAATTCAACAAATTCTCTATTGATTGTGAAAACCTTTAATTTGTATTTAACTCAAGAGATTAAAATGAAATATTTGATAATAATCATTATCAATTCTTAACCAAACGACGGCACTCAATAAGGAATCTTTTTTTTTTTTTTTTTTCTCTCTTTCTCTCTCTCTCTCTCTTCATAAACAAATATATTTTTATACAAAGATCACAACATATATATAAATAATACATATTATATTTGTGCTATAACAAGTAAGCAGCCAAAAGAATGATAATATCTAACTTTATAAATGAAAAAATTCAAAAATACTTTGAAGACTCAAATGATAATTTCAGAGAATTTTTTGAAAACTCAAGATTACCCAAATTTATCCAGCCAAATTTTTATAATATACAATTCTTTACGGGGCATGGAGACTTTAACACATATTTATATAGAATTGGCAGAATTGATTCTTCAATCTGCTTATGTGACCAAGAAGATCACAACCCTGAGCATATTTTAATCCGGTGCCCACTTGTTGCTGATTTGAGAGTACAATGTCAAATGAACAGTTCTAGTTTAAGCCAAATGGTTTCCAGTAAAGAAGAATATAGAAAATTTAACAAGTTTTGTAGACTCTATCTCAAATGCCGTGGATTTGAATTACATTAAGAATTGAAATTTCTAGTTTTAATTAGTATATTTGTGCCACTGGTTTAGTGGTTGTAATTATAAATATATATTGGACTTTTGATGATATGTATGTAAATAATCTTTGTTTCTTGTATAATTTATTGTTCTAAAATGTAAATTTGAATAACTTTCACTCTCTCTCTCTCTCTAAATCTATAAATAATTTGTATATATATATATTTAAAAACTATGTACATAAAATGGTTTAAACATTTACATGCAAATATCCACATAGGATATAGCGTGTGTTTTGTAATAAATAATAAAAAAAAAAAATGATAGATTTTTTTCTAGTATTCATTTTTCTCAAACTTTGATAGATTCTCTTTTTATTTGATAAATTTTAATATATATTTTAAACATATCTTAAGGGATAAGGTATGTAAAATATAATAAATACAGATTGTGAATATGAAATATAGTATTTTAATGGTATATATATGTTATATATATAAAGTTTATTTCATTCAAAATTATAATTTATAGAAAAAAATACTCTGTTTAAATCGACCGCCAGATGTCGCGGCTTTCCCTATATAAACCCATTGTTGTTTACCGTTGGCCGGCTCAGATCTTTTTGTACATATGTAAATATTTCTGAAAATAGAGCAATCCATACTTAAATCATTAGATAGTAAAAAGGCATATATTGGATTGAATAAAAGATTTATTTGCCAATATTTCGGTTGGCGGTACGCCAACCTTTACCGAGGCATTACATTTTTGTATACACCACGGCATTCAGCCAACCGAAATATTAGCAAATAAATATTTTATTTAATCCAATATATGCCTTTTTACTATCTAATATATAAATATGTAGTATTTTACTTTCTTCTTTACGCCTAAAATCAGGTATCTCTTTCTTAATTATGTATTTTATATTTTTCATTAGCACAATTAAAGCTAATTATGTATAATTAAAGCTAAACTATTTTTATTATTATTACCCCGACTGCAATATTACAAACTGCAATGTCTAAAAAGGCTAAAACTGTCCACATAGTTAGTGAACTGATAAGGATGGACCAATCAGGATGAAGCTCATCTTTGTTGTTAAAAGAGGCTGTTTCAAGATATTCCCTACATGTTATTTGCTTTGCTCTCCATAATAAACAAAGGTATATAAAGGGGAGTCTAACTACTCATGTATTTTTAAGTACATCAGCAAATAATACAACAACAACAAAAAGCCTTTATTGAGGACCTCTCGTCCTATATAGGATTCGCCAGTTTACAGAGTAAGAGAAAAGAACTAAGAATACAGAGAGAAACCTATAAGTAGTAGGTATAGTATAATATTTTCTACACTGTGACTATATACAACAGCAGCAACAAGCCTTTTAGTGGAAATCAGCAAATAATAATTTTATATCTAAATAATATTCAAAAATAAACAGCAAAAAATATATTTTTATAAAATATATTCGTATATTATAAATCATTCCTATTTATACCTTCTTTTCTCATATTTATTTTAAAAATCTTAACCTTAAAAATGTAACAATTTATTTTATATAGATAAAAAAAGGTGCGATAGTCTAAGTTGTGGGAAATAAAATTTGTTTTTCTGTTTTCTTTTCATCAAACTTGCTACTCTTGGAAATTGCTTTCAAAGTGACACTTTTTTTTTCTAAAATTAAAAAGCGCAAAGCCAACTTAAAGTTGGAAGAATATTTTTAAAATAAAAAAATGAATTTTTTTTTGTTCTTTAAGATATTTGAACTCTGTTATTGGGAGAGAAAGAGAAGATTTTTTCAACTTTAAACTTTTTATTATTTTAATAATTCATATATATTTATATATTTGAAAATAGAGCAATCCATAAATAAATCGTCAATTAAAAAGGCATTATATATAACTTATAATAATAATATTTTATAATACCTTGATGAAGGTTGGTGTTCAGCCAACTGAAATATTGGTAAAATAAATGATATTTTGATCCAATAAATGTCTTTATATATATATATATAAATATATATATATATATATAATATATATATATATATATATCTTATAATATAACTCTGATCAACACGTGGTTGCTGAGAAAATATTTCTTTTCGTTAATAAAGAAAACATCGATAAATAATTGCTTGCAAGGAGTTTGATTTTTGCCCAGTTTGAAGTTTTTCGTTTATTTTAATTTTCATAAGTTTGCAAAGTTACACGTTGTAACTTTGCCTCATTGTCATGGCAACGGCCGATTCGGTCGTTGCGTCATCATCTCCATCTGTAAGCTCATTGGATGCTCACTCAGTATCATTACCATCATCATCATTACAAGCTGTGAAAACTAAACCTGCATACATCACACCAAACGAAAAACAATCTGAAAATCTGCATTTCCAGAGGATGCAATTTACCTCTGAAGAAAGAAAAAATATTCAGGAAAAGAGAAAGGTAACCTTTGAAAAAAGGAGTAAGAACATCAAGTCGACGATTCAGTTTGAACCTCTCCCAGACGCCACGGCGGAAGACCACCTGTTGGGAATTGCAGCCGTTATCGGCTTCGACTGCATCCACTCGGTGGGGAAAATAAATGGCCAGGCCATTGTGTCTGTGGCCAATAATGACCAGGCAGAAAGACTGATTAACGAAGGCTTTAAAGTTAAAGAGAGGTCGGTGTTCCCTACACCTCTCTTTAGAACAGCTAAAAAGTACATCCTCTCCGGAGTTTTGACCTTCATTCAAGACCAAGACATAAAGAAAGCTCTCGAGCCCTATGGCCATTTGTTAAGTGTTCGACCTCTCCCCTTCCCAACTGAAAACCCTCTGCTGAAGCACCTCTCCTCACTAAGGAGGGAAATTCTCTTCAAGTGCAACGAAAAAACAGTAATGCCGGCCATAATCACCATCCCATATATGGAAAACCTGTTTAAAATCTTCATCGGTGAGGATGTAATCTGCGACAGGTGCCGGCGTCATGGACATATAAGAAGCAAATGTCCCTTTGACCCCGCGATTAGAGCAACAGTCACTAAGACCTTCGCAGAAGCCCTGAATCAGGTGGTCCCTCCCCCTATGCATGAGCCAATTGATGACGGGGAAACGGAGCAAGAAACGACACCCGAAAAGGCGAAAGGCAACAAGAGAAGCCTGAGGGAATCCTCGGATGAGGAAACTGTTCAAACAAAAGCTCCAGAACCTGGCAAAAGACCGAAACCCATCCAGCAGGATGAGGAACCTATGGCCGAAACTGGCGAGCCCCAAGAAAGCCAAAACAACCGTGTAGGGAATATCTTGGCTGAGTTGCCTTGTGAGGAATCTTTAAAAATAAAAAGGGCTACGGCCGGAAGGGACGATGACGCCATGTCGACACGCTCTTCTGTGTCCGTCGCATCATCACAGTTGTTGGAGGTGGACTCGGAATTCGACACTGAATCAGAACCGGAAATTGAAAAAATTGTTAGTACAATAGTTAAGGGAGCTGGAGTCTCAAGGAGAAAAAAAGTTGAACGGCGGCTCCAGATGCACCCAAACCTACAAACAGATATGATGGACCTATATAAGAGGTTGAAAAAGCGGCATAAGAATATTGACTCTCTGAACAGCGATGAGAGGAGAAAGCTAAGAGATAAACTTGACAAAACGAAACGTATACTGAACGTCCTCGACGATATTTATGCCTAATGTCGAATCTCCTGTCATTGCCCCTTTGCTACTATCGTCCTACGTTTGACTTTTATCTTCTTCAGATTTTAATGTCTATATTGAATCTTTGTCGCTTTACTTACCTCTGCTTAGCATAACTGAACTTTAATTTTAAATTTTTCACCCATGCTTAGCATAATCGAATCTTATTTTTATTACTACTATTCTGTATTTAAATTTTTTCTTTATCTCTTTTATTATTTTAAGTAGTTTTTATTTCGTTCTAACTTTGTTAATCTTTTACATTTCTTATTTATTTTTACTTACATTTATTCTCACTTCTCTTTTTATTTTATTTTATCTTTTCTTTTTTTTCCCCTTTTTTTCATATATTTAAATTTTGAGAAGATGGACTCTCATGAGCCACCTTTTAATACCACATTGAAAATTGCGACGATCAACACCTGCGGTATTGCGAATAATGAAAGAAGAACTTACTTGCAAGATTGGATCCATAAACAAGACGTCGATATCATCGCTATACAAGAGACCAACGTAGAAACTCTATCTCGAAAACATTTTGTTCGACTATACAACGTTCACGAGAATAAATCAAACAACCGTGGTAGCGGACAGCTTATACTCTTTAGACGTTCTATTTTATGTTCGAATTTTACGATTTTAAAAGATGGAAAGATATGTGCGATCGAAACGAACTTACGAGAAAAACTTGTCGTCATCATCAACGTTCATTTATCTCATACACCTGTAGACCTGAAAAAAGACTTTGAACTCATCGATCTATACCTGTCTACCTTCCCGAGAAACATCTCAATTATAATACTCGGCGACCTTAATGTAAGAGAAAAACCAGGTCGAACAGAAGCCAGAACGAAACTAACCGAATTAGAAAACTTTACTAGATTCCATAATCTCATCGATATATTTAGGATGTTAAACCCAAATGAAATTGGAACCACGCATGAAATCACAAGAGGGAACTACCAAACGAAAGATCGAATCGACTATATTTTTTGTTCATCGAATTTATTTAGCCTCTTTTATGAATGCCTTGTTGCCCCTTACCTCATCTCGGACCATGACGCCATCATAGCTAATTTACACTTGGATTGTCGTACCGAATGCTTGTATTTCATTAACAGAAACTTTTACAACTCGCTCGTCTTTGAAACTATTTTTAACTATGAAAACGATTTATTCCTCTCAAACTATACCAACCTTAAACCTGAATCGAAATGGAGATGCCTGAAAGTGCTTGCATATAGAATCGCATCTTGCGCGAGCCTCCCACAGTGTCTGCCTCGCCGAAGGTCTGCAATAACCTCCATCTACGATGATAATGGTATTCTCCTGCACGGCACGCGAATAATAGCAAACTACATATATGATTACTTTCGCGAAAGGAGCAAGCCTGACGTAGGAGTGAACCAAAACGAGATTTTATCCTATGTCAACGCTATCCCTGAAAACGTTATTGATTTTAATATGAATAACGAACCCTTTATTACGAATGAAGATATACTAGAGGCCATTAAAAACTTGCCAAATCGTAAAATGACAGGCGACGACAATTTACCAGCCGAATTCTACAAGAAATTTGCACATGCCACCGTTAACCTATTATTCAACGTTTTTGATCGCGCGAAAGAGGTTGGCGTCCTACCCGACTACATGAGGAGAGGCATCATTTTACTTTTACCGAAAAACGCGCGACCGACAACCATCCGAGACTTTCGCCCCATTACCTCGATGAACGCCGATTATAAAATTTTATCCAAAATACTCCTAAGCAAGATTAAGCCCTACGCCTCCAGCTTAGTACCGAGTGAACAAAAATATGCGGTCCCTGGGCGTTCCATTTTCGACATAATACCAGAGATTGAGAATAACATCTACAGAGCCAACTTGCTCGAAACGCCTCTCGCTCTCGTCGCCCTTGATCTCGAAAAGGCATTTGACTTAATCAATAGAAATTTTATCCTCGCGACGCTGCGGCGTATGAAGGTGCCAGAAATCTTTATACAATGGATTAACATAATATTTAACGAAAACGAAGCGAAAATAAATGTAAATAATGAAACCACGTCTGTTTTTAGCGTTGAAACTGGAGTGAGGCAAGGCTGTGGACTATCTGCGTTACTTTTTTCAATTGCAACTACCGGACTTATTTACAATTTGAAGGATTCACTCGACCCAACCACGTTATTTCGCGCATACGCAGACGATTTTATCTTTTTAAAAAAAAACGATCGAGATTTTAATGTAATATACGACTGTTTCATGCGATTTCAAACTGTTTCTAGAATAAGGGTTAACTTTGCCAAGAGCACTGGCCTGTGGTGCGGAAGTTGGAGAGAAAGGACCGATGCGCCGTGTGGCTTTAAAATGAACAACAATCAAATTCGGATACTTGGCCTAATTTTCGAAAATAGTATTACGCCTTTCAAATCGCAATTAAATTCGTTTCAAACGAACGTCTTACAACATCTCTTAATTGCAAAAGACAAAATTTTATCTCTTTCTCTCCTTTCTAAAGCACAGTATTTAAACACGTATTTTATCCCTAAATTTACTTTTACAATCAACGCCGTTCTCCCGAACGATTCAATTTTAAACGACCTACAAACAGAAATCGACTCTGCGCTCTACCTCTCGAAAACATGGACTGGTCTCCAAATAAACTGTCTGCCGATCGCGAATGGAGGACTTGGCCTTCTACACCTCTCCACGCAACGCGATCTTTTCGTCCTTAAGAGAATTCAGAAAAACGCTAACGGTTACCAAAATGAAAACGACTTTCTTTTTGAAAATAAAAATGCTACGAACTATTTGAATATTTTTAATTACGATCTCTACAATATCTTGTCGCCGCGGAATAAGCAAATTTTACAATGCGTAAAGAATATCGCGCCATCGTTCCACATTGATTTTACGAAAATGTCGCGTACGGACTACCTATACCTTAATATACACAAATGCCGCTTCCTAAACGATCTACGCCTCGAAAATCCAGCTCTTTTTAGCGTAAGAAAACTCAAAAGAATGAAGGATTTTATTGATAATAACGATAATATGCGTCCAATTAACGAACTCTTCTGCCACTCAACCAGAAAACTGATGAATGATTTCACGAATATATCGAACTTTTATGAAAAAATGAAAACGACGAAATTTCTTCCCCACAACAACCGTTCGTGTATATACCTACCTATCGTCTCTAATAACTTCAATAAGCCCTTCATTAGATTGAAGAGCATGGCGCTGCGAAACACAATCTTTGTGACGAATCTTGATCTGAACTACGCCAACAATAAAGTTGAAAGATGGCTAATCGACCGCGCGCCCTCTTGGCACAAGAAAAAGAACATATACGATGACATCGCCTGGCGACTTAAACTCCGAGCCCTCCCTTACCCACGGCGTTTTTTCAAGAATAGCTGCCCTGCGTGCAATGGATCGCCTGATTTACAACATCGATATCTTGACTGCACAATTATACAGCCGATTTTAAACGACGCTATTTTGAAATGCTGTGCTCTAAAGAGAAATTACGTCTTTGACCCTATGAATTTTATCATGAATGATGATGACGACGCCATCAATGACATCCTTAACGAAGCAAAGTTCTATATATACAAATTATGGCTCGATGTAGATTTTTAACAAGTGTTATCCCCTCCCCCCCTAACAACGTTTCCTTGTAAAATTTAGGAGTGTTTGAATAAAAAGACCGTTTTGCGTTAAAAAAAAAATATATATATATATATATAAAAAGAGAAATAGATATTTGATTTTCTGCCTGAATTTTGATTATGTTGAAAATATAAATATTTGTTGAGCAGTCGTGGCATAAATATTGAAAGAATAATAATAGAAATAGTCTTGATCAGATATTGCTTTAATTGAGCTTATAGGATATATAAAAACATAATTTGGTAAAAAGTAATGCCTGGCTTAAGGCGTAAGAATAAAAAAAAATGAAAAGCGTATTTACATAATGTATAAATGTTTTGGGCCGGCCAACGGGGAAGAACAACAACGAGTTTTTATATAGAAAGCGTGACCTCTGGCGGTCGATTTATACAGAGTATTTATATCTATGAAATTATAATTTTTTTTTTAAATAAAATATTTTAATATATAACATTTTAAATAATATCTTAATATAACATTTATATATATATAATTAAAAAGGCATCAATAGATTGCTCTATTTTCAAAATATATATAGTAAGAAAATTTTATATTTAATTAAAAAGGCATATATTTTATTCAGAGATTAATTTATTTACAAAATAACAGTTGCTGTACACTAATATTTTTTTCAAGGTACACAACACGTTTTTTCTTACATATATATTATTATATAAAGCGTATTTACGCAATTTTTGCCTTAAATACCCATTTCTTTGTTTCTCAAGAAGCCTATGGAAACAAATATTGGTCGCAGTGGTACAGCCTGCTCCACGCTGATGAGCGCCAACAGCGCGAAACGCGTTCGTGTTTGGCTTTTCTTGATTTATCAAGAAAATGAGTTGGCCAAATATCAGGAAATAGGTTAAATCAACGTTAGTTGACTTCTGTTCCACTAGATAGCGCTCTGCCATTCAAAAAGGACATGTGCTTTGAGCCAGGATATTCCTTCTTTATTTATAATATATATTATTTTCTGATGTGTCTTTACATATTTTCTCTTTGCATATTTGTTATTTGTTGTATCACAATTTACATAGTTTCAGTTCAACTTATTGGTGCTATTAATAGGACGTCTGAATTAAATTAAGGATTCTAGTCCAGCCTTAGGAGTCGAATAGTCTTGTTACTTTAAACGCCTTTAGATACTGTAGTTTTAGCTTGGAAAATAAAGAATATTTGGTCAAGTACAAGAGTGGGTTCATGGCCCAAAACGACACGACATTAAGAAAAAAAGGCATGTCCATATTGTGCAACTAAAAGCTGCTGATGGCTATCGCCATATATTGGAATAAATTACAAATAATCGTTGATATTTTTGCCCGAAAGCTAGTGATATTTGTGAATAAATACAATTTTAAAGAAATCTGTCTTTGTAGGCGTGATGTTTGTACGTTGTATAAGATTATAATCGTTTTCTTTGTATGCAAATATCAGACGCACCTAAATTGTAGGTATTATGTAAATTTATTGTATTTTTGTTGTTTTTGTGCAAATTATGTATATATGTAATATAAATATATAAAAAGGTTAGGATAAAAGAAAAAAAAAGATTAATAAAGATCAGTGTGAAAGTGAGGCTGGTCCCGGGCGTCTTACTGAACCTCCGGCTTGAAATTGTCTCCACGTGGGAGACTGGTCCCTCAATATCTTAATTTAAGGGCACCTAGGGCAGACAGCCCTTATCGCGCCAACACACGTTATTGTTTATCTAATTGTATATAGAGATTCCCTTCCTTTTTGTTTCCTTTATCAAACTTCAAAAGATTGTAAATAGTTGTTTAAACTGAGGTTATCGTAAATAAACTGTTTAGAAATACACTCTTGAGTATTAGATCAATAACTGTTCAAAGTAAAACTTATAAATAGAAATTTAGTGGACACAGTTTATTTCAATTATGGTCAGGAGTTATAGACTTTACTTTAAAATTATGGCTATTTAACTTCCAGTTTGACTTTCGAGTCCATTATCTCTCTCTCTCTCCTCTCTCTCTCTCAGTGTAGTGAAGGATACCATCTACAAGTACCATCTTGAGGTGGGTAACACCAGCCATCACATCGACCTGCCCACTCTGTGAACTCTCGCAGTCCATCGATGGCGGAGCCTTTCCCGCGGTGGGCGCTACCAATTAAGACTTGTATATATATATGGAAATTTTGCTGGGAGGATATTGATCTAAAGAGACAAAGGTTGCCTCTCCCGTCTAAATAGACGTCAAAACTGACTTTGTCACCGACCCGAGGCCGCTAGTTTGCGGTGACGGTCAATAGATGGCGTCTAGTTTTGATGTCCATTTTGACGGGCGAGGCGACCTTTGTCTCTTTATATATATATATATGTATATTTCTCAAATTTAAATCTTACATTTATTTATCTATATTTATCCTTATTTAATCATATATATTCATATTTATATTTATTCTGTATTTAACCTTATATAATCTTATATGGACTTTGAAATAAAGTAGTTTTAATCTTTCTCTCTCTCTCGCGTAATATCTTGATATATAAAATACTATAGTGTTTTCTAAAATATTGTAGCGTAGAAATCAAGCCTTGAAATATCCTAAGATATAAAAGTATTTATTGATGACGTCACAGCGACGAGTCGACAATTATTAACAAGTCAGCAAAACTATCTACAGCTAGGGAATATTAAGCAAGCAAGCAAAGGAATATTTTAAAGATGATTTCACAAATACAGATTAATATATATTTTTATAATCTCTTGAATATTTTCATTGAATAATATTAAATTAAATAATAAAATATTTCTTCGCCACAATATAAATGTATAAGGAATATATGTATATACATGTCACATTTTGCATAATATTTGTATTTAATTGAAAAGGCATATATTGGATCAAAATATCATTTATTTTACCAATATTCCAGTTAGCTGAAAGCCAACTGAAATATTGGTAAATTAAATAATATTTTGATTCAATAAATGCCTTTTCAATTAAATTTTTATTCGTGGATTGTTCTATTTTCAAAATGATTGTATTGTATTGCAACTTTCAGTTACACGCTAAAGAGATACTTTTTTTCTTAATACTTGTTAGATGCATTTATGTAGTTAGAGTAGTTTTTCTTCCTTTTCCTTTGAGAAAAATACACAAATAAGATTTTTTCTGAAATTCGATAGCTGTAGATATGCTCCGCCCATCAGGAGTGAGAAATGAGCTGAGGATACTATCAACACAAGATGCTGCGAATTATCTCTGGAAGCCTCATGCATCACCTTAAAATATATAAATACATTTAAATAAAAAAATACCAAAAGAAAATTTACATGGACCCAGAACAGCAGCTTTAGACACCCAAGATAGAGGACATTGCTACTGCTGTGATAGATGTGCATGGAGACATCTGAGGCTCGTCTTATGACATGAAAACAACAGAAAATTGACACGGTAAATTGGATTGAATAAAAGATTTATTTGCCAAGGCAAATATAAAGCAACAACACGCCATCCATATATAGCGAATTAATATATAAAGACAGGAATGTTTCTTCCATACATCAATCAAACTTTTACTGTCCTTACTGCGATGAAAAAATATTCAAAAGGCTCTTTTCATCAGTGATTAGCCTTAGTGGTTGAATTGGCGAAACCACTGACGGGTCAAGCCTTTCCAATATTTTTTCATCGCAGTAAGGACAGTAAAAGTTTCATTGATGAGTGAAAAAAATCTTTCATTTTAAATATAGAGCAATTTTCTGTGTTTGTCGTAACCAATGAAGAGTCTCAGATGTCTCCATGCATCTCTATCACGGCAGTCGCAATTTCCTCTATCTTGGGTGTGTAAAGCTGCTGTTCTGGGTCCATGTCAATTTTCTGTTTTTGTCGTGTCCAATGAAGAGCTTCAGATGTCTCCATACATCTCTATTACAGCAGTAGCAATGCTCTCTATCTTGGGTGTGTAAAGTTACTGTTCTGGATCCATTTCAATTTTCTGTTGTTGTTATGTCCAATGAAGAGACTCAGATTCTCTATGCATCTCTATAATAGCAGTCGTAATGTTCTCTATCTTGGGTGTCGAAAGCTGATGTTCTGGGTCCTTTTCAATTTTCTGTTGTTGTTGTCGGGTCCAATGAAGAGCCTCAGATGTCTCCATGCATCTCTATAATAGCAGTCGTAATGTTCTCTATCTTGGGTGTGTAAAGTTGCTGTTAAGGGTACATGTCAATTTTCTGTTGTTGTTGTTGTGTCCAACGAAGAGCCTCAAATGTCTCCATACATCTCTATCATTACAGTCGTAATGTCATTTATCTTGGGTGTGTAAAGCTGCTGTTCTGGGTTCATGTCAATTTTATGTTGTTGTTGTCGTTTCCAATGGAGAGCCTCAGATGTCTCCATACATCTCTATCACAGCAGTCGCAATTCCTCTATCTTGAGTGTGTAAAGCTGATGTTTTGGGTACATGTTAATTTTCTGTTGTTGTTGTCGTGTCCAATGAAAAACCTCAGATGTCTCCATACATCACTCTATCATAACAGCCTCTAAAATTCTCTATCTTAGGTTGCTCTTTATTGGAAAATATGTACCGTTGCAAGGTTAGTCACCTTGTACCAGAATTAGGTCAAATATTCCAAGGGTCCAGGGGGAACTGGTATTGCGGACCCCCTCCTCCGTAATAGGCACAAATACCTCAATAACGCATCTCTCTTGTTAGAGATAATAAATTTAATAAAAATATAATAAAAATTTTAAAAAAGGTTTTTATTTTCAAATTAAAGTTTTAGGAATATTTTATAAAACATATAATTAGCTCTACATGCAGCACAAAGATTGAAAATGTCAAAATGCCATATTTTGATATCGACCGGTCTATTGGAAAGCCTGTCATTTGCATATGCTAATATATCAAATAAATTATGGATTGTTAAAAGATAGTCAGTTGTCACGAAAGCTTCGATCCTATGTGTAGAATATTTAACGTGGTGTTTTCAAACTTTGACTCATAATATTTTACAGTCTTCCTGAATAAATAAAACATTAGATCTTTTCAATTTGAAAAAAAAAATACATTGTTTCTATTTTTTAATCACTATTTTATATAATATTAGAAATACTTGTGAATTAATATAAAATATGATATCAACCAAAAGGTATTTTCAGTGTTCACAATATAAATTGTAGACTAACTTCGGTTTGGAGAGAATATTCTATTTTATATTGCACAATAAGAAACATATTTTTCGTTAAATAATTTTATAATCCTTTTTTTTTTGCTTTTTATATTTCATTGCGTTAATATTTATTAAAAAAAAACATATTTACGTACGTTTCTATATTCATCTTTAAAAATATCACACATAAGAAATGATATCAATAATTTGAAGAATTTTTTAAAATATATTTTAAAATGTCTTTATTATAAATATCGTTATTAGAATATAATTTCAAAATATTTAAAATTACATTATGAAGATATTATAATGTAAGGGTTTAAACACAAAAGTATGAATTTTGTTAGGAACATTTAAATTAGTATTTTTTTATATTATATATTTTAAAAATAAAACTACAACCTTTCGCAATGAGTTTCTTTTATTATTTTCTTATATTATAATCTTATTTATTCATATTCATATTTTATATGTATTCAACCTTATATAATCTTATATGAACTATGTAATAAAAGAAACTCATTGCGAAAGGTTGTAGTTTTATTTTTAAAATTTGTAGCGCAATTTTTTCGTTTCCTTCAAATATTATATATTGCCAATAATGTTTTTTTTTTAAATCCTGTATTGTAGTAATATTGTCTTATATATAAACAAATATATGTTCAAAATGAAAAAAAAAATACAAAATAGAAAATAACCATATTGGAATCAAAATGGGATAATATCTCTCTTCTGGGATTAAATTGGGATCAAAATGAAAATATCTCTCACGAATAAAATCTTATTTATTCATATTCATATTTTATATGTATTAAACCTCATTTTATCTTATATAAACTATGAAAAAAAAATCAGTTTCAATCTCAGAGAGAGAGGCGCTAATAAAATAAAAATTCTATTCACAAATGGAAAAAAAAAATGTATTCGTTAAAATAAAAATTAACCCTAAATATATATTGAATACATATTCATCAAAACACGTACATATCATTAAAAAAATAATATTGTACAAGTTTAATAGTTAATTTTGAATATTTTTATTAAAATAAAATAATATATTTTTAAAAGATTAATCTTCTGTATCAAAATTGAATTTCAATTTTTATCCAATTTACCAGTTGCAAATAAAACACACTATATCCGATCGCTATATTTTCTATGATCTAAGAATTCTGTGTTCTCCGATGAGCGAAATGGAAAAAAGGAATTATCCCTTTGTTGGTCAATTATAGAAATGGCGTGCTGCCGTTCCACTAATTCACTACCCAGATGGAATAACACCCACTCTTTGTGTGTATATAACATTCATCATATAAATAACTCAAATGGGAGGAAAAATCTCTCCATTTATACAGTGGGCTTGGTTAATTTAATTCAAAGCAAAGAGCACGCAAAATGTTAACTGAATACAAGAATACTTGTATTAATGCCATAAATATATTAATATTTAATTGCTTTTCCGTCTGATTATTTAATATTAATATAGTAATATATATATAAATTGGAAACTATCATAGATGCGTATGATTCTTTTAAATATTAAACAATTTTTACTGCCCTTATTGCAATGGAAAAATTATTGGGAGGGGCTGGCTCATCAGTGGTGAACCCTCCCAGCGGTTTGGCTAGTTTAATCTACCATACCGCTGTTATATTGCATTTTTAGATCTTCTTTTTATAGTGATAGTGATGATAGACTCTTGGAATGGAATTATGATTGTACCAAACTGAGCAATTCTTTCTTTATTTGTGCATCAGAACGATGCACTTGTACATTACCATAGTAAAATAACTTTACTATTGATGATAAAGAATGAGAACAACACACCAGTTTTTGGTAATTCAGTACAAATAAAGGGAGAGTTGCCTCTTTTGATACATTAATTTCATCTCTCCGCAAATATATGCTAAATGATTATGATTATATATGATGTACTAGCGCCATCTGTTATTTGCGGAAGAGCGATTGCTCGAAGTATATTATATATTAATAAATGTATGTAATTCTACCGTTCTCACACACACACAAAGCTTATGTCCATAGTTTTAATAATATACCCATTCCAAGAGTCTACCTACCGTATCACTATAAAAGGAAGTTCCAAAAATGCAATATAACAGCGGTATGGTAGATTAAACTGGCGAAACCGCTGGAAGGGTTCACCACTGATGAGCCAGGCCCTCCCTTTAATTTTTCCATTGCAGTAAGGACAGTAAAAATTGTTTAATTTCAAAAAGAATCTTACGCCTTTAAAATATTTTCGAATTATGATTATATATACAAATATCTCTAAATATAATACAGTAGAGAACCTTCCTGTAAATGCCGGGCTCGGTCAGTACTTGGGAGGGTGACCTCCTGGGAACACCGGGTACAGTAGGCTATTACCTATTAGGGCTAAAAAATCATATATTTTGGTTAGCAGCCCCGTAAATAAGGATATTTCCTTCCTGTAAAGTACACCTAATGAGCTAAAGTGTCCTTTAGAGAAAGGTGTTCTCTTACCGGAGAGTTGATAAAAAGTAAAAATGGCAATTTGGCAAATGAAAACTGTCCTTTATAGAGAGGTGGCTTCTAGCGTGAGTGTCCTCTCATGGAGGTTATACTGTATATCGATAAAAACAGAATACCTGGAGATGATTTCTTTCTATTTAATAGAAGCTAAGGTCTTCATGTTTTAGGTATTAGTAATGATGTTTCAATTCTAATAGAATTCCATAAGAGCCTCGAGGGACTCTCTTTGGAGCTCCTGTTGAATGAGGTGGTGAGAAACAGAGCTGGAGCTTTTGCGTTGTTCAAATTTTGGAAGACGACTGAAGAGAAGAGGAGACTATATACATAATCTAATTGATGTAAATAATTATATGTAAATAATCTATGTCAGAATTAGAATGACGTAGACCAGTAAAAGGCTTGTTGCTGCTGTTGTATATAGTTACAGTGTAGAAAATACTATACTATACCTACTACATATAGGTTTCTCTCTGTATTCTTAGTTCTTTTCTCTTACTCTGTAAACTGACGAATCCTGTATAGGACGAGAGGTCCTCAATAAAGGCTTTTGTTGTTGTTGTTGTTGAATTCAATAAGTGATGGACCTAGACTCCATATATACGAGATAGCACGTAGAGAGGCGAATCGTGGTAATACGTACAGTGGAAATACGAAGCTATCCGTGTAGAAGGTAGACGTGAGGTAAAATAGACACCATCATGCTGACTCGGCTCTGGCAATGGACGTGTCTGCTCGCACCATTTAACTTATCCTTTCGAATGTGTCCTCTGCTAAAATCGAGATATCTTAGAAAGTAGAATACCTTAATTACATCTTCAAGTTTAATATCAAATACAAAGCTAGAAAAACCGCTTGTTTGGATCATAACTGAGCAAAGTTTCTCATTTAATTATAATTCAATGAAGCATAATATACACTCATGGACAAAACATAACGAAGTTGTACCTTTTAGTATGTATATCGGGCTATTTGATTTACGGAGAATTTTATTAAAGACCCACGAGATAACGAAGTATGAACAAAATTGTATACACCCTCTTAAGTTTTGTCTCCATTAATGTATATATAAATAAAAATTCCAATTAAATATATTTTGAAATACAGAATGCCTTACTACAGGAGAGAAGATAAATTGAATATAAATTTAATCTCCAATAAAACACGAAATAATATCCTTAAAAACTGTTTCACATATTTGTATACAAACGATATCAAAAATGAATTTGATATACCCAAGTTATTATACGAAGATTCGTAAAATGATTACAAGTGTATTGTACCAAAGTATTTATTATTTTATTAGCAGAGTATTATTATTTTTTTTGCTTATATTTTGCTATACTCTGTACACTTCCCTCTTTTGCTTATCTTTTGTTTATCATTCATAGTTTGTTCTTGCCTGAAATATATTCTCATCCCGAAGTTGGCCTTCCCTAATTTTCCACGTGGCATTATAAATAAATATATTTTTGTAATGTTTGCAATATGAAGAAAAATTATCAACCTTTTTCATCTCAAAACTTAATTTTACTCAATTTAATTGTGAAATATATTCAATTTAATTAAGAACAAAAAAGGCGATTCTCCCTTTAATTGTGCAAGATAATGATGGCAGTGTGTATCACCAGAATGTTATGAAATCGAAGCCACCCCTATACTGATGAAGACCAAATCCGAATCCATGGTTTACAGGCTGGTCTTTTGTTTGTGTTTGCCAAAACTGGTGTTGAGAGTATTATATCCCATCACAAATAAGTTGGCGAAACCGCTGAGAGGGTTTACCACTGATGAGCCAGGCCCTCTCATTAATTTTTCCATTGCAGTAAGGACAGTAGAAATTGTTTAATATTAAAAAGAAGCTTACGCCTTTAAAATAGTTTTGAATTTTGATAACAAATAAGTTAGTTTGTTGTTTTTATCACTCATCAGTCACTGGTGTTTTATTTCTTATCACTTATATAAAGATTACACCAATTCCATGAGTTCATGCTCCTCGAGCTGTTTTATGATAAGCAGCGGTCTCTCCAAAAGGTCTAGTAAAGGTTTTTTTACTAGAGTGATGTACAGTTTTATCGTTCTGTTGCTTAATTGAATCCCTTGAGGTACCTTGGTACATGAATATCATCCCCTCGCAAATTTATACTGTCATATATTCTTTGTTCTTGTATAAAATTGGTTAGGCCTCGTTATATTTATGTTCATGTGAGAATTCTGTGTCTTGAAAATAGCCATTTTCATTTTTAATCACATTTTATTACTAATGTAAAAAGAATATCTCTATAGAACACAAAAACTTGCTATACTTAGCTCATTTCACAAATAATTGAATATTATATATAATAATTGATTAGCTAATACATTTTATATAACGTAGTTAATATTCATGAACTGTCTTCTAATTGAAGTAAACATATTTTTGTTAACACTGATTATATTTTAATTCGTTTCAAAATTACAGATTTTATAAAAAAAAAAGTATTTATTTTTGAAAAAAGAATATATATCGAGTTTATGAAACATATTTAAAATAATTTTTGCTATTTAAAAAATTAATAATGGTTTTTATATCAAGCCTGAATAAATATATATAGATAAAAACTAATTTTTCTGAGAATTTCTTAGAATAGTTTATATTTGTTTCGATAGATGTCACTACACGTCGAGGCGTTGCTCTCTTTTGGAGATCGCCTTTTTAGAAGTAGAAAACTGCAAAATCTATGTTTTTTTGTATGTTAATTTATTATTATATTTAACTTATCATTTATTATTCCATTAAAATTCCGAAAAAAATGTTTGAAATTATTTATTTTATAAATTTTTTAAGGCTAGAATATTTGATTACTCTCAAAATCCATAATCATTTCACCTTTTACAGACAGAAATATTAACTAATTTACGCGACTAAATCTATACAGATAACTACTAGGTAAGATAACGCTATTACCTTGCAGCATTTAGTGCTATTTATGCAATCCTAAGCTACCTAAAACGCTACTCATAGTAGAGCTAGTTTGCAATCTCAACTATCTAAACTTACAACTTCTAGCATGGCCTAGACGATGACACCATCCTGACGTCTACCAAGACCCACATCTATAAGTACTTCCTCGGTGTGGAACTGAGGAGGGAAGACCTTGTCTGGAGGAGAACTCTTTCAAGGTGGGGAAAACCTCCCTTACTGAAGAAATTTGTTAATATATAACTGTATGTATTTCCTACATCTTATTCCCCCTTTTTATATATATTATATAAAAATATTATTTTATTTGAAATTATATTTCATAGGTTCAAATATTCTGTTTATATCTACCACCAGATGTCGGGACTTTCCCTATATAAAACTTATTGTTGTTTTTTCCCGATGGCCGGCTCAAACCTTTTGTACATTATGTAAATAAGTCTTTAATTTTTTTTACGTCTTAAATCAGGCAATATTCTCCTTAATTATGTTTCATTATCACAATTAAAGAAATGGTGATTCGAAGTTAATTGTATTTAATTATTACCGCGACTGCCTAACTTTATCGTAAAATACTCATGTATAGGAAAATCAAGCAACAAATAATTATTCTATATAACTCTCTAATTACTGAATCAACAGCAGAAAATATTTTTTTCCTAATATATTTTATCCCACATTTCATCATTATTTTCTGTAACATTTTATTATACACACACAAATAGTTTTATTAAGACCACAGGTCTTATACAGATTCACCACAGGAAGGAAGCATAGATAGAGCTCCTATACTCCAGGTAGCACAGAACCCAACAACAGCCTCCAGGTCCGACGCTTGTCCAGTGGCCACACCGTTCATAGGTTAGCGTATTAGTGAAGAGTGTTGAATCAGCCACGTTATAGTCTTCACTTTCCTCATCCTAATGGACCACGACATTCGGCGAATCCATTAATCTCCTCCGAACGGTGACTGAGATCTCGTAGAATTTATATAAACAAATGTTTATTTAAGTGTAAATATTATTTTATTGGCGTATTAAGTATGTAAAATAGTTTCTCCCGTAGAAGGGCTTACTTGCCCGAAAGCTCGAGATATTTTTTAATAAAAATATTTTTTAAAGAATCTTTTCCCTGGAGGCTTTATGTTTTTATTTTAATAAACTAAAGTGTGATTGATTATAAGAAGCAATACATTTTTTTCAATTTTTCAATTGTCTAATTATACGACTTTTCTAGGTTAGAGGTCACGATGGCATTGAAGACAATGCATAAACAGATCAAATAGCCAAGAAAGCAGATCAATCCAACTTGCACTTATCTTTCGCCAACCTTTCTGAAAGGTTTGTTCGCATCAGCAACAGTCACCATTTCCTTCAACTTTGGTAGAGTTTTACCCCACAGATCACTCATAAGAAGCCGTGACATCGTGTCTTTGCATATCCTAATACAAAACACAAACAAGAATCGTACATTGTTAAAAATAGCGGGAACTATCGGTCTAAATATCGTAAATTAGGAATTATGTCTCAAATACAAAATACGTTTCTTGTAATAATAAAAAATGAGGTTCTATGGATTATAATATCATAAAATACAGATACAAGTTCGTCTTCTCATCCAGAGCAAATTTGGAAGGAATTGCCATTTATGGATTATTCATGTACAGCCTATCTGGTATTCTAATTAATATACGTCTTAATAGATTTATGTGTAAATATAATCATGGACAAAACTTAAGGAAGTGGAATGTCTTTAATGCCGCATGTCTTCTTTTTTTTTTAAGGAGACAAAGGCAACCTTGTTCACTCTTGGTTATCTCGTGGGTCTTCAATAAAGGTCACTGTGATATCTTTCAGAAGTATTGTCTGAATCCCGATATACATGCTAAAAGGTACAACTTCCTTAAGTTTTGTTCATAAGTGTATCTTTCATAGTTATTGTCTGAATCCCGATATACATGCTGAAAGGTACAACTTCCTTAAGTTTTGTCCATAAGTGTATCTTTCAGAGTTATTGTCTGAATCCCGATATAAAGGTGAAAGGTACAACTTCCTTAAGTTTTGTCCATGAGTGTATCTTTCAGAGTTATTGTCTGAATCCCGATATACATGTTAAAAGGTACAACTTCCTTAAGTTTTGTTCATAAGTGTATCTTTCAGAGTTATTATCTGAATCCCGATATACATGTTAAAAGGTACAACTTCCTTAAGTTTTGTCCATAAGTGTATCTTTCAGAGTTATTGTCCTAATCCCGATATACATGCTAAAAGGTACAACTTCCTTAAGTTTTGTCCATGAGTGTATCTTTCAGAGTAATTGTCTGAATCCCGATATACATGCTAAAAGGTACAACTTCCTTAAGTTTTATCTATGAGTGTTTATTTCAGATTTATTTTCTCAATCCCGCTATACATGCTAACAGGTTTAACTTCCTCATATTTATTTTTTATGTATTATATCGAATTTATTTGTACTTTATAAGAATATTATTCGATAAAATTTTATATACAGGGTGATCCAAAAGTCCCGCACAACTTTAAAAATTAATAACTCCCCGAATATTTGCGCTAGAGAAATGCAGTAAACATTATTGTGTTCAGGATGCAATGGGATTTTTTATGGCAAATAATGAAAAATTCGAAATTGATTTTAGTTACAATTTTATTCGCCAGATGGCGCTCTACCAGAATCAGATATTCAGCGGCCAAATTGTTTGATAAATTGAAAAATATAACTGATCGACACGTATTTTTCCTTTTTAAATACCAGGAAAGAACCCTAATAATATCAAATAACAAATAAATAAAACACCACTTCGCCAAAAGTATGAAGAATTGGTTAACGATTTTCAAATACAATCAGAGATATGTAAAATAGGTATATGCAAATTAAAACATGTAGCAAAAAGAAAATTGATATTTTAGATACGGTTTGTTTCCGAAGATAATAAATTTATAATATTTTTAATTCAACTCTCACTCAGTATCGATTATGTTTATTTTAATTCATTTGAAAAATATGTATCTATCTCTGATAATTTATTTTACACTGGAATGCCGTTGTTGTTTTTGTCGTGTCCAATAAATAGCCTCAGATGTCTCCATGCATTTCTATCACAGCAGCAGCAGCAATGTCCACTATCTTGGATGTATAAAGCTGCTGCTCTGGGTCTATGTCAATTTTGTGCAAGGCTGCGGGCATGATAATATGTGGGTAGGTGTTAGTTCCACACCAGGACAGTTATTGCATGTTCTATAGGTTCTTGTGCCATCTGGATGTATTTTCATTCCTTTATAATGTTTTGTTCTAAGTCTTGTTATAGTTTTTGTCAGTTTTCTCTCAGAGTTTATTTCATATATTTGTTCTTTTCTTATTTTTTGTTTAATTTTCTTGTATTTTGCCAAAGCATCAGCGTCAAACACTGACATTTGTTCTTTATTTTGGCTCAGCTTTCTGGCTTCCTTTGCCAAATCAACTGCCATTTCATTACCCCCGATCTCAACACGGGCAGGAATCCATTGTAGAATGCAGTTATTCTCCAATGATTCCAGTTGGGTAATTAACGAGTGTATTTTCTGTGTGATTCTAGTATTGCCCTTCTGAATTGCTTCTAGAGCGGATATGGAGTCGCTTTATATTAAAATTCCTTCTATTTTTGATGCAGGGATGGTTGGTTAAGGCATAAATCAAGAGCTTTCCAGATAGCTGTCAGTTTACAGGTGAAGTTTGACGAAATCTGTCCTACTCCTTCTTTGATTTTGATGTTTGTTCCATCTTGCAGTATTATGTTAATTCCGGCCCCTCTTTTACTCAGGGTAAGGTCTGAAGATCCATCTGTATATGCTGTTAAAGGGCGTGGCCTAGCATTTTTAATCAAGAATTTAAACTATGAGGACATAGCCGTTAATATTACAAACACATTAGACCTCGAAGCCCAAGGTAACAAAGTCTACCTCAATCAAAACAAAGCCATCAACATATACAATATGTATCACCCTCCAAACAATACATTTATTGACGATGGAACAATGGCTCAATTTCTTACAGACAAAACTATCATTGTAGGTGACCTTAATGCCAAACATCAACTATGGGGATGTTCTACGCCAAACCCAAGAGGCAAAATACTATCAAACATATTTGAGGACAATGCCTTCATGTGCTTAAATGATGGGAATCCTACCCATCATTCCTACAAGCTATAATACTGCACAAGCCCTTGATATAAGTTTTTACTATCCTGACATTTTCCACAAATGCAAATAGCAAATATTAAAAGGTTTTAGAAGTGATCATTTGCCTAATTTGATAGAAATTAGCACCAAGACCAAAACTAGCTCAATTAAGAAAGTTCTGGAACTTCAAAAAGGCTAATATGATATCTTTCGAAAACATCATTATTAAAGCAGCCAAAGTTTCAATACCAAGAGGTAATATTAGGAAATGGATTCCAAATTATACACACCAGGCGAAAAATATTCAAACACTTATAACTAAAAGAAATGAACTACAAAAAAGTGCACCCAAAACCAAACAAATTGTATAACTGAACTGAACATTGTGATTGCAAAAATAAAAAGATTATACGTAAATGTGAAAAGGGAAAAATGGAAACAAACTTGTGAAAACCTGAACCCAAAGAAACCCAAATACAAAACTTTGGAATTTGGCAAAACAAATTGACAGAGCCCAGCCACAAACTGAAAACACAAATATGATTAAGAATACAAATAGTACACCAGCAACTAATGACAAAATTTCTGCCAATCTTTTACGTAATTCATATCAAAAAAGTAGTAAAATCAAGGTTTAAAAAAGGCCCGAAAGATTATTCATGACTGTAAAATGTCACCAGCACTCATAATATTTTCCATGAAAAAAATCAATATGAAAAAGCTAGCTTATGCATTAGAAAACACTGACCTAAACAAGACTCCTGCGCCAGATGGAATCCATGGCCGAATGATATCAAACTTGGGCAAAAATGGCAAAGAAAGACTTCTTGATATTTTCAATAACTCTTGGAAAACTGGAAAATTGTCTCAAGACTGTAAAAATGCAACAATAATTCCCATTTAAAAACTTGACAAATCTGATGATGACCCAAAAAACTACCGACCTATCTCCCTAACAAATATTTGCTGCAAATTAATGGAAAAAATTATACTCAGACGACTCACCTACCACCCCGACACAAGAAATCTCTTACCAGAAGAACAATATGGATTTAGGAAAGGACATGGGACAATAGACCAACTCTTATTTTTCACACAAAAGGTAAAAGATGCACAAAACAAAAAAACCAACTAACCACACCATAGCTGCTTTTTAGACCTTACACAAGCTTTTGATAAGGTATGGAAAAACAAGTTAATTACAAAATTATACAAACATTTCAAAATTGATGGAAAAGCTATCACTTGGATAAATGATTCCCTTAAAAATATATAAATCAGGGTCAAATATAATGGCACTCTATCTAAAACCTTCAAATTGTACCAAGGATTACCACAAGGATCAATCCTTAGCCCAACTCTCTTCGCCCTATTTATTGCAGGCATAGAAGAAAATTTTTCACATAAAACCAATATTGGACTTTTCGCTGATGACATTATTCTATGGAGCAGCAACACTAACTGGAAAAAATCTGGAAGAGATTTGAACAAGACTCTTCTCCACCTAGAAAAATTTGCTAATAAACATAAATTAGAATTTAACCCCCAAAAATCTGAAACCTGTCTTTTTACTACCGATAAGAAACTATACAAAATAAGACCAAATATTATTCTGAAAGAACAACAATTGCAATATAATAAACATCCTAAATATCTCGGCTACACCCTGGATCCAGAAATTAACTCCAGTAAGCATATTGAAGGAGTTGTTAGAAAAGGAAGAGACCGACTAAAAATCTTGAAATGTATTTCAGGAATAGTGGGGAGCTGAAGCGAACAACACTAAAATTAACTTACACATCTCTAATGAGACCTATCTTGGAATATGGATATCAAATCTATGGTACAGCATCTGAAACAAATCTAAAAACACTGAAAGGATACAACTAAATGCAGCTAGAATTATTGCAGGTCTTCGAAAAACCTGCCCTAATAATATTGTACTTTACGAGGCAGACATTATGCCCTTTGGAGGATAGAATAAGCTACAATCTGCCAAAATATATAAACAAAATCAAGAGTTATGAAAACAAACACAGAACTTTCAATTACACACTTAATTGGGAACCCAATATAAGACTCAAAAAAGAAGGCCCTCTCCACCTGCCCAAAAGAAATGGATTTTTAAAATATAAAGTGGAAAAATATTATTTAGCTGAAAAAATATCTCCATGCGAACCACTAACAAAATGTTATTTTTAATGCCACTTTATATGAACCCACCAACAGACAATACCAAAATCCAGAATACTTAAAACAATTATCATTAGAAATAATTAATAAAATTCCTAAAAATGCAATAACTATCTATACCGATGGTAGCAGAGACGAGTTGGGACACACTGGCAGTGGCTCTCTCATTAAAACCACAAATGGCAATGAGAAAATAAACAGAAGAAACCCAGAATTTTGCTCAGTCTTCAGATCAGAACTTATAGCCATCTATGAAGTCTTAAAATCCATCAGAAACATTAAACATCACGATATATGGATTCTTATTGATAGTAGAAGTGCCATACAACACTTGAGTAACACAAAGGAACTTAGAGACAAAGTAAGCAGGAACATAATTGGTTATCTCCAAAAACTCTCAATACCTCAAAAATTCACCTTCAATGGATACCCTTACATGTTAGCATTGAAGGCAATGAAGTTGTTGATGCGCTAGCGAAAAAAGGCACAAAAGAACCCTTGCTACAGAAAAATAAACTTACTTTTACAGAAATAGAAACAGTAGCCAAAATAAACAAGAACTGGAGGATCCCACCTAAGCACAGTTGGTATACCCTAGAAGCAGATGGCCACCCAGACCTTTAGGTCCACAAGCCGGCATGCGAAGCATACCCTTCGCTGCTATTCTGTTCAACTCATAAGCCAAGTAACGGTATCCAAGCTAGTGCTTGGACATTGTACCCGGAAACACCACCTCCCAGACAACGTGTCTGGAAGGATTTCTATACCGGTGGCCTTTAATCATAGCAAAATAGGAAATTATCTACTGTGTCCAGCAGGGACCGCGGGGAGGCAGCCCCCGGTCGACTCTGTTCACTCACAGCTGAGGAAAAGCTCAGCTGTCACGTCGTGGGCTTTCTCAAGAAGCTTGCTGTGGTTTCTCAGCAGCTTACTCTCGATCGCACCCCTCGCCCTCCTTCTCTCTTCCTGCACACCCACTACCCTTGGACAATCCAAGACGTAGTGGCGTGCATTCACATTCCTTTCTCCATAGACGCAATCAGGGTTTCTCCTAATTTTAAATCTGTGGAGACTTGGGGAAGAGCCCATGTCCCGAACTACCCTAATGAGTTTGTGGGACATTACCTTACATAGGTACTTGGGTGTTGTTACCCCATTGAATACCTCTCTCCCCTTCACACTGTTCTTCCATCTGTCCAACCATAAGTCCTGGACGTGCCCCCTGATCCTCCTATAAACTTCTTTCTTGGTCACTGGGGTCCTCAGTGATCTACCTCTAAAGCATCCTGCCTTAGCGATCCTGTCTGCGAACTCATTACCTTCGATAAGGCTGTGTCTCCTAAACCAAGGGATCTCCGGAGCCCGCGTCTTCATCTCCAGCTCCTAGATTATTTGATGCGCGAGTTGCCCTTTCTCCAGATTGATGGCGACGAGGGCTGACATACAATCTGAATAGAGGCGGTCCGGGCTGAAGTTCTTCTCGGCACACACTCTGAGGGCTACCCTGATCACAATCAGCTCGGCTGAAAAGACCAATTCGTCCACTCTGAATGTTAAACTTTCTTGGAAGATCAGCTCTCCATTAGTGAATATCACTACCCCAGCTCCAGTAGTGGTTCCAGACTGACTACAATCAGTGAGAACCTCCGTGCCAATCCCTGTCAGCCCTCCAGGACTCCAATTCCACTTTGGCAACCACTGCGGAGGCTTCCTTGGATCCCTCTTCGATTCCAGGGCCGCCGCTTCAAGTCCCAGGGCATCTTCCCTGTTCTCCCAGATCTTCTGTCTGATGGTCTCCTCCTCTAGTTTCAATCCCAGGGGAATAATCCCAGCGAGGACCAATAAAGCCTCACTGCTGGTAGTGCGATATCCCCCTGTGATTCTGAGTGCCGCTGTCCTCTGCACTCTCTCTAGAGTTGTTGCCACCTTCTGATCCCTGTTTCGGAAGCATATAGCAAGATTGGCTCGACACAGGAGAGGCAGAGGTTCCTAAAAATAGTACCCTCCTTCTCCCCCCCCCCCTGTTGAGAGCCAACCAGGACAGGCCTGCACAACGCCTCCCTGCCTCTCGCCACCATCTCCTCCGCCTGGTATTGCCAACCCATCTTGTCATCAATGACTACCCCCAGGATGGTCATCCTATTGACCACCGCTACACTCCGTCCTTCCATCCGGATAGCCGGCTTGTGTTCCCATTTGATCCCTTTCCTTTTAGTTCTCATGTCCCTAGGCTTAAAGCTGAGGGCTTTAGTTTTTGAGACATTGAACTTAAGGCCAGAGTCATGGGCACAGTTCGAGAGAATTTGGAGAGAAGTTCCAACACACTTCTCAGCCTTCGCTCTCGAAGCAGCCTCAATGATGAGGAACTGGTCGTCAGCATAGAGAACCAGCCTGGCTCCCTCAGGGAGCTCCTCCTGGAAAACGGTATTTACCAGGATATTCCACAGAATAGGTCCGCAGCAAGAGCCCTGGGGGCAACCCTTAGCACAGTTTCTTTCCAACTTCTGCCCACCAAAGCTGAGGCTAATCCGTCTATCCCTCAGGAAGTCACGAACCAAACTGCACAAATTATCAGGACAACCCATGTCCATCAAATTTCTCATCAGCTTGTTCCAGCTCATGGAGTTGAACGCGCCATCAATGTCCAGGGCCACGAAAAGAACCAAACCACCCTTATTTAAGCCCATCTCAACCCTCTCTAACACCTCGTTCAGAGCTGTGGTTGTGGACCTTCCTTCCCTAAAACCATGTTGGAAAGAGGAAAGGAGCTCCTTACTCTCTAGCCAGTGCTTCAGTCGCTGAGCTAGTAGGCTATCCAGGGCCATACCCAGACACACTAGTAAAGAAAGCGGACGATAATCATTAGGAGAATTACTCTTTCTACCAGACTTTTCGAGAAGCACTACTCGGGCAACCTTCCATGCCTCAGGAAATGTACCAGTGTCCAGGCACCTATTGAATAACCTGGAAAGAAGCGATGGGTGCATCCTTACCAGGGCTTTCACGACCGTGTTATCGATCCCTTCGGGACCAGGAGATTTCTTTCCCCGAACTTGAAAGCCGTCAGTTTCACCTCATTCTCAGAAAAGGGCGGATCTACCAAACCACAAGTGGTCAGAGAGATCTCGTCCTCTGGTTCCTCGTTTCCGAAGTGCCGATCCAAGTTGTTTTTATTTTGTCTTCTGCTTTCGAGCGAGTAGGTCTAGAACACATTCTCTCTGAATTTTCTCATTGTTGGTGGATGAAACAGCACCAGTGATTATTTTGGCCGCTTTTGCTTGAACACTGTCTAGTCTAATTTTAGTGATGAGCTTGAGGGAGCCCAGACCGGTGTTGCATATTCCATTATCGGCCTTATTAAGGTGGTATATCTTGTTCTGAGAATTCTTGGTTTTGCTCCCCAAATTGTTCCACATAGCCTCCTCTATTTTAGGTGCTAATTATGTGTTCTGAAAATTCAAATTCCTCATCAATAATAATTAAAATAATTTTGTTGACATCTTGTCAATACATGCACAGTCTGCACTATTAAAAAAAGATAATATGCATTATATACACTATGTACAATGAATATGGCGCCTCTATCAGCGCTGCAGAATTTGGTGGAGAATCGCCAGTGGGTCTCCAGCGACACCACGCATTTTGCGATCTACGATGAATACGTAGATCGCGTATTTCGCCGCTTAGGAGATGGTGATGGCGTGGTCCTCGAGACCAACTTGAAAGATCCAGGACTGCAGTATCACACCTAGGTATTATGGATTTCTAATTTTATCAATTATTCGTTTGTTTATGCTTATTTTGTGGTTATATTTATGCCTTTTTCCCTGTGAGTGGTGAAGACGCATAGGTTTGGTTTTATTGGGTTTATGGTCATTTGGAGTTCCTTTGCCCACTTCTCCAGTCCTCTCATTGATGTGTTCTGTATTTTTTACGATTTTTTATGCTGCTACTTGTGTGCTATATGGCTATATCATCTGCATAACAGACAACCTTTGTGTCTTCAGTGAGGTAAGGATGGATGTTGTAAATATATAGCAGATAGAGTAGAGGACTGAGCACAGATCCCTGAGTTACACCAGCCCATGTTCTTCTGTCCTTGGAAAATTCTCCATTGACCCGAACCTTTAACCTTCTTCCCCTTAAGAAGTCTGCAATCCAGATTAAGGTTTTTCCTCTTACTCCGATGTTGAGCAGCTTTTCACGTAATTTCTCCCTCGACACTAGATCAAAAGCTGAGGTCATATCAAGGAATATAGCCGTGGTCTTCTTTGGCGGTCTTTCCTGGAAAGAATCTATTATTGATTGACAGAAGTAGAACAGTTGATCAGTCGTACAGTGCTGGGAGCTATAGGCAGTTTGGTAGAGGTTTATTTTATTATTGTTAGTGAGCCAGACTATGAGCCTAGAGTGGATAATTCGTTCTGGTATTTTACAAAGTATGCTGGTGAGAGCAATTGACCGATAGTTCTTGTATTCCTTGGCATCTTTGTTTGGCTTCAGTATTGGCACTATAATTGATATCTTCCAATTCTTTGGTAGTTTACCAGTTTGCCATGAAATGTGCAGTATTCGTAGGAGTTGATTATTAGCTTTGTCTTCAAAGTGTTTAATCATTTGACCAAAGATTAGATTATCTCTTGGTGACCTCTTGGATTTTTTTATTGATAAGTTTAGCTCATTCAGTGTGAAGTCTCTCGAGAAAATATCTTGTTGATGGAAGTTTCTTGCTTGTGTTTAACTAACTGGTTTATATTACTTTTAGAGTCCTGTCTTCATTCGTATAGTTGAGTATGGAAGTGCTTGAAAGATATTCAGCAATTATGTCATCCATCTGTTTGTTCTCGTTCTCGCTGTTTTATTCATATCGGTTAGGGTATTGGAGGATTGGTGTTGGTTTTGATTGTTCTCTAACAATCTAATCATATTCCAGTGTTGGCTGTCCTTTCTTGGATCCATTTTTTCGCAGAATTCTGCCATTTTTCTTGTTTGCATATCCAAATTTCTTGTTCTAATTTGTGACTAATTTCAATGAGTTCCTTTCTGTTTTCTTCTGTTTTATTTGTTTTAAGAAGTCCATTGATATTGTCTCTCTCTCTGATATCATTGCCTCGATATTGAGGTCCTTCCAGTAAGGTATCCACAGGTCTTTACGTCTACCTCTAGGTATCGATGCTTTTGCAGCTTTTGAAATGTTCGAAGAGAATTTTTCCAAGTTTTTGTCAAGCGTTCTGTAATTCAATTTTTCGTTGCACAGTTCTTCAAGCTTTTCTGTGATTTTTTTTCAAATCGGCTTTCCTAAAGTTCCATGTTCTTTTATTCTAATGGACATTCTCAATTATGAAGTTTAGGGTTGTTAAAATTGGTCTGTGGTCACATCCTTTCAGGATTTTCCATTGTGTTGTGAGTACGATGTTGTAATTTATCGCTGTAATGTCTATTGCGGATTCTGTGCCTGTGGACTTGAATAGATATATAGGTGTTCTCTCCGTTATTTAACAGTGTAAGGTCGAAGTCGGTCAGCATGTCCTCAACCTGCTGACCTTTTTTTTATCCTGGAGAGGTGATCCTCAAGTTAGACCTTTGGCGTTAAAATCACCGAGTATGATTGTGATATCCGAAGACGCTTCACTTAATGTCTCTATTGTGTGTACCCATACAAAATTCAAAGATTTCACGAGCTGAAAGTTGGCGATTTTGAGATGCGTCAAGAAATCGCTGCATGGGTTTTCCGGCAAATTGATATTGATGAAAACTGGCTGTCGAATGTTCTGTGGACAGATGATGCTCACTTTTCTCTAAACGGAGAATTTAACATTCAAAACAGCCGCATTTGGGCAACAGAAAACCCTAGGAATTTTACAGAAATGCCACTTTACCAGCCTAGAGTTACAGTTTTGTGTGGGTTCACTTATTTTATTATTGGGCAATTTTTTTTTTGAAAAATCAATGGAAGAACTTTTAAAACCGTTTTTGTAACTGGTGAACGTTATGTTCAACTTTTGAGAGAAAAGGGTATTCCCATATTGCAGGGCAAAAGCACTAAGCGAAATAACATTCATGAAAGATGGAGGACCTCCTCATATCTCCCGAGGTGCCAAACAATTGCTGAAGGATACGTTCGGTGAAAATCGTGTGATAAGTCGCCACTTTATATACCAGTGGCCTCCAAGATCACCAGACTTGACGCCTTGCGAATTTTGTCTATGGGGGTACATTAAATCGTGTGTTTATCGATGCTGGCCTACCACATTGGCCATGTTGAAGGCTTCTATCAGATGGCACGTTTTATCAATTTCAACAGATATGATATTTAATGCTGTCCATTCTGTCATTTATCGTCTGCAGGCGGTGATTGAGAATGAAGGGTGCCTTATTGAGCAAGGATTGTGACCTAATACAAGAGAGAAGGCAGTTACCTCATGTGTTAGATAAGCCGCCATGTATTATATTATCTACCAATATTTTGCAGCTCTTTGTGTTGGGATATGGGGATAATAAATGCTGTCCTCACATCTTGACTCTTCTTTTGTGAACAGTAATATTTTGTTTGTCATTTGCTCACATATTATGTCGTGCAAACCAGAGTGTTATAACTTCTCGAATAACACTGGTACACAAAATTTTCCCCCTTATGTTTAGATTTTCGCTTTTCGCACATTAGGAGAAATAGCATAAGGAATATTTTCTGTACACCAATATCGTTATAAATTTTGTGCAAAAATAAATACAAAATGATTTTACTACCACGTTTTTCAAAGCAAAAGGTCGATTTAAAAATTATTTTTATTTGAGGGCACACATTTTTTAAAATTGTGTACAGTATAATAAACAATGATAACATTTGACAAGCCCATAGGATATTTGGAATAAAGTACGACAAATATATTTTGTCACTCCCCTCTATATTTCATTTGTTGAATCATGACAAATATCCAGTTAAATAGTCAAGTGTCGCCAATCAGTCAAGAAACTACACATTTCTTATAGCAAGAAATCCTATTAATAGTGCCATCATAATTTTTGGTACTATATTAACATTTCAAAAATTCGTGTATTGATATCAGCAGTGTTTTTCAAACATTCAATCTATTTCACAAAACCCCATATAAAATATATATATTTTTGCTACATGTTTTAATTTGCATTTACCTATTTTACATATCTCTGATTGTATTTGAAAATCGTTAACCAATTCTTCATACTTTTGGCGAAAAGGTGTTTTATTAATTTGTTATTTGATATTATTAGGGTTCTTTCCTGGTATTCAAAAAGGAAAAATACGTGTCGATCAGTAATTATTTTGCAATTTATCAAACAATTTGGCCGCTGAATCTCTGATTCTGGTAGAGCGCCATCTGGCGAATAAAATTGTAACTAAAATCAATTTCGAATTTTTCATTATTTGCCATAAAAAATCCAATTGCATCCTGAATACAATGGTGTTTACCGCATTGCTCTAGCGCAAATATTCGCGGAGTTATTAATTTTTAAAATAGTGCGGGACTTTTGGATCACCCTGTATATTGAGACGTTACAGAAACAATTTTCAATTGTACATAAATTCCTTTAAAATGTTACTTTAATTTTTCATGTGTTTATTCTCAATTTCTTTTTCTCATTCATCAAAAGTCAATGATGTACATACTAAATTAGTAAAAACTCAATAAAAACGATATGTAAAAATACACATAAACAAATGGCTTGTAAAAGAAAGCGGCAATAAAATGAGTTTAGGCAAAATGTCTATTTCATTAACAAACATTTCACTTTTAAAATAATAAACTTTAAAAAAAAAGTTTTACTAAACTAAAATTAGCGTTTTAAAAATAAAAACGTGGCATTTTGCGCAGTCGAACAGGATACGGAAAAAAAAATGGCGGAAAATCCAAACAACCGGTTGCAAAAATTCAACGGCTCGAAGTCGGCAATTAGGCCTGAGTCATGGATCAAATTATATGATTTTGAAAATAATTCTTTAAAGGAAGATGAAAAAATCAAAAATCTTACGTACTACTTGACAGATTCAGCACTTGAATGGTATGCAGACGAGATTATTTCAAATCCTGCAATAAAAAGATGGGAAGTTGTAAAGGAAAAGTTGATTCAAAGATTTGGTTCATACAACGCAAATCCAATTGTCTCAGCATCACATCGAAGATTAAAACGAGAAGAATCAATAGAAAATTATTTTCAAGTTAAAATTCGCCTGTTAAATCAAACCCATCTAACGAAGGAGGAAAAAATTCATTTTTTAACAGACGGACTTCCAAATGATTGGAAAGATTTAATTGTGGCTGCACAGCCAACTGACGCCACAAAATGGTTTCATATCGCAGCTTCAATTGAACAAAATAGGGCTTCAATTCAGTTTAAGCCTAAAAACAAAATACATCTCGCGACAAAAAATAATGATAATAGAAAAAATGTTTGCCCATTCTGGTGTCCAATATGTTCGAAAAAAAAAAAGGAAATAAAAATTAAACATTGGGTCACAGATTGTGAGGATTATGATCCTAATAATAAAAAGGATAGGCCTAATCAAAACACTTCAGTGAAACAAGTATGCGGAGCCCCGGAATTGTTGAATGTAAGTACTTTGACAAATACCCCTACACAAGGAGCTTTCAAGCTTATCAACATAAGTGTTGAAGTAAATGGAATTCCTGCGCAAGCATTTGTGGATACTGGAGCAACAGTATCAATAATTAATTGGCGATTGTTCAAGCGAACCCGTCTTCAACTTCAACCAAATTCAGACATTCACATCAGCCAAGCGGATGGTGTTACCAGGACATGTGAAAGCCTTCAGACCAAGGTAAGAATAGATAAACTAATTAAACCTGTAACTCTCCATGTAATGAAGAACTTTAAATATCCACTCTTGATCGGATTAGATGTTGCATCTCTTTTTAATCTTTTAATAGATGTCAAAGACAAAAGAATTTACACCAAATTTGATGGATTACAAAATCCAATTCTTGTAAATCATCTAGAAGAGATAAGTGAACATGAATTAAAATAAATACTTGAACACAATAGGAATGTATTTTCTCAGCATGCTATTGATTTGGGAAAAGTAGCTATACAACATAAGATCATCACGAAAAGTGAACAACCAATTTCTCTTAGACCCTATCGTCGTCCTCTGAAAGAGTATGAAGAGATAGCTGAACAAGTTAAAGAATTTCTCGAACACAAGTTAATAAGAATTTCAGATTCTCCTTGGGCATTTCCTGTTGTTATGGTTCCCAAGAAGGATGGAAATAAAAGGATGTGCATTGATTACAGACGTCTTAATGAGATCACACTGGATGACAGGCAACCCCTACCTCACATACAGGACATGTTTGATCGATTGCATGGATCCAGATTCTTCTCTACCCTTGATGCTGCATGGGGTTATTGGCAGATCGAAATGGACCCGCAATCTATTCAAAAAACTGCATTCGTCACAAACGATGGTCATTATGAGTTTTTAGTGATGCCCTTTGGTTTAAAAAATGCTGCTTAAACGTTTAAAAGGATAATCCAACATATTCTAGGTGAATTATTATGGAAAGGAACTTGCTCTTTCCAAGATGACATATTGGTGTACACAAAAACATGGCAAGAGCACATAGAGCTTCTTAGTAAAGTTTTTGACAAATTAAGACAGTACAACATGAAATTAAAATTGTCGAAATGTATTTTTGGAAGAACTGAAGTAAAATACCTCGGACATATCATCAGTCACAATCAATTAAAACCTGATCCAGGAAAAGTAAAATCTATTCAAGACTTTCCAAGACCTGATACTGTAAAGAAAGTTCGTCAGTTCATGGGATTGGCAAATTATTACAGAAAATTTGTGAAGGACTTTTCTAAAATTTCATTCCCCTTGGTTCGACTCACTCGGAAGAATCAGCCCTTCATCTGGAATGAGGAAGTAGAGGAGTCGTTCGCTAAACTTAAAATGGCACTATCTACAAAACCTGTCCTTGCTATTTACAACCCGGACTACCCCTCTAAAGTCTATACAGATGCCTCCAAATATGGAATTGGAGCAATCCTAACACAAATTGGTCCAGACAATGAGGAACATGTAATTGCTTATTACTCCAAAACACTGCAACCACACCAAGAGAATTATTCTGCTTATGAGATGGAATGCCTAGCCGTGATACAAGCAACTGATCACTTTCATGTATACATAGAAAACCAACCATTTGAAATCATCACTGATCATGCGGCGCTCCAATGGCTTTTCACCATGAAGAAACCGAAACCTAAGTATTTTAGATGGATTCTTAGTTTATCCTCGAAATCATGTAACATCGTTCATCGTTCTGGAAAGCAACAAACTCATGTTGACGCCTTATCAAGACTCCCAGTTGTTAACATTGTAACTCAAGAACTTCAAGAACACCAACAAAATTCAGATTTGAGTTTCTTGAAAAATTCCCACACTCACGACGGTGTGGTAATGATCAAACAAAAAGGAGTTTTTAAAGCAGTTGTCCCAAACTCGCTTACCAAAAAAATATTGGAAGAATATCACGATTCATTGAGTCACCCATCAATAACCAAAACATGCAAACTTATAAATCAATGTTATTGGTGGAAAGAAATAACAACTGATATCAAGAATTATGTTCGATCTTGTAAATCTTGTCAACTAGTGAAGGTCAGACATGAACCAACTTTAGGAGAAATGATCACTCCAACGTCAAATATCCAACCATTACAAATGATCGGTTGTGACACTATTGTACTGGGAACAGCAGCAGCTAACACAAAGCATAAATTCATTCAAGTTTTTGTTGATCACGCAACTCGTTATCTATGGGCATATCCCACAATAACAAATACTGCTCAAGCTGTCACTCAATGTCTTGATAAGATAATCAAATCTGTTAATTCGATCAATACTATCTTAACAGAAAATGGCAAAAACTTTATATCAAAAGAGTTCAACAAATTTCTTTCTTTACAAAGAATTAAACACACATATACTTCGCCTTATCATCCTCAGTGCAATGGCATTTGTGAGAAATTAAATGATACGATAATGACAAAACTGAGAATAGCTGTTCTAGAAAAACCTAGATGTAAATGGAGCACATTGTTACCGCAAGTTGTCAAAAATTATAATTCCACACCACATGACGTGACTGGTTTTTCACCGCTTTTCTTAATGTATGGAATCGGTAATGTACCCGAATTTGCCGACCAAACTCCAATTACAATTGAAGAAGCCAGGAAGAAAGCTAGCCTGCGGACAGAACAAATTAGAAGTAGGTGGAAGATTAAACACGATAGCCATCACCCCAAGTATGTCTTTAAAGAAGGAGACTTAGTCATAAGAAAAATTGCCTTCAACGACCTCGTCTCATCAAGACATCACCAAAATATGAAGGACCATTTGTCATTCAAAAAAGGATATCTGATGTAACCTACGATATCTCTCTGAAAGACCAAAAGCAAGCAAGACGCGTTCACATATCTCAACTTCGACCATTTATTACCCGAGAATAAATGCTTCAAGAAGGGGAATATGAAACGTTACAGAAACAATTTTCAATTGTACATAAATTCCTTTAAAATGTTACTTTAATTTTTCATGTGTTTATTTTCAATTTCTTTTTCTCATTCATCAAAAGTCAATGATGTACATACTAAATTAGTAAAAACTCAATAAAAACGATATGTAAAAATACACATAAACAAATGGCTTGTAAAAGAAAGCGGCAATAAAATGAGTTTAGGCAAAATGTCTATTTCATTAACAAACATTTCACTTTTAAAATAATAAACTTTAAAAATAAAGTTTTACTAAACTAAAATTAGCGTTTTAAAAATAAAAACGTGGCAATATAATTTCTCTTACGTATTATTAGATTCATTATACCCCCCCCCCCCCCCCCCCCCCCCCAGTCATACATATATTTTGAGGTTGATAATTGCTGAAATTTCTCTGTGTATGTGCGCTAACTTAAAAATTTTATAACAAGCTATATAATTCATTTGAAAGCTCAAATATATATGATGTGGTATATATATTATTTATTTATATTTACACACTTTATTGAGAATGTTGTTTTATTCATCTCACGGTGTTTGCTAACTATAAAACAACAACTAGCTAGTTGGCGTGTAAACTGATACTTGGCAAAGACGCTATAGTTAACTATTTCCTTAACTATCATATCATCTCATTTGTTGTTAGTTATAGGGAAGGTTGCCAGCCAGGGAACGGACGTGTCTGAAACTTTAATAAGGAGTCGGATTCTCTCCGCCTAACTTTTATAATGTGCCAAATGTAGCCGTTTATCTTTTCTGGGTGTCAACGAATAGAGATAATATATATATATATATATCACCATTTTGAATATGACAAATGACAATTTAAAATATTATGAGGTTTTTTAAATTATCCTTAGTACACGTGATACAGGCCATGATAATCATGGTGGGTAGTTAGTGACTGCTTTTACTGTAAGCGCACTACATGTCTACACATGTGAAAAGCAGAATAAATATTATTATGAGTAAAATTAATAAGGCCTACAGAGAAAAGTGTCGACAATAATGATAACTACACTTGAAGTTACACTGCATGAGTTTCTTTTCAATGAAAAATCAAAATTTATTTCAAGGTAAAATATTGACTATTTCTAACCTTTTTGGATGAGGTATGAAAGGGTGAATTATGAAGAGTAATTCCCATCCCTGGACACTTTTATTTTTCCGTTCATCATTACTCTTCATAATTCACCCTTTCATACCTCATCCAAAAAGGTTAGAAATAGTCACTATTTCACCTTGAAATAAATTTAGATTTTTCATTGAAAAGAAACTCATGCGGTGTAACTTCAAGTGTTGTTTCAGTATCTGATTATATTTAACTCGTGTTCTATTGGCGTATCATTATACCAGGTTTTTTTCTGTAGAAGGACGTCCGTGCCCGAAAGCTAGAGAACAATAAAAATGTTTTGAAAAGACACTTTCCCCTTTAATCTTACTCAATATTGATACAATAGATTATTTCATTGAATTAAACGATTTTATTGATTTTTATAATCAATTCAACTTTATATATTCAACTTTATTAACATCATGAAACGCGATATCCCAAACTCAGGGATATTTGCGTCAATACATTTCATTTGCATTACAGCAATTCGGCTATATACAATCCTGTTCAATTCATTATTTTACATAAATCAACCAAAGAAAATTGTCCAAAGAGAAAAACAAACAACAAAGCAAAACACACAGAGCAAGCATCGCAGTTCTTTTTTTTTTTCTAAGATTCCTTCTCTTTTTTCCAATTCAAGAGAAAGTTGTATATGTATTTACAAAATTGATCAAAATTTTTATACTTTTCTTTTTTGTCTACAAATTCATCAAGCTGTCCAATACGACCAAATCTATTTTCCCTAAAATCCCGGAAAATTGGGCACTCCAGAAGTAGATGTCTCGCGTCTTGAATTTCACCTCCGCAGAAGCATCCTGGTTCCTTCACGGCGCCGATAGTTGCCAAAAATTTCCCAAAATTGCCATGATCTGTAATGAATTGGATATTATAAAAATTTGGACGGAAAAATCTTGGAATTCCTAATACGAAAAAGCTTCTAAAAATTTCATTAGTATTATCAAAAATTTCATTCATTTTTGCGTGTAAGAAATACTTGACTATACTTGGAGCATGGGGTTCGTAAGTAATTAGATCTTCAATGGACAGTTGAGCTAGATCAAATTTGATTATTCTGGATTCTATATAGTCTGTTAGGAGTGGAATTTTTGCCAAGCTATGCACACAGTTTGATGAAGTGGTTTTGTAAGCTCTAACTGCCCATAAAATGATCTGGTACTGCATGGAGTTCAGTTTTTGTTTACAACGATTGTTTAAATATTTGAACCAAATTTCAGAACCGTATGTAAGTACAGGCCTAATGATTGTTTTGAATAAAGTTAACCTCTTTTGAGTGTCTAAACCCCACATATTGCCACTTAGTGAACATAATAAATTTTTCATACGTCCTGCCTTACACAGAATATCATTAACATGCGGTGTAAAGTTAACTTTGTTTTTCCATTTGTGATTAGAAAATTTCATTCCCAGAATTTTTACTTGCTTGACCGGCATTATTATATTGTTATTAACCTTAATAGGTATTTTTTGTCTATTATGTAGGTATAGCATATTAGTCTTCTCTGTACTGATCGTTAATTTATTTCTATTACACCATTGGATCACATAATTTAAGGTGTATTCACTTGCGGTTTTTAGTCCTTCAATAGTCTTATTCCAGCAAATTATTGTAACGTCGTCTGCATAACATATAATATCTGCATTCATTGAATCAAAATTTATCAACAAATCATTTAGCAAAATATTCCATAGAAGTGGAGATAAAGGTCCACCCTGTGGACATCCTTTAGTTAGTTTCTTATAAAAAGTTTCTGATTCGTATGTAAATTTCACCTCCCTTTCATTATTCAAATAAGATTTTATGATCCGTATTAAATCTGAAGGAACATCATCATTATCCATTATTTTTATAATAGCAGGCCACCATGCATTGTCGAATGCACCCGCAATATCTATAGCTATCAAGGAAGTCAATTCTTTTTGTTTATGTTTCAATATAGTTTCTATAATATATCCATTCCAGTAATTGTTGATCTAGATTTCATAAAACCATGCTGCCTTGAGCTCATTAAATATAAAATATAAAATAATCAATTGTTACAGATAAATATTATGATAAAATAAACGATAAAATACACATACAGCTTTATTAAGGCTACCAGTTTTATATAGATTCATTACATGAAGAAATAATAAATGAAGCTCTTATACTGCAGGTAGCACAGAACCTAAATACAGCCTCCAGGTCCGACGTATGTCCAATGGCAACATAATCCACCGTGTATATGTTATCGTATTACTGCAAACAGTATAATGTAAAATGAAGGGGTAAATAAAGGATAGATAAAATTTAGGGAAATATATATAGTTGTACGAGTATATATGTTGAAAATAGAGCAATGCATAAATAAATCTCTAATTAAAAAGCATATATTGGATCAAAATATCATTTATTTTACCAATATATCAGTTGGCTGAACGCCAACCTTTATCAAGGTGTTATAACATTTTAAAGTGTGTCAACAACAAACTCAGCGCCACATAACGTCAACAGCATTAAGTTTAAAATCCAATATATGCCTTTTTAATTAAATAGTTATACATGTACAAATTTCTTCAGTAAGGAAGACTTCCCCACCTTGAGAGTTCTCCTCCAGACAAGGTCTTTACTCCTCAGTTCTACGCCGAAGAAGTACTTATAGATGTATGTCTTGGTAGATGTCAGGATGGCCCGGTGTTATTATACAGGCCAGGTCGGAAGACCCACCTATGCAGTCATGGGGCCCGCTTGGATAATGGTGAAGGACTCCAGGATGAGAGGCCTAATGAATCTCAATAGAGAGATATACTATTTAGGTGATTGTTTAACATGGGTTTCTCTACACTTAAAATTTCATTAAGTATTCACTATTTTCATATACAATAATATCGATGTATTTTCGTAAATAAATTCAGATAACTGTCGATTGATAATTGACGATTGCCTAACCATAAAGAAAAATTAACGAATAATCAAATATTTTACACAAATAAACACAAAGCATGTTACACAACGATTAGTTGATTTTTATTCCGAAATATAGCGCTTGCCATCAGCAATTTTCAGTTGAACGATTGCATTTTTTTAATTGGTTTAAATGATATTTCAATAAACAAAAATAGTTGCGTTAGTATTGTAAAAATATAGTATTAATGTTCAATAATTCAGGCTTCATATACAATTTCAATGAATAATCAATTTTTTTAATTTTCATAACAGATAGCGCGCTAATTCATCATAATATAAATGTTCTAATGAAAGACACAAGTTGATATTTGCGTAAGAGCAATTGTCGAAGCATATTATATATTTATAATTATATGTAATTTTGCTGTCCTCAAAGCTTATGTACATAGTTCATCTAAAATACCCATCCCGAGAGTCTAGCAATAGTTTCACTATAAAAGGAAGATCGAAAAATGCAATATAACAGCGGTATGGTAGATTAAACTGGCGAAACCGCTGGGAGAGTTCACCACTGATGAACCAGGCCCTCCCATTATTTTTTCCACTGCAGTAAGGGCAGTAGAAATTGTTTAATTTCAAAAAGAATCTTATGCGTCTAAAAATATTTTTAATTTAAATTATCAAAAAATCCATGCATTTTTTACCATTAAACCATTTTAGAGCATATGTTTTCTTTTAATGGAAGACAATTCCCTTAATACATTGAGTAACATTTTTCTGTGAAAATAAACATATACGCGCTAAAATAGTTTATATTTGTGAAAACAGATGGCGCACATATACCTTTTTATTTTTTGTGACTCTAATTTTTATATTCTGCACAAATATTTGATTTTAAAATCAAATTACCTTTCAAATATATGAATTATATGTTAATATTTATCTCTTCTTGTGAATAAATTTGATCATATTTATAAATAAAAGATTAACTTATTATATATAATTAAAGATAAATATTAAGTCTATATTTCTTCCCTATATTTAATATTTTTCTCGGTTTGATATACAAATCTGGATATGAAGTTGTTGGCATGCATAATTCATTGAGTCAAAATTAATTTTAAAGTTACGAAAATGTTGGGAAAGGAAAATATACATTTTCTATTAGTCCGCACAAATAAATTGAGAATGTTCACTGTGCGTTCTTCAAAACCTTTAAAAAAACTATCTGATATATTTAATATATCTTCATTCTTATGGAGACAAATCATTAATCTATTGACAATCGGCATTAGAAAGTGCAAAAATAAAATATTTTTATATAAGGTGTAAACAATATTTCTATTTCGTAAAATGAAACTGTTGGGAAAAATTATAGATTCGTAGAAAAAGAGAAAGAAACTTTATTACCTAAAGATAAAAAACAATAAAAGAAGGACAAATTATATGTACATCAGCAGCTGGTCTGTCCTATCCAATAACCACTAGTCAACCAACAATCCAACAAAGCTGTGATATATATGCAGATATGTCAATCTGCATAGACAATACTGATATACTATGTAAGTTACAAGAGTATTCTATCGTAGAAATATCTGGAATTGCTACTTTCAACAAAAACATAATATGATCAAATTGAAATTTATAGAATTAAATTTCATGTTAATTATAGCGGTAGGAATGCATTATCATTTCTGTTTTTCTATTATTTTATAATTTACGATGATATTCATGTGTTATTATTAAATTTTTCAAATACTCTCATGGAGAAAACGTAAGGAAGTTGTACCTTTTAGCATTTAATCGGGATTCAGACAATAACTCTGAAAGATACACTCATGGAGAAAACTTAAGGAATTTGTACCTTTCAGCACTTATTTCGGGATTCAGACAATAACTCTGAAAGATATACTCATGAACAAAACTTAAGGAAGTTGTACCTTTTAACATGCATATTGGGATTCAGACAATAACACTGAAAGATACACTTATGGACAAAACGCAAGTAAGCTCTACCTTTCAGGTATATCTATTCGTACGTCAAAACACCTAAATAATGATTGTTTATGCAATACAAACAATTTATATCGATGTTTATTGTAACAAAAAGAACATTTTATTTTAAAAATACATTGAAACAATGTATTTCAGAGCACTTGTGTTGAGTATGTTGTTGTTGTTGTCAATTTTCTGTTGTCGTATCCAATGAAGAGCTTCAGATGTCTCCATACATCTCTATCACAGTAGTCGCAATGCCTTCTATCTTGGGTGTGTAAAGCTGCTCTTCTGGGTCCATGTCAATTTTCTGTTGTTGTCGTGTCCAGTGAAGAGCCTCAGATGTCTCTATACATATCTATCACATCAATGTTCTCTATCTTGGGTGTGTAAAGCTGCTGTTCTGGGTCCATGTCAATTTTCTATTGTTGTTGTCGTGACCAATGAAGAGCCTTAGATGTCTCCATACATCTTTATCACAGCAGTCATAATGCACTCTTTCTTGGACGTGTAAATCTGCTGTTCTGGGTCCATGTCAATATTATTTTGTGGTAGTTGTTGTTGTGTCCAATGAAGAGCTTCAGATATCTCCATACATCTCTATCACAGCAATCGCAATGTCCTATATATTGGGTGTGTAAATCTACTGTTCTAGGTCCATGCCAATTTTCTGTTGTTGTTGTCGTGTCCAATGAAGAACCTCAGATGTCTCCATACATCTCTATGTCTTGGGTGTGTAAAGCTGATGTTCTGTGTCCATGTCAAAATTTACGCAAGTCATTGCTAGGCATAATAATTTGTGGATAGGTGTTAATTTCACACCAAGATAACTATTGCATGTTCTGTAGGTTCTTGTGCTATCTGTATGAAGAAGATAGCGTTGAAGATATATGGAAGGTAATAAAATAAATTCCCATAACAGCAGTTAGTTACCTAAAATGGGCTTGCAACGCAAACTACTTTAATCAAGTAAATAAAAAGAGATACGACCTCTTATATCTTTTTTTTTTTTTTGTAAATGTCAAAATCCGCAAGCCTGTGCTGAATAAATAAAGTGCACAAAACCAATATAAAAGAACTAATATAATTTAGAAGGAAAAAGGAGGATAACTAAGCTAGGATCAAGCCATATTTATGTGTCAGTAATTAAAGCGTTATCTCGCACTCCATACTGGCTTTGTAACAGGAGTGTAGGCTCTATGTAATTATAGCAGCCGACTTCCGCTTTCCTCACTTCCGCTTAACCAGCTAGATAGTAGTATTGGCTTGACACACATCGATCTTTCTGTATTTTTTATTTAAATGGCCAAGGATTGACGTCAAAAGAGACATTCCATCTGAAACCCAAAACACACATATCAACTAAAGTAGCCATTTATATTATCATCCTGAAGATACTCATTTACAGTTACAATATCAATCGCCTATTTACAAAAAAAAATGATGATAATATTGTAACAAAGTATTTGTTATTTTTATTAACAGAATGGTTATTTTTATGTTTATATCCTGTTACTCTGTAAATTTCCCTCGTGGCTTATCTTTTGTTTACCATTCATAGTTTGTTCTTGCCTGAAATAAATTGTTGTCTCATCCCGAAGTTGGTCTTCCCTTATTTTCCACGTGGCAATATGTGTAAAAAATTATTGATACTTCGTTTTCGATCTAGGCAGATTCGTCTTTAATAAATAAATGGCAATTGTTTAAATGTTGAAATGATAATTCTCTCAGATTTCTAAATATAACAATAATGAAATATTTTGAGTCAAAAAGCGAACCATCAAATAAGTTTATATAAAAGAATGTACCTGGATCTGTAAAGAAAAAAACAATTTTTTTTTTCAAAATATTTCGAGAAATTGCTCCCTCTTTATTAATTTATTGCACAGTAAACTTGTAAAAATTAAACAGTAAACAGTTTACCGTGTAGTGAAGATCCAGGTTCACCTTAATGTTTTCATTTACTGTGCATACGAGGGAATAAACTCATGGACAAACTTAAAGAAGTTGTACCTTTTAGCATTTGTATCGGAATTCAGACAATAACTCTGAAATATAAAGATATTACAGTGACCTCTATTGAAGATATACGAGATAACCAAATTTGAACAAACAGACGATTGGCAATGTCTTAGACTTTCAATGTTCATGAGTGTATATAAGAATCCTTACCAATAACATCATTATATCATATATATATATATAGATGGAAAACCTGCCGGGAGGAAATTAATCCATGGAAGCAATGACGGGAGACGGGAGAGCAATGACATTTTGACGGGAGAGGCGACCATTGCTTCCATATATATATATATATATATATATATATATATATATATATATATATATATATATATTTATTTAATTTGAACTTACTTTATATGTAAATAAGTCGATTTATTAAGAATTAACCAAATTTATTCGTAACCTATTGTTGAAAAGTATCATAAAATGGTTCCTTATCTAAGATAAATTTTTTATTATACATGATACATGGTCCTAAAAACTACAGGCCTTCCATGCAACTTTTATGGTGTTTAAGAAGACGCCGGTCAGTTCATTAGAGAGATATTGGCTGTAAGACTTCCCTTTATGTCCTTAGGTTGTTTAATGATGGGAATAAAACTTTTCTTCTTCTTCTTTCTTATCTCCACTCAATCATTTTAGGGTATCAAGCTTGTAGAGCTTGACAACCATCATGACTGGGTGAAGTAGATTGTGTCTGCCTTTGTCATTAAGACTGGGAGCACTACTCAGTGGCAGGCCGACTTAGCTCCAAAGAAAATGTAGCCTTTGAAATAAGAAAAAAACGCCATGTGCAGCCGCTCCTAAAATGGAGTACAAAAGCTGCTCATCCTGTATCCCGGGAGCTCTTACAGGGTACTATCAGCTGGGCCAGCTGAGCTCAGGTTTTTTTAGTGAGCTTGTTACTGCTCCCCCTCCTCCTTTTACATTCGGCCTTGGGACCAGCAAAGGTGGAGATATAAAACTATTTCTCTTGTGAAGTATTTGTAGTATACAACAATACCTCTCTTTGCGTCGTTTCGTTTTGCGTTTTTTTCGAAGTTGCGTCGCTGCTTAATTTTTAGTGATTTTCACTGTGCGTCGTTAGATTTTCGAAGTTGCGTAGTTTTGAATTCGAGTCTTTAATTTTTTTTTTTTGAATTTTTTTCCTAAAATATGGCAACACCTTTGTTTTTGATTGCGCCTTCATATATTTCCACTTTGCGTCGTTTCAATTTGCGTCGTGTTTTTTTAGAAACAACCCCGACGCAAAGCGAGGTATGGGTGTATATATTTTGAGTTTAATTAATTAATTGTTCCCCCACAGAGTATGTATGTAAGATCACAGGTAAATAGGTGCTAACTGTAAGAAGAGAAGTTTCTCTTTGTTTACTATGTTATAAGTTTTGTTCTCTCTCTTGTAAATCAATAATGTTTGATTAATCTTCTTGGAATCAGTATCTTTAGAATGTGTAAGAAAAGTGAATAGGACGAATAAATCGTTAAGAAATGATGGTTTAAGGATTCGTTCGTCCTGTATAAGTAATCTTACCTTTTGTTTTCAGGATCAGCAGATGCCTTTTTCTTAATTTTTCCACCTGATCCACACAAGTACAATTTCACTTTTGTACAATTTCTCCAAATTCGTTGGACGCTACTCAAACAGCTATCACACATTATTAAAATTATTATAGAAAATAATATCCATGTTTAATATTAAAATACAGTTAAACCTGTCTATAGCCCCTTCTTGGGACTAACTAGATCACTAGTATGGACTATTGTTGAGCGCTTTTACTCGCGTCCTGTTTTGATTGCTGAGTTGAATCTGTTGACCAGGAAGTTCCATGCTGGGGTTGAGTCTGACAGTAGATATAGGGTTAAAGTGGGTCAGTCCAAGCCAGATAGGTCTAACCTTTTATATATACAGTTGTTGTTGTTGTCGTGTCCAAAAAAGAGTCTCAGATGTCTCCATGCATCTCCATCACAGCAGCAGCAATATCCACTATCTTGGGTGTGTAAAGCTGCTGCTCTGGGTCTAAGTCAATTTTCTGCAAGGCTGCGGCCATTGCTGGGCATGTGAATATGTGGGTAGGTGTTAGTTCCATACCAGGACAGTTGTTGCATGCTTTATAAGTTATTGTGCCATCTGGATGTATTGTCATTCCTTTATAGTGTTTTGTTCTAAGTCTTGTTATAGTTTTTGTCAGTTTTCTCTCAGAGTTTATTTCACATATTTGATCTTTTCTTATTTTTTGTTTAATTATCTTGTATTTTGCCAAAGCATCAGCGTCGAATACTGACATTTGTATATATACAGTTAAGCCTGTCTATAGCGCTCCCTCTTGGGACTCACCAAAATAGGGTGTTAAAGAGAGGGGGTGCTATTAAGGTCACTTTTAATGTAAATCGTATCGTACTACGTATTTAAAATCGGGCGCTATAGAGAGGAAGGCTCAATTTAGAGGGGGCGCTATAGACAGGTTTAAGTGTATATTGTTAATATAATAAAATACCAATAATTTTAATAGAATATATTTTTATATGTTGAGAGAGAGAGAGAGAGACAAAGCAATAAATGCCAAATTTTAATAGATTTAGAAAATTTGAGGTTTAAAATCAACTATAATTTTTAAGGAGTAGAGAAATGAAAATGTAAATAATTTAAATTAATTATTCCGCATAGTGGTAAATATATTGATATAGGTTTTAAAATTCCTCCAATATTGCGATTGATTTATAATCTTTTGAATATATTCTTTTCTGTAAACATAATAATCATAGGAATAACCTTAACCTTTAAAATATCATCGAGATAAATCCTAGAAAAAATATATTTATATAGAGTTAGAGTTTATATATATATGTATGTGTGTGTGTATAGAAGCATAGGGCGCCTCTCCCGTCAAAATATACGTCAAAATCTGACGCCATCTATTAACCGTCGCCGCAACTAGCGGCCTCGGGGCGGTGACAAAGATGGCGATGATCGATAGATAGCGTCAGATTTTGACGGGAGAAGCGCCCTATGCTTCTATGGATCAATTTCCTCCCGGCAAATTTTCCATCTATATATATGTATGTTATTATTATTTTGTTTTGTTTTTGAAATATATTGAGAATTGGAGGTGCACTCGTAAAATGAGAAAGATAATTATTTACCCATCAAGTAGGTTTTTAATTTTAATTACCAGAAAAGAATTACACATAATTTATTTTCATATTAAAACAGAATTTATGAAAATGAATTCTATATTCGTGATTTAAAAAATAGGTAGGTCAACCATACGTATTTACAACAATAAGGCGCAAGCCATCAGCAACTTTCAGTTGCACGATAAGAAGATGCCTTTTTCTTAATTTATGCACCTTATCCCAGTACAATATTACATTTTTACTATTTTTTCACATTGTGTAGCGTCCTCACGCAATTCTGGCTTTAACTACCTGTTTCATGATTTTTCAGGATGCCTTAATGACCAATTTTTTGGTCGTTGAGGTACAGCTTGCACCACGCTGATGAGGGCCAACAGCCCGAAACGCGTCCGTGGTTAGCTTTTCTTGATTAAAAAATAATGGGTATTTGGCCAATTCTGGAATAATTAAAAATCAACGAGAATAGTTGATATTTATTCTGAAAGATGGCACAAGCCATCAGCAACTCTCAGTTGCACGATAAGGAGATGCCTTTTTCTTAAATAATTAAAGAGTTATGTTCTAAATCTATGGTCAAAAATAAAATATTAGTCAATGATGAAAGTCAAATACATGTTTTTAAAAAAATAAAATATTTGGATTTAATATTACATAATATTTATATATATGTTAAAAATAAAATTCGAAATAAGATTATCCTTCTATGAGTGTAACAAATAATAATAATAATACAATTGTATTAAAATATAATAAATAAAAAATATTTACTCACAAATTAATAATGAGCTTTAAAAATATTATCCATTATTGACACTTGAAAATTTCTTTTGGGTTGACATGGCGTCGGCTTGCGGAACAAAGAAATATTTTTTATATTTCAAGGAACGTTACTTTCTAATTATTTAACGGCTGCCTGAGGCAGTAAACAACAGCAGGATTGCCAGGCTTCTTGGCTTTATTTCTTATTTGACAGAGAAGGCAGTTTACTCTGTGGTGGATATTTTTACCTCTATTTTATAACAAGATTTCACTCTACTTTATTTTGTTTCTCTATTTTTTTGGATATTGTTGTAAATATTGCATAGTTAACCTACCTATATTTTTTAATTCACGAATATAGGATTCATTTTATAAATTCTATATCTACTGATGGATTGCACAGCATTTCAAGATTATAGAATGAAGAATAAACTAGTTGTTTGTGAACTTAACGATTTGATTTCCGATAAAAAAATCATATTTAAAGTTCAATTCACATTTTGTTAATACATTCTAAACTTTCTACAAAATCTGGATCTCTAATGTTTTCATGCGTTGAATGAGGTAAATAACTTATGTAAATAAACTTTTATCCTTGTTTGGCGCAAGTATCCCTTGCGGGATATAGCGCTTTGGAAATAAAATAATTGGAATATTACTGTGAAAAATAATTAATGTGCAATTATTTTCAAGTAATTGAATATAAAAACTACTTGAAAAGTAAATAACTATATTTCCTTTTTCACGACTGCCCTCTTCAATTCTTCATCATTCTAACATCAAAACATTATAATCATAACATATATTTACAATATTCATTTTATTTAAAACATTTTTATATATAATAGAATCGATATTTTAAACTCAGTAAGAGCCTTTTTGAATTCAATAACGACATTTTCCATCAATAGATCTTCGACGGGCCAATGGCTGGTTTCTAAAAAATATTCAAAATATTCCAGTCGTTATAATATAATATCAAAACATGCATCTTGTATTGAAAATATTTAGTTCGAATCAATATTTAAATTCTTTGAAATATCTCTTTAATACGAATTGTAACCATTAGTTGTTTATATGATATAAAGATGTATTAAAGAAATTATCAAATTATAATTATATCAAATTGTATGCTGTATAAAAATGGGTTTATATACACTCATGGACAAAACTTAAGGTGTTGTACCTTTTAGCATGTATATCGGTATTCAGACAATAACTCTGAAAGATACACTAAATGGACAAAACTTAAAGGAAGTTTTTATCTTTCAGCATGTATATTGGGATTCTGACAATACCTCTGAAAGATGCACTCATGGACAAACCTTAATGAAGTTTAATCTTTTAGCATGTATATCAGGATTCAGACAATAACTCTGAAAGATACACTCATGGACAAAACTTAAGGAAGTTGTACCTTTCACCATGTATATCGGGATTCAGACAATATTCAGAAAGATATTAGTGACATTTATTGAAGACACAAAAGATAACCAAGCGCGAAGAACACGGTTTACGTCTTCTTTAAAAAAGAACAGACGCCCGTTGCGTGAAAGACCTACCAATCTCTTTAGTGTTGTTCATCAGACTATAAGGTGTAAAAGTCAAGCATTGGTATTAGAAAGAAAAATATTATTTATTATCATTTATACGGGAATTTAATTCATAACAGATCGCCACCTTAGTTGAATTTTGTTCTAATAGATGACCCCCTGCCATCTGAAATGCTCATCTCAGCGGTCAAGATAGGTAATTTTTGGTTTACACTTTAATATTACAAAAGTTCTATATTTTATATAACTTTCATTTTAGAGGTTTAGATATATAAATATAGTTTCTTGCAGAATTCTTTTTAAGAAACATTCGATTAGCCATGCAACATATTAAGATTTCAATGAATGATTTTAACTTAAAATAAACATTTCAAAATTATATCAACAAAGCTCGTCTTTTTATTACTGCTCTAATCTTGATATAATTCTAAAAAAATTGTTTCTTAGATTTTTTTTGTTGCAATTATCTTCTATACCCTCAAATATCAAGAATCAATATTTACCTCTCTTACATCAGCCACTTTATCTATATAAATTTTATGAACTCTGTTGATTAATACATGTAAATTTGTGAATATTTAATTCTAAGTTTTAATTTGTTTGTTGTTTTGTTTCCTCTGTAATAGGCGCAAATATTTTAATATCATGCCTGGCTGATCAATAAACAAATTCAAAATAATATTCCGACATGTCTAAATGATACAAATCACATATATATATTTCCCATAATACCCAATTCCCAAAGGATAGATAGATAAAACTTCCTTTAGTTTGTCAATGAGTGTATCTTTTAGAGTTTTTGTCTGAATCCCGATATACATCATAAAAGGTACAACTTTCTTAAGTTTTGTCCATGAGTGTATATTTAAAACACAATACTAAACCTACTAGGCATTCAATAAAAAATACCAGAATACTTTATAGTAAAATTATTCAATGTATTTCATTAATAATTGCAGGAAAGACTGCATAAACATTTTAAAAAATTAGAATATAGGAATGGCTTCAATATTTACGAATAAAACCTCGAGCGTAAAAATTCATAGAATCAATTTTATTTTTATCAAAATATAAGTTCCTCAGAACGTAAATTATGTTTCACTCCAAATAGCTAGTTATAATGGGAAGCCCAATTTGAGCCGTTGTCTCTTTTATAATTTATTAGTTTGAAAAATAAGTTCCATTATTAATGATTTATGGTTCCAATAAGAACTCAGGCTTTTAGACAAGGAATTTATTTATTTTAAGGTATTGCAGAACAATCGAGCCAAATTTGCTATTATATTCTAATTATCAACAGAAATAAATAGTAAAATTTCCAAGTTTTTTAATAAAGTTTTTTAAATTTTAAATACAAATTTTGAAGAAAATTGGGTGTGTTGTCACATACTCATAGTTTTGAAAGGTTTTGTAATAAGGTGAACCCTATATAATGCTTCAATCAGGGTTAAAAAAGGTCGTCACTTGTCAAAAAGGACAGGACTTGTGTTACTAAATATAAAATATATAAACACTTTTTTTAAACCATTAATATAGTCGCATTATACTTTCCCATTAATTTACCTCACTTATATTTTGTTTAAATTCTTTCCTTCCCATATATAATGTTACGAAGCTGCCCGTAATAAAGATTAGAATCATTTTAATTTAAAATAAAATTTTGAATAAAATTGGGTGTGTTGTCACATAATCATAGTTTTGAAAAGTTTTGAGAAAGGTCGTGACTTGTCAAAAAGGCCAGGACTTGTGTCACTAAAAATAAAATTGAAAAACATTTTTTAAAGCATTAATATAGTCGCATTCTACTCTCCCATTCATTCTCTTTGCTCTTTTGTTTTCTTTCAATATAGTGTTACAAAGCTGACTGTAATAAAGATTATCATGGCCATGGTGGCAAGCTGGCAGAAGTAGTTTGAAAAGATACGCATTCAAAGATTAGCTGTTGGAACGCGTGCGAGAAAGTAAGACCAAGCAGCAAGAATGTTAACTTAAAATTCAACGGAATCTTACTGTTCACGTTATTTGTTTTGTCCTGTATAGAATAAATTTTATAAATATCTCGATAAAAGATAGTCTTATTGGTCCTGAATGTTCACTTTTATTATCCTAATATAGCATCGATGGCTAAAGATTTGGTGTCAAAAGTCGGATCTACGTTTATAAAGACAATTCGGAATACATATGGAACCAAAGAACTGTCTGTGTAACAGTCAGAACTCATTCAATATATTTAAGCAGCGATGATATAATAATTAAACGGTGGAAGACACGAGTTGTTTTTGTGGACATGAGGAACAAACCTCAATACATATTTTACTAAGTTTCCTGGTTTTTAAGACTATAGAATGGACAATAATATAATGATAACAAACCCAAGTATATTTTTTCCCAGTAAATAAATGTATATTAAATTCAATACCTTTTGTAGATATATCTTAAATTATATATCATCAAATTTCTTTTAAGAAACTGATAATTTATATTATGTTGATTGTACATATTGCCAGACACTTCTTTCTTTTGTACACAGTTCTTTTTTCTCGTTTTTTTTCTCTCTTTCTCATTGTTGATATCATATGACCATTCTATTCACGACCTAAAATTATTTTTTATATATTTATAGACAAAGGTAAAGGATACATGTATGCCAGCATGAGTGTTCCTAGTGGGACATAGCGCTTTAAATTCAAATTAAATAATATATGAATATTAAAAATAAAGAAAGCATATCCTGACCACAAGCAGATGTGCTTTTTAAATAGCAGAGCGTCATCTAGTGGAGCAAAAATAAACTAATGTTTTTTTTTTTTACTTTCTCCGTGATATTTGGCCAACCCAATTTCTTGATAAATCAAGTAAAGCCATCCAAGAACGCGTTTCGCGCTGTTGGCGTTCATCATCGTGAAGTAGGCTGTACCACTGCGACCAAAAATATTTTCGTTCCCTGAGGCTTCTTGAGAAACCTAGAAATGGGTATTTAAGGCTAAATTTCCGTAAATACGCTTAACACATGAAAGATATATATTTATCGTAGATAAATTCAACATTTAAAAAATAATTCAATAGAAATTGTATGAATGATGCACATTATTGAAATCACTTTCAAGAAGGTTTGAGTCACAAATTTCATTTTGGAATGAAATATTCGATCAACGGCAAGACAATGGGAGAAGATAACTATGTAGACGATAATTCGTAAAGATATTCTGTGCTCGATATTCCTTATAAACATAACCATGAGAGCATCGGCGGCTATAGTGAGGTGGAAGACAACATAGACGAGGTCACAAACTGTCTAGGACTACAGTGGACATCCATAAATAACCGTAAAATAGTTTACATTAATTATAACATATTGTTTTCTAATGAACCATATAAACCCGTTTGATCTAATTTCAACAAAAGACAAATATATAAAATTCAACTTATTTTTCATATTTATTTTGAATTTTATAAAAAAAACTACTAAATTCTATTGGAACGCTTTTATTTAGAAATTAATTATTTTTAGTATTGTGTTTTAATTGAATAATTTTATAATATCTAGCATATTTTCATTCAAAAATATTTCATAATACTTTTTTTTTAAATCTGTAAATTGCTTTTCTCGAATACACACAATACTTTACAATTTGATTTCATTTAACTAAATTTGCATACCAACCTTTTGTACATATATCAATTGTGTTGATATATATATTTTTTATATTTTCACCTAACTAACTTGCATACTAATTCTGTACATATTTAAATATCTTTCTTTCTTTTCTTTCAAAATTTTTGTTTATGTTTAAAGTGCAAGTGTCCCTAGGGGGACATAGCGCTCTAATTTGAAATAAAGAAAAAAAGAAAAATGAACCATATAAAATTGTATTCATGATAAAATTGTGAAAAAAAGTTGCAAAATTACCAATATATTCTCACAATGAGTATCTTTTTATTTAAAAAACGCTCGCTTTCAAGCGTTAATCGCTCTTCAACGGGCTTACTATAATATCGACTCTATCCCACCAGAAATATTTACAAAAACAAACTCGCGCAGCGCAGTTTTAAAATAAAAAGATACTCATTGTGAGAAAATATTCGTAATTTCACAACATATAAAATTGTGTCGAAGAAATATATATATATATTTTTATTATTCAATGAAAGTATCTAAAACATTTTTTACTCTGAGAAAAAATAGTACAAATATGATATTGTACTGGGATAAGGTTAATAAATTATTAAAAAGCTATCTCGTTATCGTGAAACTGAAAGTTGCTGATGACTTGCGCCATATATCGGAATAAATATCAACTATTCTCGTTGATTTTTAATTACTCCAATACCTCGCTTTGCGTCGTTTCGTTTTGCGTTTTTTTCGAAGTTGCGTCGCTGCTTAATTTTTACTGATTTTCAATGTGCGTCGTTAGAATTTCGAAGTTGCGTTGTTTTGGATTCGAGTCTTTAATTTTTTAATTTTTTTTCCTCAAATATGGCAACACCTTTGTTTTTGATTGCGCCATTCCATCAAAATTTTATTTTCACTTTGCGTCGTTTCAATTTGCGTCGTGTTTTTTTGGAACGTAACCCCGATGCAAAGCGAGGTATGGGTGTATTTAAAACATTTTTTACTTTGTGAAAAAATAGTACAAATGTGATATTGTACTGGGATAAGGTGCATAAATTATGAAAAAGGCATCTCCCTATTGTGCAACTGAAAGTTGCTGATGAAATGCGCCATATATCGGAATAAATATCAACTATTCTCGTTGATTTCTAATTATTCCAGAATTGGCAATATACCCATTCTTGATTAATCAAAATTTTTTTTATAATTTTTTACTCTCTTATAATACATCAGCGCGCCATCTGTTATGAATATTTGAAACTATTATAGACGTGTATGATTCTTTTGAAAATTAAACGATTATTTAATTTTTCCATTGCAGTAAGGGCAGTAGAAATTGTTTAATATTCAAAAGAATCATACGCGTCTATAATAGTTTCGAATATATTTTACTCTATATTTGTAAAATCATCATAAATGTTCCCTAGCTTGCTTGTTCAATATTCTCTAGCTGTAAATAGTTTGGTTGACAATTGTCGACTGGTCGTACAGACGTCATCAATAAATACTTTTACATCTTAGGATATTCCAAGACTTGATTTCTACGCTACAATATACAAGTGTTTATGATATAATGCAATTTCTGTCAGTATCTCTGCTCAGAAAGCATAGATGCAGTTCGAATTAATAAAATCAATTGAAACAGGCAAAATTCGAAAGAAATAGGGATGGTACCAATTGAAAAAGGCAAAATTTGAATGAAATAGGGATGATACCAATTGAAACAGGCAAAATTCGAATGAAATAGGGATGGTATCAATTGAAACAGGCAAAATTTGAATGTAATAGGGATGGTATCAATTGAAACAGGCAAAATCAGAATGAAATAGGGATGGTATCAATTGAAATAGGCAAATTTCGAATGAAATAGGGAGGGTATCAATTGAAACAAGTGAGGATTCGATTTGAACAAAGGTGTTTTCGATTTCGTGACATCCTAGGGATGAATTATGAAATCGGTCGATTCTGTCAAAGAAACTTTCATTAAATCAAGAAATCCTATACTGATCAAGACCTTAGCCCGAAACTATGGTATATTGGTTGAGGTTTTGTTTGAGTTAGACAAAGCTGATGTTGTGGTATTACTTTCAGAGAGTTCAGAGCAAAGATGATGAATAAATGAAACTGATAATTTATATTATGCGCATTGTACATATTGCCAGACATTTATTATTTTTTCTACACAGTTCTTTTTCTCGTTTTTTTCTCATTCTCATTGTTAATATCATATCACTATTCTATTCACGGCCTAAAATGTAGAGACATACATGTATAACAGCGCAAGTGTCCCTAGGGGGACATAACGCTTTAAATTGTAATAAAATGAATAATAAATGTATTCTTTAATGTTTTTGATGAATCCATTATTTTAAGTCATTAATTAAAGGTAGAAAATGTAATTTTCTCAATGTATATCAACCTACCACATTCCTTAAAACTTATTTTCAATCTGTAAATTGTTTTTCTCGAATAAACACAATACAATTTTTTCTCTTTTCATCTAACTAATTTGCATACTAATTCTTTCACATATATCAAATATCTTTCTTTCTTTTCTTTCAATGTTTTGTTTACCTTTGAAGTGCAAGTATCCCTAGGGGGACATAGCGCTCTAAGTCGAAATAAAAGAAAACCTACCGAATTTTTCCGACGATATTGCCACGTAGAAAATTTAGGGAGAATACCAACTTTGGGATGAGACAGCAATTTAAGGCAAGAACAAACTATGAAGGATAAACAAAACATAGGCAAAGAGGGAAGTTTACATGGTAACAAAACATAAATATATATGAAAAAACAATAGAAAAAATAAATATATAAATATATATATGATACTCTACTAATAAAATAGTGAATAATTTGTTACAATATAATATTTTATATATTCTAATAAGAAAAGTTGCATATATGCATATATAAAGATCTATGAAGGATAAACAAAAGATAAGCAAAGAGGGAAGTTTACATAGTAGCAAAGTATAAATATAAAACATGATACTCTACTAATAAAATAATAAATTCTTTGTTACACAATATATATAAATATATATATATATATTACATATTCTAATGAGAAAAGTTGCATATATACATATATAAAGATCTTTAAAAACGATATAAATATCTATTTAGAAAAAGAAAATAAAATAAAATGTAAAATTTGATATAAAATAAATGAGATGAAGGTGTGATAAGGGAAAGAGATGAGCTAAACAACCAGACGTAGATATGTAAAGTGGATCAATAGGTAGGAAGACAACAGCTGGAGGAATCCGTTCAGTTAGATGTAAAACAAGGAAGGAAGGAGGTAGAAGTTCTCTGGGGCGTAGTTGCTGACTTGGCCACTAGATGGCGGGCGCCGGGCCTGGGTAGGATGGCGATCAGCGAACGGCCAGAGTGGGCGGCGACCCATCCAGCTCTCTCACCGCAGGATGATAGCGGCAAAGTCCGACACGTAGAATTCCTGGAGTTGGGGATACCGCGTCCTCATGCCTCCAGCCGTCTGGCCCAACCCCGGATGAGCCTATTGGGCAAACCACTGCATTACCGTCCCCGTGGGGCTAGGGACCCCCGTTACCGACGTCTACAGGTACAAGTCTACAACCTCCTGGATAGACCTCGAGGATGCCCAGCCTTACTCTATCATCTGCTCATGTAAGTTTGTCTATTCACCTATTTACATATCCACATACTCTCTTCTTCATTTCTTCCCAACATCGCACGTTCACATCTAAAACAATAAAGACAACAAAGTATCAGGGATACCGTTAAACCTGTCTATAGCGCCCCCTCTAAAAAGCGCCTCCCTCTCTATAGCACCCAATTTTAAATACGTATTACAATTTACATTAAAATAACCTGTCTATAGCACCCACTCTCTATATCACCCTATTTTGGTGAGTCCCAAGAGGAAGCACAATAGACAGGTTTAACTATATATGCAAATATCTATTTTTATCATTCATCTAACACATTATATCAACACAAAATTAATAAATATATCAATATTTCATTTAAAGTATTTATAAACAACAAATTTAACATATTTTTAAACGGAAAAATTACAATTTTTAAACACATTTTAAAAAATCATTAGATAACAACGTTGTATAAAAATTCCATTTAAAAAAATCAATATTCTTGATGTGTGAGAAAAACTAATTAATTTTTGAGTTTTAAAAAACATTTTTTACTTATGATCTATTAATCCGTCTTGTCCTTTGTTCCAAATGTCATTGAATTCTCTAGAAGAATATGGAGTTTAGAGTGTTGTTTGTTTTAAAATGATGGACAACAATGGTAATGTATTTCTTCGTAGAAACAGTGAATAAAAGACCAAACGACACCCTTCAGTGTTCACATAATTTCTTATGATAAATAAAAATAGAACCTATCTCTATATTACATTTTAGATTCAACTTATCAATGTATCTTTAGATAAAACTATATTATTTTATAGTATTAAATATATTATTTTTTGGTTTTAATTTGGGTATAAAAATTATAGCTACATCAACTAATTATTTAATTCTCAACGTGTGATCTTCAAAAATTTCCTTTATATATAAGCGTTAAATTCATATTTTATTATATCAAATTTATTCAAACAGGATCATTCATAAAATTATTATCTGAGATACACCAATACCTCGCTTTGCGTCGTTTCGTTTTGCGTTTTTTTCGAAGTTGCGTTACTGCTTTATTTTTACTGATTTTCACTGTGCGTCGTTAGAATTTCTGAATTGCCTTGTTTTGGATTCGAGTCTTTAATTTTTTTTTCCTAAAATATGGCAACACCTTTGTTTTTGATTGCGCCTCCACATATTTTAACTTGGCGTCGTTTCAATTTGCGTCGTGTTTTTCTGGAAGGTAACCCCGACGCAAAGCGAGGTATGGGTGTATATAATGTATATAAAAAAAAAAAATGTAATTTTGTATATATATATACTGGTTGTGTATTTAGGGTTACCGCGTAGTTGTAAACAAATTATTTTAACTCCTACTAATCCTATATGTATTTAATTAGACAAAAGGATTATACAATATATTTATAATAGAGTAATTTTGATATTAAGTTTAACTAACGATGGTCGTTATTTACCGAAGCCAGAAAACAAAGATGCAGAAAAATGTTCAAAAAAAAATTTTTTATATTGACCAGTCAATATGAAATATCAATCAATATCATTATTCTAAAAATTATTTAGATCTTATATAAAAATCTAAAAATGTATTTTATATCTAAACAATAATTGAATATATATAATAGACATTTTTGAATATATTTATTTTAGAATTATATTCAAAATTGAATTCGAATATCAATTTGATTACTGCTCTGGCAATGTATAGGTTACAAAATGAAGAAGACAAAATACCCTGGCGTTGGTATATGAAATAATATGGTTTTCAGTAAAATATTTTACTTGAATAATAATAAATAAAACCGTAAAATATGTTATTTACAAACAATCAAGAGACAAATATAAACATTAAACATATATAGGTCACAAAATTATAAATTATACGCTGGCTTTTTGGTATATATAATAATAGGGATTTTAGGAATATTTGACTTGAATAATTGTCAATAAAACCGTAAAATTTGTTATTTACAAACAATCAAGAGACAAATATAAACATTAAACATATATAGGTCACAAAATGATAAAGAAATTATACGCTGGATTTTTGGTATATAAAACACAATAGGGATTTCCGTAATACTTCATTTGTGTAATAATCAATAAAACTTAAAATTTGTTATTTACAAACATACGACCCTCTAGAAACTAATTATAAACATTAAAATATATGAAAAAATAGTAGAAATGTGATATCGTACTGGGATAAGGTGCATAAAATATGAAAAAAGCATCTCCTTATCGTGCATTGGCGCAAGCCATCAGCAACTTTCCGTTTCACAATAAGGAGATGCTTTTTTCATATTTAAAATATATGTCACAAAATGATAAAGAAATTATACGCTGGCTTTTTGGTATATAACACACAATAGGGATTTCAGTAGTACTCAGGTAATAATCAATAAAAACTTAGTATTTGTTATTTACAAACATACTACCCCTAGAGACTAATTTTAAATATTAAAAATATATGTCGCAAAATGATAACGAAATTATACGCTGGTTTTGGTATATATAATAATAGTGATTTAAGTTATATTTGATTTTAATAATACTCAATAAAACGTATAATTTGTTATTTACAAACAACCAATAGACTAATTTAAATATTAAACATACCTTTGGCACAAAATGATAAAGAAAATAATATATTGGCATTGGTAAATAAAACAATAGAATTTGATTTATACTTGAATTATGTTCAATAAAAATGTATTTTTTTTGTCGAATTGAAGTTGTTCATTTAACAAGGAAGTAGATAATAATTTTTCCTGTCTTCTTTTAAAAATACACTGCGTGACATTGAAAATGGAACACCAAGAAATAGTGGCCAGAAAATTATGCAAATTTCAGGGCAGACGCGCCTAACCGAGTTATGCAAATAATGTAAAATGCGCAGCTCTCGTGCGCACATGGAGTAAGATATAAGGGAAGGAACTTGCAGAAAGGACAGTATTCGTGTCGTTATTTCTTCAAGGAAAATCATTGTATACCCAAAGACACGTGTAATAACAGAGAATGCCAGGTCATCGTAAATGGAGGCAGTTCAAGCAGACAGACGCTTTTACGAGGGGCATGGTGATCGGACTGAAAAGGGCAGGTTGGTACATACGTCAAATCGCAGCTGATACACACCTTGGTGCGTCCACGGTGCACCGACTGTGGAGAAGATGGTTGGAACAAGGAAATGTGGCAATTTATAGGAATGCCGGTGCAACCAGAGTGACGTCAGCACGTGTGGATCGGCGTATCCTTCGACAAGCAGTGGCGGCCCCACAAGCCACTTGTACCGCCATCCTGCAACATGTGCAAGACACCCTAGATCATTCCATCTCGACCAGAACCATTTCCCGTCGATTGGTTGCTAATGGCTTGCACTCATGCCGTCCGCTAAGAAGACTGCCATTGACCCCACCGAATAGGCGCCAACGTTTGGAATGGTGCCGGGCTAGATCGACGTGGATGACGGAATGGCACAGGGTCGTGTTCTCAGATGGGTCGCGTTTCTGCTTGTCCAGTGATAGTCGCCGTGTACGCGTGTGGCGTCGACGTGGAGAAAGGTCCAATCCGCCCGCAATTGTGGAACGCCCCACCGTGCGACAACGTGGAATCATGGTTTGGGGCGCAATCGCGTATGATTCCAGGTCACCTTTACTTCGTATTCAGGGCACTATGACGGCCCAACGATACGTTGATGATGTGCTGCGACCGGTGACACTCCCCTACCTTCAGGGGGTACCCAATGCCCTTTATCAGCAGGATAACGCCCGACCGCACACTGCTCGCATTAGCCAACAAGCTCTGCAAGATGTACAGATGCTTCCCTGGCCACCGTACTCTCCTGATCTCTCACCAATCGAGCACGTCTGGGACATCATTGGACGCCGTTTGCATGCCTTGCCACAGCCGCGTTCAGAAGACGAACTGTGGCAAATGGTTGAGAGGGAATGGAGAGCCATCCCTCAGGACGCCATCCGTACTCTGATTGACTCTCTACCTAGACGCGTTGCTGCGTGCATCGCCGTCCGCGGTGGTCCTACTTGCTACTAAGCCGACGCCGTTCTCGCTCTGTATTATGACTATCATTTTGAAATAAAGATCACTTATTGTTCGTCCCTGTCTCTCTCTGTCTGCCGAGTTTATCACTTTCTGGCCACTATTTCTTGGTGTTCCATTTTCAATGTCACGCAGTGTAAATTGATGCAATGAAATTTTCGAGATTCTATGCACAAATTGGCGATATCGCTGGAAAGTTTGACCATTGATGAGCCAAGCCCTTCCAAAATTTTCTCTCAGTAAGAACAGTAGAAGTTTGTTTTATGTTTGAAATAAACAATCGTTCTTTTATGCGCTCATTGTTAAATTCGAACGAAAGCTAACCTTCATCTTATATGTTCGTTGTATTGTTCTTTGTTCGTTTTGTGAAAGATGTTAATATGGTCTATTCACTCATATTAATCTGCGGGCATTAAACATAGCGAATTAAGAAACGAAATGTTTTGAACGTCTTAAAGAGAGAAGTATCCCTTTTAGTATCTGATTATGATATTATCACAATATTGCGCTGTGATACATAAACACTCATGAACAAAACTTAAGGAAGTTTTACATTTCAGCATGTATATCGGGATTCAGACAATAACTCTGAAAGATACACTCATGGATAACACTTAAGGAAGTTGTACCTTATAGCATGTATATCGGGATTCTGACAATAACTCTGAAAGATACACTCATGGATAACACTTAAGGAAGTTGTACCTTATAGCATGTATATCGGGATTCTGACAATAATTCTGAAAGATACACTCATGGATAACACTTAAGGAAGTTGTACCTTATAGCATGTATATCGGGATTCAGACAATAAATCTGAAAGATACACTCATGAACAAAACTTAAAGGAAGTTTTACATTTCAGCATGTATATCGGGATTCAGACAATAACTCTGAAAGATACACTCATGGACAAAAATTATGAAAGTTGTACATATCAGCATGTATATAGAGATTCAGACAATAACTCTGAAAGATACACTCATGGACAAACCTTGAGGAAGTTGTACATTCAGCTTGTGTATCGGTATTCAGACAATAAATATGAAAGATACACTCATGGACAAAACTTAAGGAAGTTGTACATTTCAGCTTGTATATTTCGGGATTCAGACAATGACTCTGAAAGTTATTTAATACACAGTGATTTTTATTGAAGACACACTAGATAACTAGGTGTGAAAACAATTGCATCTGTCTCCTTAAAAAAAAGACTTTCCACTGCCTTATGTTTTGCGCATGAGTGTATTTATAACTTACATTTGACGATAACATCTTTGTATCAAAGAGTACCTCATCCTTTAAAATACATTGAAACAACACATCTATCAATCTTCTCTGTGCGAAGCGAGCATACTCAAAGAGTCGAAAATACTTCGAGAACAATTCTTTCAAATTCGACATGAAGCCAATCAGTCTGAATTTGTTCCCTTTTGGAAAAAGACCGATAAATGTGTTGTTTCAAATCATTTTATAAAATATTTCTCTGTTGGTACATTTATACTCATGGACAAAACTTAAGAAGGTAGAAGTCTTGATCGCCAATTCTCTGTTTTTTTTTTAGAAGACAGATATTGTTCACATTTAGTTATATCGTGTGTCTTCAAAAAAGGTCACTGTAATATCTAGTGTGTCTTCAATAAAAATCACTGTGTATTAAATAACTTTCAGAGTCATTGTCTGAATCCTGAAATACAAGCTGAAATGTACAACTTCCTTAAGTTTTGTCCATGAGTGTATCTTTCATATTTATTGTCTGAATACCGATACACAAGCTGAATGTATAACTTCCTCAAGGTTTGTCCATGAGTGTATCTTTCAGAGTTAATGTCTGAATCCCGATATACATGCTAAAAGGTACAACTTCTAAGTTTTATCCATGAGTGTATCTTTCAGAGTTATTGTCTCAATCCCGATGTACATAATAAAAAGTACAACTTCCTTAAGTTTTGTCCATGAGTATATCTTTCAGGGTTATTGTCTGAATCCCGATATACATGCTAAAATGTACAACTTCCTTAAGTTTTGTCCATAAGTGTGTCTTTCAGAGTTATTGTCTGAATCCCGATATACATATACATGTTAAAAGGTACAACTTCCTTAAGTTTTGTCCATGAGTGTATCTTTCAGAGTTATTGTCTGAATACCGATATACATGTTAAAATGTACAACTTCCTTAAGTTTTGTCCATGAGTGTATCTTTCAGAGTTATTGTCTGAATCCGGATATACATGCTGAAAGTTACAACTTCCTTAAGTTTTGTCCATGAGTGTATCTTTCAGGGTTATCGTCTCAATCCCGATATACACGATAAAAAGTACAACCACCTTAAGTTTTGTCCATGTGAGTGTATATAGAGAAATAAAAAAGAACCTTATACATTTTGACGTCTATAATTGCATAAATTTAGAATTAAGATATATAAATATTATTTATATATATATTAAAAACAATATAATATAAAAACATTATCAAAACAAATTTTGTTTTGTTTCTTTACATCTATAATCTATATTTAATATTAATGAAAGGATTTAAAAGCACGAATGTTTCTTTTTTTACAAAATACAAACTTCTATATTAAATTTTACATAATTTCTTCTTAAATAATTCTAAAATATATATTTTCAAAAATGATGCATATATTGTATTTCTAATTATTTTATTGTTCCAATATTTCGAGGGGCAACTCGCCTATCTTTATCGAGATGTTTGTATTTTTTATTAAAGCATGCGATAACGCGTACAACACTCTCGTTCTACAAGTCCAATGAATATTGTAATATATTATTATTTATAATTATTAGCTGTATATATACTGAATGTAATATTTGAATCAAATATACAATTCCTTCATTGGCCTTGTAGAACGAGAGTGGTGTACGCGTGCTCGCATGTTTTAGTGAAAAACACAAACATCCTCGATAAATTGAGGCGAGTTGCCCCTTCAAATATTGGAACAATAAAATAATTATAAATCCAATATATGTATTTTTAAATATTAATTTAATATAATTTGTTCAATTTTCAATATATATATATATATATAGGAATAGAGGGACACAAAACAAATCTAATAGAATCGATGAAGCGAAGGGCTAAATCCAGTAAATAATGTTTGGACCAATAAAAATGGCGTTGTATAAACTCAATGATCTTATCTTTGTGAGAAATCTTCTGCATGAGAAAAGATGGATTATCTATTGTTTGGGAACGGAACTAACTCGCGTCGTCTGCCTTCTATTCCCAGATCTTTTACGATGGCAATGCAATATAATGGAACGGTTTATATCTTGTTTTTTATAGGTAGGATTTCTTTATTATCTTTAGAAATGATTACCTTTTGTTAAATCTCTAAAAGGTGTTCGCATAAAGATGAGTTATATTTATATATAATTTTTATCAAATGCCCTTATAATTATTTTATTTGCCTATAGAATATAGAATTATTATAAAAATATATTATCTATGTATTCTCTAATATGTATTATCTATATATTATCTAAAAAAAATATATTTGTGAATTTATATATTTTTTAAATCTGTAAATAGTTTTTCCTCGAATACGCACAATACTTTACAATTTAATTTAACTTAATTTGCATACCAACCCTTTGTACATATATCAATTGTGTTGATATTTTTTCTCTTTTCATCTAACTTGCATACTAATTCTGTACATATTTCGAATATCTTTCTTTTCTTTTCTTTCAAAATTTTGTTTATCTTTAAAGTGCAAGTGTGCTTAGGGGGACATAGCGCTCTAAGTCGAAATAAAGAATGTTGTTGTTTCTTATCCCTTTGTGTAAAGATTAAACAAATTCCATGAGTTAATGATCTCATGAAATGGGGTATAGGGGCGCAGCTTTCGTTGATCATGGCACCATGATCCAAGCACACTTTGGTGAAAGTCTGACTGTAGTTTGAGGCCGTTCCTAACATGGAAGCTTTTGCTGCCGACTCTAACATGAGTACAGACACAGCTCCTCCGTATTCCTGGAGTGGGACCCTTGCTGAGGTCCATCAACTGGGTCTATTGAACTCAGGATTTTTAAATAAAAAAATGAGAATTAGGAGAAATTTATCCCACATGAACACTGATAATTTCGACATGATATGATTATTTTATTATTCAATATATATATATATATATATATATATATATATATATATTATATGTTAAGATAAGCATTCATTTTTCTACAAGTGACATTCAACCTGTTTGAATTCATTTCTATCATAAAACACTTAATGTGAACAGGAGTTACCCAGAAATTATTTGAAGAGAAAAAATAGAATTAGAGTCAAAGGTTTCTATTAATTCAGGGTTTTTCAAGTGTTCAAGCAAATTTTCTGTTTTTCAACGAACAAATACCTTCTACGAGGTGTGTTCAAAAAGTATCGCGACCTTTGTGTTTTTTCAAAAATTATTTATTTATTCATTAATACCTATTAGGTCCCCTTCAAAGTAATCCCCATGAGATACTATATACTTGTGCCAACGGTTTTTCCAATCTTCGAAGCACTTCAAAAAATAATTTAAAAAAAAATCTTTTTCAGCTCCTCCTTCGATGCCGTCTTTATCTCGTCAAGCGTAGCGTAACGTCGTCCTTTCATGGGCCTCTTCAGTTTAGGGGACAAAAAAAGTCACAGGGGGCCAGATCTGGGGAATACGGTGGCTGCGGTATCATTAGTGTGTTGTTTTTGGCCAAAAGGTCGCGCACAAGCAACGATGTGTGAGCAGGGGCGTTATCGTGGTGCAAAAGCCAATTTTTGTTGGCTTACCTCTACGAACATTCTCGTATGTACAATATCTAAATGATCTTTCTACAAATATTTGCTCGAAAACTTGCTAAAACTAATAAGAAAGAAGCTTTTACTTGAATTTTATTTTTTCTTTTTTAAATAATTTCTGGGTGATCATTGTTCACATAAAGTGTTTTATAATAGAAATAAATTCAAACAACGTTAAATGTCACTTGTAGAAATGAATTTATATCTTAATATTTTGAATAAAAAACAATTATATCGTGACGAAATTATCAGTGTTCAATGTGGGATAATATACTTTTAAAATATTCAAATTCACAAATCTTTATCTTATAATATAGTTGACTATTAAAATATCTCGAATGAAATGACTAGCAACTTCGCAAAAAAAAAAATACTTTGGATATACATCATTATTCAATATTCCACATATTTAAACATAATTTAACTAAATTTATAAATTAAATTTCCATATATCGTTAATATATTTAATAAATATACTGGCAATGTAAATAATATCATCAAATATTATCTCTACAGACCTTACTGTAATAATATAAGTTATTGAATGAGAGGGCTTGGCTCATTAGTAGTGAACCCTCTAAGCGGTTTCGCCAAATTAATCTCTAGACCGCTCTACTGTTGTATTTGCTCATTGTCAGTAAATTTATTTGTACAAAATTTTAACGATAGATGGCAATTGAATTTATAAATTCAATTTATTAATTTAAATTTGTTATGAAACCATATTTGCGGACGAGCTTTGTCCGATGCAATACTTTGAAATCATATGTATGCACCTCTACAGACCTATAAGCTTATGTCCATAGTTCACTAAACATCCCTAAGCTGTCTTCCATAGAAAATACAGGGTATATAACAAAACCAATCCAATACAATAGTAGAAATTTCTGGAGATTAATTTGGGGAAACCGCTGAGAGGGTTCACCACTGATAAGCCAAGCCCTCTCATTCAATAACTCATATCATTGCAGTAAGGTCTGTAGAGATAATATATGATGATATATTTATATTAAAAAAAAACATATTGCCAGTATATTTATTTGTACATAATTTGACTATATAAGTATAATAAAAGAAGAGGTTTACTATTATATTTAAATCGATTAAATAAAGAAAAAAGTCACACAGAAATTATACAGATTTTAAATATTCACAGTATATTATAACGTAGAAAATTAGGAAAGACAAACTTGAGGATGACACAGCAATTTATTTAAGGCAAGAAACAAAATCAGCATTTATAAGATACAAGTTAAGCAATGAGTGAAGTTTACAGAATAGCAAAATATATTATAAATATCAAATAATTAATAATCTGTGAATAAAAAAAATCAATACTTAGCTACAATATAACATTTTAAAAATAGGTAAATATATTTTTCTATAAAAAAAGAAGGGTATTTGATACATGAACCCTAATGACATTAAAATTGGGGAATTTGTTCCCCCTAAAATATCACCTAGAATCAATTTTCTTATACATTACATGTCAGAGGTATATATCAGTATAAAATTAGCTATGTGAAATATGGTTGTATTGATTGGTTACGATATTTAAAAACAGTTATTCTTTATGAAAAGGGAATCTTCTTATCGTGCAACTGGAAGTTGCTGATGGCCTACGCCATCTATCGGAATGAATATCAACTATTCTCGTTGATTTTTAATTATTCCAGAATTGGACAAATACCCATTCTTGATTAATAAAGAATGGGTATTTGTTCAATTCTGGCATAATTAAAAATCAACGAGAATAGTTGATATTTATTCCGATAGATGGCGCAAGCCATCAGCAACTTTCATTTGCACGATAAAGAGATGCCTTTTTCATAATTTATGCACCTTATCCCAGTACAACATCACATTTGTACTATATTTTCAATAACAATATCTTTGAGTTGAAATCTATGAAATTTCTTTTATTCCACTTTAGTTCAATACACAAAGGATATATCCCCGCTAGGGATAATTTCGTCAATTTACAATTGCGCGCTAAACATAATATATAAATTTATAATATAATATAATGCGGCTTATGATTTTAAAACGACATTTGAAAATTATCCCGCATGTGTTTCTTTTAAACGAAAAAAATCGAAATTTATTTTTAAGGAGAAATAACGAATACCCAGGGATTCCCATCCCTGGACACTTTTATTTTCCGTTTATCATTACTCTTCACAATTCATCTTTTCATACCTCATCTCTAAGTTAGAAATAATCGTTATTTCTCCTTTAAAATAAATTTCGATTTTTCGTTTAAAAGAAACACATGCGGGATAATTTCAAATGTCGTTTTATAATCTATATATTTATCTAAATAATATATATAAGCATTCATATAGATCATTATTATGAGGCATCATCGCGCCATCTGTTATGAAAATTAGAAACTATTATAGACGCGTATGATTATTTTTAAAAATTAATTTTTCATTTCAGTTAGGGCAGTAGAAATTGTGTAAATTTTTAAATGAACCATACGCGTCTATATTTGATTATACAAGAGGAAAAAAGAAACAATAAGATAGATTAGGAATCTGATCCTTTCGAGTCAGATAGAGAGTGATAAATATATTTTTAAAAGTGATTAAATCTCTGACAATTCTCTCTGCCATTTACAAATTCATACAGATCTTCAACATTAGTAACTGTCTGTTGTATAACACGCTATTTTTTATTCGAGTATTGGTTTATAAACTTGTTAGTCCATGTGGTAACATTGTCGAATACACCCATACCTCGCTTTGCGTCGGGGCTAGGTTCCAAAAAATTTGAAACGACGCAAAGTGAAATTATGTGAAGGCGCAATCAAAAACAAAGGTGTTGCCATATTTTAGGAAAAAAATTCAAAAAAAAAAAAATTAAAGACTCGAATCCAAAACAACGCAACTTCGAAAATCTAACGACGCACAGTGAAAATCAATAAAAATTAAGCAGCGAATCAACTTCGAAAAAAAGGCAAAACGAAACGACGCAAAGCGAGGTATTGGTGTATACTGAAGAAATTTTATTACTTTATTTCAAAACTTTCATATACTTCAAATTAAAAGGATTGATCTTAATAATTTTAGTTCCTGATACTTTCAATATATATCAATATATAGATAATCACATAAAGTTTCTTAATTAAGTTTTGAAATGGCATACTTTCAATTATTAGTTCATCATCAGGCCATATGTTTTATAAATTCCTACAATTTGTATAGATGTGTAGAATATACAATTTTATTAACATCATGAAACGCGATATCCCAAACTCAGGGATATTTGCGTCGATACCTCTCTTTACATCACAACAAATCGGCTATATACAATCCTGTTCAATTCATTATTTTACATAATTCACTAAATAAAATTGTCCGAAGAGAAAAACAAACAACAAAGCAAAACACACAAAGCAAGCATCGCAATTCTTTTCCTTCTAAGTTTCCCTCTCCCTTTTCCAATTTAAAAGAAAGCTGTAAATAAATTTGCAAAATTGATCAAAATTTTTACACCTCTCTTTATTGTCTACAAATTCATCAAGCTGTCCAATACGACCAAATTTGTTTTCCCTATAAACCCGGAAAATTGGGCAATTCATAAGTAGATGTTTCGAGTCCTGAATTTCACCTCCGCAGAAGCATCCTGGTTCCTTCACCGCGCCGATAGTTGCCAAAAATTTCCCAAAATTACCATGATCTGTAATGAATTGGATATTATAAAAATTTGGACGGAAAAATCTTGGGATTCCAGACACGAAAAAGCTTCTGAAAATTTCATTAGTATTATCAAAATTTTCCTTCATTTTTGCGTGTAAGAATGATTTGACTATACTTGGAGCATGGGGTTCGTAAGTAATTAGATCTTCAGTGGATAGATGGGCTAGATCATATTTGATTATTCTAGATTCTATATAGTCTGTTAGGAGTGGAATTTTTGCCAAACTATGCACACAGTTTGATGAAGTGGTTTTATATGCTCTAACTGCCCATAAAATGATCTGGTACTGCATGGAATTCAGTTTTTATTTAGAACGATTGTTTAAATATTTAAGCCAAATTTCTGATCCGTATGTAAGTACAGGCCTTATTATTGTTTTATATAAAGTTAACCTCTTTTGAGTGTCTGAACCCACATATTGCCGCTTAGTGAACATAATAAATTTTTCATACGCCCTGCCTTACACAGAATATCATTTACATGTGGAGTAAAGTTAACTTTATTTTTCCATTTGTGATTTGAAAATTTCATTCCCAGAATTTTTACTTGCTTGACCGGCCTAATTATATTGTTATTAACCTTAATAGGTATTTTTTCTCTGTTATGCAGGTATAGCAAATTAGTTTTCTCTGTACTGATCGTTAATTTATTTCTATTACACCATTGTATCACATAATTTAAGGTGTATTCACTTGCGGTTTTTAGTCCTTCAATAGTCTTATTACAGCAAATTATTGTAACGTCGTCTGCATAACATATAATATCTGCATTAATTGATTCAAAATTTATCAACAAATCATTTAGCAAAATATTCCATAGAAGTGGTGATAAAGGTCCACCCTGTGGACATCCTTCAGTTAGTTTCTTATAAAAGGTTTCTGATTCGTATGTAAATTTCACCTCCCTTTCTTTATTCAAATAAGATTTTATGATCCGTATTAAATCTGAGGGAACATTATCATTATCCATTCGTTTTATAATCGCATGCCACCATGTATGGTCGAATGCACCAGCTATATCTATAGCTATCAAGGAAGTCAATTCTTTTTGTTTATGTTTCAATATAGTTTCTATAATTTTTTCCATTCCAGTAATAGTTGATCTAGATTTCATAAAGCCATGCTGCCTTGAGCTCATTAGATTATTTTGTCTTTTTATTTTGTCGATCTTTAAATGATCTGGTAAATTATCTATTAGTGGTAATCCTATATTTCTATTTTTCGATCTCAATGACTTGAAAATCCTGTAAGCATTACCAAATGAGTTATTTGAATGACTTTCTTCAATAAAAATTCTCCAACTCGCTCTTTTTGCCTTTTTACTTTTATTTAAATATTTATTTCTCATTGATTTATAGGTCTTTTCAAGGACCTTTCCATGTCGGTAATACAAATTTCTAATATAGTGGAAATCGTTTTTCATTTTCTCTAGCTTCCCATCCCACCAGTATGTATTTGTTTTATGATTTCCGCTTCTTGTCTTGACATTTAGTGACAGATAAGCTGCCTCTTTAATTATTTGTGTGAGAGTCTTTACAATGTTGTCAATATCTTTGATGTTTGACGCGTGGTTTATCATGGTGATAATATTATCTACGTCTTGTATTGCTATTTTTTCGGTAAATGTTTTCCAATCAGCATCTTTTTCTATAAATTTCCATGTTGAGTTTTGAACTGTCCTTTGCCTGTTAAAATTATGATAAATGTCAAAGGTTATTGCAACGTGATCTGAAATGTGCGTCAATATAGTCGTCTTCCAGTTTTGTACAAAACTTATTGATTTTTTGTTTGAAATCGTAAGATCTATAATGCTTGAATTTCGGCAGGTGGGTATCTTAAGATTATGAATAAATAGGCTGTGTTCATCTATTATGGAGTGGAATTTGAAACCATTGGAGTTTGTCGTCGGATCAAACCAGACTGGGTGTCTAGAATTGAAGTCACCACATAGTATAATAGGTTGTTGATTGTAGGTATCCAGAAGCTCCTTGATAAATTTTCGATGAGTGTGATTAAATCTATGTGGATGTATATAAAAGTTTGCAATAACAATATTTGATTCCGCTGAATTTATAGAGGTGGTTGTACAAAAGGAGTTTGTGAATTTATTGATTTTATTATATTTTAAACACTTATTCATAAAGATCGTTGCAGTGTATATTTGTTCATCTGTCGTTGAATGCACTATTTGAGATTCTAAATAGAAAATTACATCTCTATAAATTATATAGGGTTCCTGTATTAGGATGATATCTGGTGGGTTGTCTTTTATTGAAGCTTGAAGCTCATTCAATGCCATGAAACTTTCTCTTAAATTTTGTTGTAAACATTTAATTCCTTTTCCCAATGAAATAATTTAAACTGGGTGTTTTTTATTCTTCATTTATGGGATAATATTGTGTTCTTTGGATTATTCGATCTGTTTGTATTTTATAAAGAGGGCACACGTTAGAATTTGGCCTATGATTTGTTGAGCTATTTTTATATTTAGGGTGATTCAAGCAATTGAAACATCTTAGTTCTCCAGTGCAGCTAGGTAGAAGAAAAAAATACATATTTACATAGAACAAATGAAAACATTAAAACGTTATTATTCTTTTTGAAAATAAAAAAATTCTACTGTCATTACTGCGATGAAAAATATTGAGAGGGCTTGGCTCATCAGTGGTGAACCCTCCCAGCGTTTTCGACAATTAATCTATCAGACTGCTTCTTTAGAGCTCCAATGTCTTCATACGTTATATCTATATATATATATTTACACCAATACCTCGCTTTGCGTCGTTTCGTTTTGCGTCGCTGCTTAATATTTACTGATTTTCACTGTGTGCCGTTAGATTTTCGAAGTTGCGTTGTTTTGGATTCGAGTTTTTAATTTTTTTTTTCCCTAAAATATGGCAACACCTTTGGTTTTGATTGCGCCTTCACATATTTTTACTTTGCGTCGTTTCAATTTGCGTCGTGTTTTTTTGGAACGTATCTCCGACGCAAAGCGAGGTATGGATGTATATATTTTGTAAGTTTTCGCAAAATAATATGAATTATGATGAGCTAACACTTGAAAAAATCCTAATTTAACTTAATAATGAAATTTATTATAATTGCCTTGATTGGTTTATTATGTTTGTACTTTCGAAATTACTTAAGATAGAGAATCTTTCTGTATTATTAAATATTAATTTGTTACAAAGACTAATTTGGAATGTTAAACTAGCTCTTTAACGCGGTATAGAGAAATTAAAGTAAGCGACAAGTGCCAAATCGGAATCATTCTAAGAAAGCTCAAGAAGAAAGATACCATTTTAAACGATTAAATTGCGACGTATTTACATTACGTTACCTCTTAGAGCCAATATAAACGTGTATTTAGAAACATTTGACCCAGGAAACAGGATTACAGAAGTCGGCAATATCTACACTAGTTCCTGACGGAAACAGGCGAAAGCGCCATCTATTGGTGGAGGTTGTATGTGTTTTCAGGCTTTATACACGACAGTATACACCTATCCCCCGATTTACACGGTACTTGTTTTACACGTTTTTGCTTATACACGGTTTTCCAAATAAGTTTTTTTTTGTTTTTATCGCACTATACTAAATGCTACTGTGATTGAACACATGCGCTGTGTACACATCTCACGAGGAATCCCGAGCTTATGTGCTGACTACATATTTTAACCTGTCAATGCATTTTATTTTAATTTCACCTATCTCCCGATTTACACGTTTTTCTCAGGAACGTATCTACCGTGTAAATCGGGGGATAAGTGTATATGAACAAGCAAAAGCATAATATTTTGAAGAACCGAAAATATATTCAAATAAAAACTGATTTTTTTAAAACATTCTGTTTTGCTTATCCCTAGGACACGTGGTACAGGCCATAATCATCATGGTAGGTAGAAATTAGCGACTGCTTTTACTGTAAGCCACCACATACCTACACATGTGAAAGGCAGTTCGATTTTGCACTAACAAATATGGTAACACCCTGTGTTTGGTTACTTACATTCACTGGTGGAGTTGGACTTTTTCAAGATTCGGGGGCCATTGGAGCATTTTTTAAATCACAAAAAAAGTTCTCAATGCGGAAATCGAACGCGGGTCGTAGCGTTCGAAAACTACGGTTTAGACCATCCTTCCACCGACCCCCCTTTTAAAAAGTAGAAAACTGAATATATAAACCCATCTTTCTAAATTACGTAGAAAAGTCAGTTCCAAATTCTACTAAAGATAGGGTGGTAAGACAGTATACCTATAAAATAATTTCCAACAGTGAATATAACACTGAAGTCATCCATTTGGTCGTTGAGGTACAGCTTGCACCACGCTGACGAGGGCCAACAGCTTTTTATAATTAATCAAGAATGGGTATTTGACCAATTCTGGAATAAATAAAAATCAACGATTAATTGTTATTTATTTCGTTAGATGTGGCAAGCGATCAGCAACTTTCAGTTTCTCGATAAGGAAATGCTCTTTTTTATTTTTTTATCCCTGGAAGCCTGATGTTTTAACCGTATCAGATTTTCTGATTCATACATAATCCAACTGTATAGACTCGTTGTTGTCGTGTCCAATGAAGAGCCTCAGATGTCTCTATACATCTCTATCACAGCAATGTTCTCTATCTTGGGTGTGTAAAGCTGCTGTTCTGGGTCCTTGTCAATTTTCTGTTGTTGTTGTCTTGTCCAATGAAGAGCCTCAGATGTCTCCATACATCTCTATCACAGCAGTAGAAATGTCCTCTCTCTTGGGTGTGTAAAGCTGCTGTTCTGAGTCCTTGCCAATTTTCTGTTGCTGTTGTCGTGTCCAATGAGGAGCCTCAGATGTCTCCATACATCTCTATCACAGCAGTCGCAATGTTCTCTATCTTGGGTGTGTAAATCTGCTGTTCTGGGTCCATGTCAATTTCCTGTTGTTGTTGTCGTGTCCAATGAAGAGCCTCAGATGTCTCCATACATCTCTATCACAGCAGTCGCAATGTTCTCTATCTTGGGTGTGTAAATCTGCTGTTCTGGGTCCTTGTCAAATTTCTGTGGTTGTTGTCGTGTCCAATGAAGAGCCTCAGATGTCTCCATACATCTCTATCACATCAGTTGTAATGTCCACTATCTTGGGTGTGTAAAGCTGCTGTTCTGGGCCCTTGTCAATTTACTGTTTTTGTTGTCGTGTCCAATGAAGAGCCTCAGATGCCTCCATACATCTCTGTTTTGGGTGTGTAAAGCTGCTGCTCTGAGTCCTTTTCAAATTTCTGTTGTTGTTGTCGTGTCCAATGAAGAGTCTCAGATGTCTCCATACATCTCTATCACATCAGTTTTAATGTCCACTCTCTTGGGTGTGTAAAGCTGCTTCTCTGGGCTATGTCAATTTTCTGCAAGGCTCTATCCTTGCTGGACATGATAATATGTGGGTAGGTGTTAGGTATATATACTGGTCTATTGCAGTTATAATAACTAGAGGAATGTTTCTTTGTAAATAATTGTAATCTGTACATCCAACAAGCCACGAGCTGAACATATAGTAACAATACCGTAAGAATATATTATGGGGCAAGCTGTTAGAGGAAGGAAAGAAGGCGATGTTTAAAGAAGCGTGAGTCAGCTCCAGGGATAAATTAGGAAACGAAATATGTTCCATGTGTTTGCTGCTGGCCATTTCCCTCTGTCTAGTAATGACTTCGGTCTTGGTGGCCCACAGAACAATGGTGTCTATCTAGAATCTACCTGATCTACTTTGGTCCCTCTTCACACATTCTATTATAGTATACGCCAATTTGCATATAGTTCATCCATTTTTTATAATCGTAATGACACAATAGAAAGACATATTGAATTTAGAATATAATTCTTAATATTAATAATTATATTAATAATGATAAATAGACAATTGACAATTTAAACAATTTTATTGATTCTTTTAATCAAATTTTACAAAGGAGAAAAAATAAAAGAGTAAAAGGGCATATAAAGTGTAGGGGAATATATATATAGTTGTGTACAAATATCTTTTCAGTAAGGAAGGCTTCCCCACCTTATTGAGAGAGTCCTCCTCCAGACAAGGAGGGGGTCTTCTTGTACATTCCTCAGATCCGCGCCGAGGAAGTACCTATAGATATGTGTCTTGGCAGACGCCAGGATGTACAGGGCGTCATCGTCTAGGCCATTCCCGAAGACCCATGCCCGATAATGATAATTAGATGGAATATCAAACACAAAGCTTTCAGGAAAGAGTTTCTTTTGAATTTCAATTCAAATCTATAGCTATGGGCATGAAATTTATTCTACAGAACAAAACACGCTACAATAAATCACCGAAAGGATTCGAGTTATAATATGTATAATATTAAGAAAAAGGCATTATTCTGGAATAATTAAAAATCAATGAGAATAGTTGATTTTTATCCCGATAGATGGCGCAAGCAATCAGCAACTTTCAGTTGCACGATAAGGAGATTCCATATTCTTAATTTATGTAATTTATTCCAGTAGAATATCACATTTGGACTATATTTTCCTAGAGTAAAAAAATGTTTTATATATTTTCATTGAACAATATGTGATATATATAATATTTAAAGTGATTTTGCAAGGGAACCATATATTTCAAGAAAAAGAGTCTGTGGACGAGTGGGTAACACCTTTGATTCCCGACAGTCATGAACCGGGATTGAATCCCGCGTTAAAATTTTGTTTAATATGTGAATAACCTTCACATATTATTCACTGTTTCAATTACCATGAACTAGGTTGCTCTTGCTGAGCGGTACCTATTAATGTGATTTTGAACCGGCGTACTATTATAATATCTCGTATATCTGATATACTGGAGGTATTTAGTTTTATCCATGAGAGTACCTACACCACGACTATTACTGTATGTATCATGTGAACTTCGTAAATAGAAATGTAATGTGTCAAAACGTCCAAGGCGAACTTCAGGATCAATGAGCGGTGTTGTGGTCCCAGTTGTTGCTAGCCAGTGCTGACGCCTGCATTCGCTAATTATCCAGCTAATGAGAGAGCTTGTGCCATTTAATTTCCACCATTTTTCTCCTGCTCAGCCAACGGTATAACCACCTCCTGGTTATACCTAACTCTGGAGGTAGAGATTTGTCACATGGTTGATTGTTCACTGTGTTTGATATCATATATAATTAAAATATACAAGTATCAGAGTCATCAATCAATTCTGTCATCGTTTGCTTTTGTGAATGGAATAAATACCCAAATATGGTCATTTCTTATAAGCATCGGTGGTTCATTGGTAGAATGCTCGCCTGCCACGCGGGCGGCCCGGGTTCGATTCCCGGCCGATGCATTTTTTATTTTTTTACAATTTTTAAAACTCATTTATATTATTATTATTATTATTATCTTTATAAAAATAAAATAAAAAAATATCACCAAATATCCATTCTTTACTGATTCGATTTTTATAGAATATTTATTTATAAATGTCTTCATACAAATCGATTCAGTAGAGAGAGTATGCTACTCGGAGAAAATATTTTTAATCAAATATTCATTATGCTAACATTCACGCGCGTAAAACCCGGGCGAAGCCGGGTACTTCCGCTAGTAACTATATATCGAATGAAGACACGCGAATGTTTGCCATTACCTGCATCCTAAGGTAGTCATCCTTTTCTTAGATCAAATTTGTTTACATAGATAAAGATGAAAGAATATCGTATAATAATAATTTAATTCGCTTAGAAAAGTTCTAATTATATAAATATTTACCTGTATATAAACATTATCTTTCAGTTTCTTGAAAAGTTGCCTGTCGAAGGACGTCAAAGTCTGAAAGCTTGCCGAATTTACAGCATTAATAAAAAAAAAACACGTCGACGTAAACTTTGATTCCTTCTTCAAGATGATGTCTGGCGATTCCTTTTTTTTGTAATATTTCTTCACATAACACTATATTACAATACATTTTTATTTTTTCTCTTTCTGGTGGAGTTTAAGTTGTATGGTTTGTAGAGGAGGTGGTAGGATGACTCCAGCCCCAACTCCTTCTGATGATTGGGATCCGTCTGTGTAAATGGTGGTGACATTTAGTTGTAGTGATTTGGTAAAATAGATTATCTTCCGTAATGGGGGATAGGGTAAAAAGGAAGGACTTGGGCGTGATTCGTAGTGGCCCGTTTTTAAATATTCTATGTGAGCCTTTATAGAGATATCGAGTGGGGGACAACCCGTCAATGAAATAGCTGGTATTGTCGGTGTGCATGGACCACCTCTTATTATTGCTTTCGCATATTTGTAGTGGAGACTACGTAGCTTGCAAGCCCCATTTGTGTCATATGCACGTTTCCCCCAGACACCAATATCTAATATTTATCAATTATTCATCTAAAAGTAAAGCGTAGTTTAAGAAAAAAATACAAAATTGAAAATAATTTTTTCCTTCCAGTTATCAAATTTGTAGCTCTATATACCTTGCTACTATATATATATATATAAATGACAGGTAGTTTGAATTGGCGAAAACTCTGCAAAAATTCAACCTTAATTACAAATATTCTCGTATTTTTTATCTTTAGAAATATAGGTGAAAAAGTTAATAAATTAAAAAAAAAGGTTTTAATTTATTGTGTTTTGAGAGATGACCGAATTTATATTTAGTTTAAATAACAATGAAGTAGAAAAAAAGATATAATTCTATAGTGTTTATTAACTAGTGTATTAAAATGAAAGGATTTAAAAGCACGAATGTTTCTTTTATACACAATACAAACTTCTACTGCCCTTACTGCGATGAAAAGATATTGAGAGGGCTTAACTCATCAATGCTGAACCCTCCAAGTAGTTTCACCAATTTAATCTACCAGACCGCTTATTATAGCTCCAATATTGTTTTAGACGATTCTGCTTATATATGTTACACTGAAGGATGAAATCCCAGAAAAGGCATTCAAGCAAACTATGCACATAAGCTTTTAGGTCAGTACAATTACATATAACTGTGAAAAATAGACACTTCGGCCAGTTAGAGGTTTATTTTCTCAACGTTTCAACTAAAATACTTTAGGCTAAGCCCTCCTAATATATATTTTTTTCATCGCAGTAGAAGTTTGATCAACCAATTCGTTTATTTAAAAATTCAAGAAAATAAGATCTGATCCAAATAATTTAATAGTGTGTGACGTTTCGGTAACAGCATTGTTACCATCATCAGACAAAAGAATAATAAAATTTTATTATATTAATTATATAATTGATTATATATTAAAAATGGCATATCCTGACCAGGAGCACATGTGCTTTACAGAAGGCAGAGCGCCATCTAGTAGAACAGAAATCAACTAAACATTGATTTAGTCTGTTCCCTGATATTTGGCCAACCCAATTTCCTGATAAATCAAGAAAAGCCATCCACGAATAATTGATTATTATATTCATTTTTTCATTCTTTTGTCTGATGATGATAACAATGCTGTTACCGAAACGTCACACACTATTAATTTATTTGGATTAGGTCTTATTACCTTGTATCTATAATCTATAATCTAAATTTTGCTTTATTTTCTCGTTGATTTAAAAAGAAAATACTTAATATTGGCCACAAATACCTTTTCTTAATTAATTTATAAAACCAAACCACGTACGCGTTTTTGGATGCTTTAAGGACCACCTTTTTTAGCCGTTGAAGTAAATCTTGCTAAGAAAAGTCGGATTAGAACGTTACTATGTGCATAAAAACTGCATTAAAAAACAAAGCTATTCATTAATTCGTAATATTTTAGTCTTTGTCTCAAATATTCTTCTCTGATATCTTTTAAATATTCTGGAAACCCCTTTTTATAGTTAACTTTTAACCAATATTCTGGTATATTGTTATAAAATGCTGAATGGAATACATTGTGATGATATAAAAAAGCGCCATTCTGTATTCAATATTATAAACTATTTACTTGCATTATTATTATTAGAAGAGAAATAATCACCTGACATCATCTTAAAGAAAGAACAAAAGTTAACGGCGACGTGTTTCTTTTATTAATGCTGTAAATTCGGCAAGTTTTCGTACTTTGAAGTCCTTCGACAGGCAACTATCCAAGAAACTAGAAGACAATCTATATATATACGTAAATGTTTACATACAATTTTTCTCAATAAAATAAATGATTATTATAAAAAAAAAATTTCTTTTTATCTCTGTAAACAAATTTGTTCTGAGAAAGGATAGCTGCCATAGGATGCAGGGAAAGGCAAAACCCAACGGATAAACCCTACCAACGGGTTCGCCAGTTTTTATATACCATACCGCTCTAATATTGTATTGGATAGTTTTGCTTATGTAGCTGGCACTAAAGAGGAAATGTTGGTGAAGGTATTTAATAAAACTCTATAGACATAATCTTTGTAAAAATTAGAATATACTTTAATGCACACCACTTGAGAAAGTGGTAGGTATTTGATAGACACCATCTATTGACCGTCGCCGCAAACTAGCGTACTCAGGTCGGTGACAAAGCCACAACACCAGCTTTGGCAAACTGAGAAGTGTCCACCTAGAGAACATTTTTTTTGCTAATCCCTAGTACACGTGGTACAGGCCATGATAATCATTGTGGGTAGTTAGCGACTACTTTTACTGTAAGTGCACCACATGTCTACACATGTGAAAAGCAGTTCGACCTCGCACTTACAAATGTGCCAGAGCCCCGTTTGGTTACTGGCACTCGCTGGTGGGGTTGGACTTTTGCAAGCATCGCGGCCAATGGAGCATTTATTTTTAATAAAAAAAGTGCCCAATGCGGGAATCGAACCCGGGTCGTAGCGGTCGAAAACCAACGGTTTAGACCATCCTTCCACCGATCCCCACCTGGAGAACATGGTTTCAGGCTATTAATAAACCTCGTCAGTTCAGTACGAACTTTATTCCAAAAGATTCACAAAGGATCTAATGTAATATTCACAATCCGCCAAAAGGGTGTTTAGCTGGCAAAGTGGCTAGGCCAAATCTATGGCCAAAATTTATATGAAAATTTTACCAGGAGGAATAATGATCGATGTATGCGGCTACGGTCAATAGATAGCGTCTAGCTATGTCGTATATTTTGCCGGGAGAGCAAAATTTCCATATATATCTAAATCATATGAATACCATGAAACCTCTCTAAGGCTAGACGGTTAGTACAAGAATTACAATGGATAGGTATCTAATTTATGCACCTTATCCCAGTACAATATTGCATTTGTACTATTTTTTCACAATGGATAGGTATGTGGACATGCATATAGCGATTGAAGAAATTAGTGAGCGTGTAAACTGGTACGAAATACCAAGGCTTATCTTTGCCTAAATATTTAACCATATTGAAACTAAATATAGTTAATGGTTTAAATGTTTGGCACCATACCTAGTACTTATAGGTGAGAGTAAGATTAGAGCTAGTTAGGTAATCTAGTGGGGCAACTTGCCACATAATTAAGAGAGGGAGATAGGAGAATAGAAATATCCTGGCAAAGGCTAAGGAACTGCTGGATATAATTTTAATGAAGTATATCGGGGAAGAAAAATCCCTTCGACGATGTCACGCGACATGCCGTGACGTACCTCGCCAATCTCAGCCCAACACACGGCCCGCCTTCCAGTGAAGCTACGTGCATCTTTAAACAGGACTTAATAATTGAAACCTCGTGTGTTGAACTCCACTGCACAAAGAAATGTCCTCGTCCAATCTTCCATATGGTGGCGTGAGAGAGGAATGGTTCTTCAATTGATGTTTGAATTGGACGCCAAAAAGCCTTCGTGATTTACTATTCAAATTTTAAATTTATTGTTTATTGCCGCGTAGAAAATTAGGAAAGACAAACTTCTGGATGACACAGCGATTTATTCATGGCAAGAAAAAAACTATGAATGATAAAAATATAAGAAATGAGGGAAGTTTATAGAGTAGCAAAATAATCTGTTAATTAAATAATAAATAATTCGCTACATAGCTCCTTTCCTTTGAGAGCTGTGACCCACAGCTTGAAAATATTGTAGTTACTAACATGGATTTAACGTGCTTCTATCAAGGATTCCATCGGAGTATTGAATCGTTGTCCCTAGTACCTTTGCGTCCTTTTTCTATCGGCGTAAAGAGCGGATTTGTCGTCGTATCGTCTATAAGGATATCGTCATCTTGGAGGGAATTTTTAGTTTAGACACGGCGGTGGAATCCTGGAGCCAGTCTTTGAAAATATAGATCACAGCACCTATGGTCTCTAGGTCTTTTCGGCGATCTTCAGTTTGTCTTCCCTAATTTACCCAGCATCTCCACCAAAAATACCACTTGGAAAATTAGGAAAGGCAAACTTCAGGATGGCATAGCGGTCTATTTAAGGCAAGAACCTACTATGATTGATAAATTTATATGAAATGATGGAAATCTATACAGTAGCAAAATATAAACAACAAAATTAATAATCTGTTAATTAAATAATAAATACTTTGCTACACTACGAATGTCGTGGTCCATTTGGATGAGGAAAGCGAAGATTAAAACGCGACTGATTCCACACTCCCCAATGATACCCTAACCTATGCATCTGATTGAGATGAAAACGAGTAATGGTAAGAAGTCTATAAAAGACATGTTCTCTGACATGTTCTCTGAATCCTTGGTATTTGTTACTTCTGGGAGCTTTTCCTGATCGGCTAGATACTGCGCCTTGACACCAGCGGCGAGATACACATACATGCATACATACAACTTCAAAAAGATCACCAGTCTTATACAGATTCACCACAGGAAGGAAACATAGATGAAGCCCCTATACTCCAGGCAGCGCAGAGTTAAACAGCCTCCAGGTCTGTCGCATGTCCAGTACACAATCGATATATCGTGAATTTTTCAATTGAAAAATCCCCCGTGTCAACGTAAAGGTAAAAATATCTGGATTTCAGTAGGAAAATTCTTCAATTTTTTTAATCTCTAGTTTTCAGGTACAAACGCCCTTTTATAGAAGAAAACATTATACAATAATGTAATGTATCGTGTTTTCTTCTGTAGAAATTCAGGTCACTGTGTATCAAATATCTTTCAGAGTTATTGTCTGAATCCCGATATACATGCTAAAAGATACAACTACATTAAGTTTTGTCCATGAGTGTATCTTTCAGAGTTATTGTCTGAATCCCGATATACATGCTAAAAGGTACAACTTCCTTAAGTTTTGTCCATGAGTGTATCTTTCAGAGTTATTGTCTGAATCCCGATATATATGATAAAAGGTACAACTTCCTTAAGTTTTGTCCATGAGTGTATCTTTCAGAGTTATTGTCTGAATCCCGATATATATGATAAAAGGTACAACTTCCTTAAGTTTTGTCCATGAGTGTATCTTTCAGAGTTATTGTCTGAATCCCGATATATATGATAAAAGGAACAACTTCCTTAAGTTTTGTCCATGAGTGTATCTTTCAGAGTTATTGTCTGAATCCCGATATACATGCTAAATGGTACAACTTCCTTAAGTTTTGTCCATGAGTGTATCTTTCAGAGTTATTGTCTGAATCCCGATATACATGCTAAAAGGTACAACTTCCTTAAGTTTTGTCCATGAGTGTATCTTTCAGAGTTATTGTCTGAATCCCGATATACATGCTAAAAGGTACAACTTCCTTAAGTTTTGTCAATGAGTGTATCTTTCAGAGTTATTGTCTGAATCCCGATATACATGCTAAAAGGTACAACCTCCTTAAGTTTGTTCATGAGTGTATCTTCCAGAGTTTTTGTCTCAATCCCGATATACATCCTAAAAGGTACAACCTCCTTAAGTTTGTTCATGAGTGTATCTTCCAGAGTTTTTGTCTCAATCCCGATATACATCCTAAAAGGTACAACTATCTTAAGTTTTGTCCATGAGTTTATCTTTCAGAGTTATTGTCTGAATCTCGATATTTATGCTAAAAAAATTAATTCAAAAGGCATATATTAGATCAAAATATCATTTATTTTTCCAATATTTTTTATCAAATATATGTCTTTTTTTATTAAAGATCTATTTATGAATTGCTGTATTTTCAAAACATGCTAAAATGTACAAAAAAAAACTGTCGATATAAAATTATAAAACTTCCTAAAATTGTTCATTAGTGCATATCCTTGAAGGTTTAAAATTGATTTTCGAAATCTTTCAAATCATTTTTCTTTAAATATTTTAATAAATAAATTCAAGCGGAAAATTTATATCTTCTCCATTTCTTCAATTTAATAATACGGGCTAGAAGAAAACCTATTTGCTCATAGAAATAAGCACTTTATATATTGTTAGACTGAATTTACTGTGATGTGATATAGCATTTTACAATAGAGTAATTCTCTATGATACATAAAATAGACATGCAGGCTATATATTACAGTGGAGTTTTTAATAAAAGTTGGCTTTCTTGAACTGATGGATGGCACAAATAACTTTTTTGATGAAATTTTATAATTTTCTTTTCTTCATTCGTCTGCCATACAATAAACGCCATATATATATTTTATAGAATTTATATATTCATGGTATCTCGATGGTGAACTTGACATACGTCGGACCTGGAGGCTGTTGTGCTCTGTGATGTCTGTAGTATAGGAGCTCCATCTATGTTTACTTACTGTGGTGAATCTGTATAGTTCCGGTGGTCTTAATAAAGCTGTATGTGTGTGTATTCTGTTATATCGTCAGACCTGGAGGCTGTTGTTGGGTTCTGTGCTGCCTGGATTATAGAAGATCCATCTATGCTTCCTTCCTTTGGTGAATCTGTATAATACCGGTGGTCTTAATAAAACATTATGTGTGTGTATTCTGTTATATCGTCAGACCTGGAGGCTGTTGTGCCCTGTGCTGCCTGGAATATAGGAGCTCCATCTATGCTCTCCTCCTGTGGTGAATCTGTATAATACCGGTGGTCTTAATAAAACAGTATGTGTGTGTATTCTGTTATAACGTCGGACCTGGAGGCTTTTGTGCTCTGTGATGTCTGGAATATAGGAGATTCATCTATGTTTTCTTTCCTGTGGTGAATCTGTATAATACCGGTGATCTTAATAAAGCTGTATGTGTGTGTATTCTGTTATAACGTCGGACCTGGAGGCTGTTGGGCTCTGAGCTGTCTGGAGTATAGGATCTTCTTCTATGCTTTATTCCTGAGGTGAATCTGTATAAGAACGGTGGTCTTAATAAAACTGTATGTGCGTGTATTCTGTTATAACGTCGGACCTGAAGGCTGTTGGGTTCTGTGCTGCAAGAAATATAGGAGGTCCATCTATGTTTCCTTCTTGTAGTGAATCTGAATAAGATCTGTGGTCTAAATAAAGCTGTTCAGATATGTATCTGTGTATCTCGCTGGTGTCTAGGCTCAAGATTTAGGCAATGGTGTGAAACTATCAGAAGGAACAAATACCAAGGATTCAGAGAACATTTCTTTTATAGAGTTCTGACCATTACTTATTTTCCTCTTAATCAAGGTCCTATTCACACAGATCGTATTCCAGAATTGAGTCTTATCCTCAGAAGATTGGCCAAAGACCAAACACATCAAACGAGAGTTTCTGATTAATGATTGTTGTGTGGGTTGTTCGCTACCGACTGAATATTCTCATAATTCTGCTTTCCTCATCAATAAACTCTTTCTCAGACTTTATATTTGGGCAAACACGGTACAGTTGTGCATACATTTTAGAAATTGAAAAATAAACACCTGACAATTTCATATTCTTATTAATTTTCGCCTATTTATCGTATTTACCCAACTTTAAATTCAAATATTTTACGTCTTTTTATATGCTTATTTCCTCGGTTACCTTGTAAATGAAAAGATAAAGCTACTTGTGATTCTAATCCATAATCTAAATTATATCTCATCATTTTTACGCCTTTTTTATAATTAAGCTCCAATTATTAAAAAAATAATTATGTTGGAATATTACACAGAGTAACAATGGCTATAGATGAGCTCGTGTTTGAAAAGGAACTCGTATATAATTCATCAGGAAGCCACTAGAAACTAAATATTCAGTCGTAGAGGTACAGTCTACACCACGCTGACGAGGGCCAACAGCCTGAAACGCATTTGTGATTGGCTCTTCTTGATTTTTCAATAAAATGAGTTTGTAATATATCAGGAAATAAGTCAAATCAACGTTTGGGTGATTTTTACCCCACTAAATGGCGCTCTGTCATCTAAAAATTTCATGCGAACAAACAGGATATGACTTTTTCAAACTTTTATATTATATATTATTTACATTTTGAACTAGAAATAATATAGAAATATAGCTTCACAATTACGAAGAATTAAAAGGCTCACTATACATTTCTTTAAATATAAAAGTGAAATTCTTATAGACCTGAATTTCGTCAACTAATATGTTTTTCACTGTTAACTAAATACAGTTAAACCTGTCTATAGCGCCCCCTCTTGGGACTCACCAAAATAGGGTGCAATAGAGAGGGGATGCTATAGACAGGTCACTTTTAATGTAAATCTCGCATCGTCCTACATATTTAAAATCGGGCGCTATAGAGAGGAAGGCGCTATAAAAAGGTTTAACTGTATATATGAAAATATCCGTGTTAATGTAATAATTCTCCAATAATATATATAGGTAATATTCGTTTAAAATACAAGGGTCACTCTAAAAGTTTTTGCAATCAATATTAAATAATTATATATTAATAAATTAATTATACCATTGAAATCTTTTACATCGGGTACATCAAAATAAGAAACTTAATTTTTATCCATGAGTGTAATTATAATGGCACAAAATAATACAGATATATATATCCATAGAAACATAGGGCGTCCCGTCAAAATAAGCGTCAAAACCAGACGCCATCTATTGACCGTCGCCGCAACTAGCGGTCTCGGGTCGGTGACAAAGCCACAACACCAGTTTTGGAAAACTGATAAACGTCCACCTAGAGACCATGGTTTCGGGTTAATTGCCTTCGTAAGTCTAGGACGGACTTTATTCCATGAGATCCACACGGGATCTTATGGAATCTTGACACCTTGCCAGCTAAATACCTCTTTGTCAGATTGTGAAGATTCCATTAGATCCCGTGGGGATCTCATGGAATCAAGTCCGCCCTAGACTGACAAGGGCCATTATCCCGAAACCATGGTCTCTAGGTGGACTCTTCTCAGTTTTCCAAAGCTGGTGTTGTGGCTTTGTCATCGACTCGAGGCCGCTAGTTGCGGCGACGGTCAATAGATGGCGTCAGAGTTTACGGGAGAGGCGCCCTATGCTTTTATGGATCAATTTCCTCCCGGCAAATTTTCTATCTAGATATACATAAGAAGAATAGATATTGCTTCTTTTTAACGATAATAATAGAGTTTGTTTAAAGGTCAATAGTCTACCGGAAAATAATCATATAAAAAAGCATAAAAATGATGAGATACAATTTAGATTTTAGATTAAAATCACAAGTGAATTTATCTTTTCATTTACAAGGTAACCGAGAAAATAACCATATAAAAAGACGTAAAAATAACATGATTCTCCGATAACACCTTTTTCCTTTTTTAAAAGACTATAATTTGATGCAATAGGAACTTGATGACTCTAATAATATATTGGGGAATGTCGTAAAAATGTTGATTAATTAAGAATATAGGTATCGGTTGGAAAGAAAATAGAAGTAGAGAAGAATGTGTAGCTGTGATTTGAAGTTAAAATGACATAATTGATTCGAGCTATAGACAGATTATAGACGCTTACGATTATTATTTTTTTAATTTAAACAATTTGTACTGCTCTTACTGCAATGGAGAAATTGATGAGAGGACTAGATTAAACTGGTAAAATCGCTGGAAGGGTTCACAAATGATGAGCCAGGCCCTTCAAATAATTTTTACATTGCAGTAAGGGCAGTAGAAATTGTTTCATTTTAAAAAGAATCATACACGTCTATAATAGTTTCGAATTTTCATAACAGATGGCGCGCTAATGCATTATAATAGAATGGACAAAGCTCATTAATACGTTGTAGCTTGACAAAAGAACAATTTCCGTGAGCACAAAATATTTTTAGGACTTTATTTAAACCAAATGAATAAAAGAATTACAGAATAATACAAAGCAAAAACAACAATAAAGAAAACAGCAGTTACAAACTCACCAACTGCAGCACAGTGAACGAAAGCAGGAGCAGATCAGGAGACAGAAGTTGGTAGAATCTTCCACGAAATACACCGGCGGTAAGCAGAAGTCTGGCCTATAGAGACAACAGCTCACGCTTCTTGGAGCACACCACGTAGCTAGACCCAGCGTAATGGACCTTAATTTTTTTTTCGACTTTCGTAAACGAAACCTATTATTTTAACATAGCTATACTGTAAGGAGCACTTTAAATTAATTTTACACTCATTAAAAGACTTAAGATTTTGTACCTTTCAGCATGTATATCTGGATTCAGACAATAACTCTGAAATATACACTCATGGACAAAACTTGAGGAAGTTGTATCTTTCAGCATGCATTTCGGGATTCATACAATAACTCTGAAAGATACACTCATGGACAAAACTTAAGGAAGTTGTCCCTTTTAGCATGTATAAAGGGATTCAGACAATAACGCTTAAAGATACACTCATGGACAAAACTTAAGGAAGTTGTACCTTTCAGCATGTATATCGGGATTCAGACAATAACTATGAAAGATGCACTCATTGACAAAACTTAAGGAAGTTGTACCTTTCAGCATGTATATCGGGATTCAGACAATAACTCTGAAAGATACACTCATGAATAAAACTTAAGGAAGTTGTAGTTTTAGCATGTATATCGGGATTCAGACAATAACTCTGAAAGATACACTCATGGACAAAACATAAGGTAGTTGTACCTTTTAGCCAGTATATCTGATTTCAAAAAATAATTATGAAAGATACAAGACTAATGAAGATGAAAGACACTTGTATTTGACACACAGTGATCTTTATTGAAGAAACATAAGATAACCAAATTGGACAAAATTACCTCTGTCTCCTTGAAAAATACCGATGACTGGCAAAATTAAAGACTTTCAACTTACATAGGTTATGTACATAAGTATATGTTATAACTTATTATTATACATCAAACACTATATATATTTAACTTTATTTCAAATTTACAGTAAGGTCTCATTATTGAGATAAATGTTGTCCCAAAATCGATGTATCAATCCATTCCAATACCACAATGCCATCAGTAATTAAGGAGGAAGATATAGCGGCAAATGGGCAACCATAGTGTGTGGGATTGAAGCGCCAATTAGAGTCGAGTAATTAACTTAGCCCACCTATACAATTCTGTCTATACCAACCCACTCTAAACCTTCCTCAGTTTCCCTGGTAACTCCTTCCTGCCTGTCTTCCTCCTTCTAATTTACCTCTAATCTATTTTTTCAAATATTTATCCTGAATTTATATATCGCCTCAATAAAATTATTTTTCACACTTTTATTATTTAACCTCCCTCTCATATATGTACACATAGATATATGAAAAACAATAGAAAAAAAAATAATAAAAAGGCATATATTATGGATTGAATATGTATATTTCTTCTCAATGTATAATTTTCTTACAACATAAACCTTAGATTATTAAAACATTGGATCCGTAAACATGAGGGCAACCATTACATTACTCTATTTTTCATATAACATTTTTGTAAACAAAAAATGTGATGATGATAAATTCAATGAATATTTACACAATGATAGAAAAATTATATTAAACCTTTATATAAACGTAAATATTCTAACTAAATTAAACAGAATAAAATATTTTTTTTGCCAATATTTCGGTTTGATGAATGCCACCCTTTATTAAGGCATTACATTTTTGTTTAAACAAATTATAAAGCGCTGAGTTTGTTAATACAAAATTGTAATGCCTTGATAAAGGTTGGCGTTCAGCCAACCGAAATATTGGCAATAAAACCTTTTATTCAATACATAATATATGCCTTTTTATTATCATATATAAGAATTTATTTCACCTTAATAACATTTAACAAAAATATTTCTCCCCTTTTTTATAGCCTCCATCTTTTACATATATACATAGATATATGTTATAACACCTTGATAAAGGTTGGCGTTCAGCCAACTGAAATATTGGTAAAATAAATTATATTTTGATCCAATATATATCTTTTTAATTGAATAGATATATATTATATAATTTTGGAATATTTTTTTTTAGTGTGGCATAAATACACAGGTAATCAAATGTTTTAAGTTTAAAAATGTGCAAAAATGATAATCTTTTACAAGGGATAATCTGTAAGAATGTGGTAAAGGTTAAAATCTTTTTCAGCTCCTCCTTTGATGCCGTCTTTATCTCGTCAAGCGTAGCGTAACGTCGTCCTTTCATGGGCCTCTTCAGTTTAGAGAACAAGAAAAAGTCACAGGGGGCCAGATCTGGGGAATACGGCGGCTGCGGCATCATTAGTGTGTTGCTTTGGCCAAAAAGTCGCGCACAAGCAACGATGTGTGAGCAGGGCGGTTATCGTGTTGCAAAAGCCAATTTTTGTTCTTCCACAAATCCGGGCGTTTCTGGCGGATTGCTTCGCGAAAATTGCGCATAACTTGCAGATAATATTCCTTATTGACCGTTCTACCCTGTGGCAAGAACTCATGATGCACCACGCCCCTGCAATCGAAGAAAACTGTCAGCAAAACTTTCACATTCGACCGAACTTGGCGCGCTTTTTTCGGTCTTGTTTCGTGCGGCAGCTTCCATTGAGATGATTGAGCTTTGGTTTCCACGTCATAACCGTAAACCCACGCTTCGTCTCCAGTTATGACCCTCTGGAGCAAATTTGGGTCGTCGCGGACAGAGTCCAACATCTCATTAGCAATGTTCATGCGATGCTGTTTTTGGTCGCAATTGAGCAATTTTGGTACGAATTTCGCGGCGACCCGTCTCATGCCCAAATCATTGATAAAAATCGAATGGCACGAGCCAATCGATATGTTTAGGTCCTCAGCAACTTCTCTAACGGTGATTCGACGATTGGCCAATATCATTTTCTCCACTTCATTAATTTTTTCGTCTATTGTTGAAGTACTCGGGCGTCCGGCACGCTCTTCGTCGTTCACATCTTCTCGGCCTTCGGTCCAAGGTAACTTCTCCGTATGCCACAGTCAACATTCGGAATCCATCCGCGCACTTAATTTCGTTTTTCACACAAAATTTGATACAGGTTCTTTGATCCTTTTTTTTAATAGGTAAAAATCGAAGACGATCCAAAACACCTGCAAGCAAAGCAGTTGTCAACAACTAAGTGAACATTCAAAATGGCCGAGCTTGTCGGCATAAGTGAGAGACATGAGTACCAACATAAAGCCACAAAAAGATCGAAATACGAATATACGTAACCCGCGAAAATTCAAAGGTCGCGATACTTTTTGAACACACCTCGTACATAGTTCTTAAAATTAAGGTTACTTCGGCCAGTAAATTCGGTGGTTAAAATATAAAGAATGATCATTATTTCCCTCCTTTTCATAATTGTCTTTAATTGCCTTGCCAACTTGAATAACTCGGGACCAAAAAAATGTCGTACAAAATTTGGAATATCGAGTAAGAACGCCCTTGCAGTTTTACAATAATTTTTAACGCATTACCAAATGTTTTAATTTTTGTTTGCTTCTTTCGAGGACAAAGGATTTTTGTCGATACGTCGAATTAATAAAAATATTTACTTGTCTAAGTATCTTTGATTTTAAGAACTATTCTCTTGTAATTATTGGAATTCACAATCCTAACAACAAGGAAGACCAAATGTCCAATTAATCTGCTAAAATATCTGTTAAATAAGGTTTGTTGTAGAGGTTTAAACCTCCAAGTTGGCGTGTGAGTTAGCGTGATTCTAGTTTTTCCACGCAACATCCTCATTAGATGAAACAGATGTAAAACTGGATGCAGAATTTCTACTACTGTGAAGTTATCGAGACTTACTTCCACCATGGTGAAAAGTTATAAATGAAAACCTTTAAACCTCTCTTTCACTTTTAAAAAGCGCTTATAATAATTTTAAAGGCTATAAAATCTTAATTTTCAGCATAATATTGCGACAATGAGAGTTTTATATATCACATATTGAAATCCTAGCAACGCATTTTTTCTCAACTCAACACTAAATATTGAAGCCAAGGTATATTCCATGTTTATATTTATATTAATCTAGCTTAGTATGAAAGTGGGGTCGATGGTCGAGTGGTCTAAACCGTTAGTTTTCGACCGCTACGACTCAGGTTCGAATCCCGTATTGGGCACTTTTTTTCTAATACAAAAAATGCTCCAATTGCCCCCGATTCTTGCAAAGGTTCAACCCTACCTGAAAGGGCAAATAACTAAACGGGGTTCTGGCACATTTGTAAGTGTAAAAGCCGATCTGCTTTTCACATGTAAAGATATGTGGTGTACTTACAATAAAATCAGTCGCCAACTTCTACAGACCATGATTATCATGGGGGTCAGTGGAAAGATGGTCTAAACCGTTGGTTTTCAATCGCTACAACCCGGGTTCTATTCCCGCATTGGGAACTTTTTCTGATAATAAAAAAAAAATGCTCCAATGGCCCCCGATTCTTGCAAAAGTCCAACATCACCAGCCAGTGCAAGTAACTAAATGGAATCTATTACACTTGTAAGTGCAAAAGACGAACTGATTTACACATGTGTAGACATGAGATGTACTTATGATTATCATAGACTGTACTATGTGTAGACATGTGGTGTACTTATAGTAAATGTAGTCGATAACTCTACCCACCATGATTATAATGGCCTGTACTATGTGTAGACATGTGGTGTACTCACAGTAAAAGCAATCGTTAATTTCTACCCACCATGATTATCTTGTCCCGTACCATGTATAGATATCTGGTGTACTTACAGTATCAGCAAGCGTCAACTTTAACCCACCATGATTATCATGGCCTGTACCACGTGTACTAAGAATAATAATAGAAAAGGGATGGTGGATGTTAGGCAAGCAGCAGTGAAGTGTGTGTTAAATCTATTTCAGGATGTGTGGTTAGAGAGACTCTATATTTATTGCCGACTGAGTTATAGCTCTCGGTGTGAGAAATAGACAGCGTTCCTTTCCTCTATTTATCTCTCTGCTTTCTTTTCCCATTAGAATCTATCCTACTTAGTTGTAGTCCTAAAGACAACAAACAGTTATTTATATTCTGTGAAATTTCTATTACTATAATTATATACTTTGAAATAACCATTTCCCTAAGTTTTTAGATTGAAATTAGTTCTGAAATTTATCAATTAGATTTTTAATCTATATTTCATTTTAGTTATATACAATCATGGAGACAAAATTTAAGGAATTGAAATACATTTACTCTTGCCTGTCGTCTGTTTTCTTTTTTTTTTTTTGAAGGAGAAAAAGGCTATTCAAACTTGGTTATCTCGTGTGTCTTCAATAAAGCTCACTGTAATATTTTTCAGAGTTATTTTCTGAATCCCAATATACATGCTAAAAGGTACAAATTCTTTAAGTTTTGTTCATTAATGTATCTTTCAAAGTTATTGTCTGAATCCCGATATACATGCTAAAAGGATCAATTTTCTTAAGATTTGTCCATGAGTATATCTTCCAGAGTTATTGTCTGAATCCCGATATAACATGCTGAAAGGTACAACTTCCTTGAATTTTGTTCATGAGTGCATCTTTCAGAGTTATTGTTTCAATCCCGATATACATGCTAAAAGGTACAACTTCCTTAAGTTTTGTCCATGAGTGTATATTTCAGAGTTATTGTTTGAATCCCGACATACATGTTAAAAGGTACAACTTCCTTAAATTTTGTCCATGAGTGTATCTTTCAGAGTTATTGTCTGAATCCCGACATACATGCTAAAAGGTAGAAATTCCTTAAGTTTTGTCCATGAGTGTATCTTTCAGAGTTATTGTCTCAATCCAGATATACATGCTAAAAGGTACAACTTCCTTAAGTTTTGTCCATGAGTGTATCTTTCAGAGTTATTGTCTGAATCCCGATATACATGTTAAAAGGTAAAACTTCTTTAAGTTTTGTCTATGAGTGCATCTTTCTGAGTTATTGTTTCAATCCCGATATACACGCTAAAAGGTACAACTTCCTTAAGTTTTGTCCATGATGTATTTTTCAGAGTTATTGTCTGAATCCTGATATACATGCTAAAAGATACAACTTCCTTAAGTTTTGTCCATGAGTGTATCTTTCAGAGTTATTGTTTGAATCCCGACATACATGTTAGAAGGTACAACTTCCTTAAATTTTGTCCTTGAGTGTATCTTTCAGAGTTATTGCTCAATCCCGATATTCATGTTAAAAGGTACAACTTCCTTAAGTTTTGTCCATGAGTGTTTCTCTCAGAGTTATTGTCTGAATCCCGATATACATGTTAAAAGTACAACTTCTATTTGTTTTGTCTATGAGTGCATCTTTCAGAGTTATTGTTTCAATCCCGATATACACGCTAAAAGGTACAACTTCCTTAAGTTTTGTCCATGATGTATTTTTCAGAGTTATTGTATGAATCTTAATATTTATGCTAAAAGGTACAACTTCCTTAGGTTTTGTCCATGAGTGTATCTTTCAGAGTTATTGTTTGAATCCCGACATACATGTTAAAAAGTACAACTTCTTTAAATTTTGTCCATGAGTGTATCTTTCAGAGTTATTGTTTCAATCCCGATATACATGCTAAAAGGTACAACTTCCTTAAGTTTTGTCCATGATGTATTTTTCAGGGTTATTGTCTGAATCCTGATATACATGCTAAAAGGTACAACTTCCTTAAGTTTTCTCCATGAGTGTATCTTTCAGAGTTATTGTCTGAATCCAGACATACATGTTAAAAGGTACTACTTCCTTAAATTTTGTCCTTGAGTGTATCTTTCAGTGTTATTGTCTGAATCCCGATACACATGCTAAAAGGTAAAAGTACCTTAAGTTTTGTCCATGAGTGTATCTTTCAGAGTTATTGTCTCAATCCCGATATACATGCTAAAAGGTACAACTTCCTTAAGTTTTGTCCATGAGTGTTTCTCTCAGAGTTATTGTCTCAATCCCGATATACATGTTAAAAGGTACAACTTCGTTAAGTTTTGTCCATGAGTGTATCTTTCAGAGTTATTGTCTGAATCCCGATATACATGTTAAAAGGTACAACTTCCTTAAGTTTTGTCCATGAGTGTATCTTTCAGAGTTATTGTCTGAATCCCGATATACATGTTAAAAGGTAAAATTCTTTAAGTTTTGTCTATGAGTGCATCTTTCAGAGTTATTGTTTCAATCCCGATATACATGCTAAAAGGTACAACTTCCTTAAATTTTGTCCTTGAGTGTATCTTTCAGAGTTATTGGCTGAATCCCGATATACATGCTAAAAGGTACAAAATCCTTAAGTTTTGTCCATGAGTGTATCTTTCAGAGTTATTGTCTCAATCCCGATATACATGCTGAAAGGTACAACTTCCTTAAATTTTGTCCATGAGTGTGTCTCTCAGAGTTATCGTCTGAATACCGATATACATGTTAAAAGGTACAACTTCCTTAAGTTTAGTCCATGAGTGTTTCTCTCAGAGTTATTGACTCAATCCCGAATATACATGTTAAAAGGTACAACTTCGTTAAGTTTTGTCCATGAGTGTATCTTTCAGAGTTATTGTCTGAATCCCGACATACAATCTAGAAGGTAAAGCTTCCTTAAGTTTTGTCCATGAGTGTATCTTTCAGAGTTCCTGTCTGAATACCGATATACATGCTGAAAGGTAAAACTCCTTAAGTTTTGTCCATGAGTGTATCTTTCAGAGTTATTGTCTGAATCCCGATATACATGCTAAAAGGTACAACCTTTGTTTTGTACAAGTTTTGTCCATGAGAGTATATTTTTCAATGTTTATCTCTTTAGGCTTGAATTAAAAAAGGACACATTCGGTTAAAAGTTTATAATTAATTCCTGGATCTTAATTTATATGTAGATTTAATGAGTAATATAAGAGAGAGAGAGAGAGAGAATTTTTATAAAAATAAATTTTAATCAGATATTCAAATCATTGGGTCAGAATAGAAACCCAATTTTCTGCATCCATATAAAGTATTGTAACATTAAAGCTATAGAAGGTTGAATTTTAATGAATTTAAAAAATGATATTAATATAATAAAAGTCTTCCAGATAGAGGGGAGATATAGAGAACCTCTGTAGTTGTTCGTCATTTGTTGAATATTAAAGGAATACGAGAAGAGTAATGAGTTGAATAAAAGATTAATGAGAGAACCATGATAATTCTACAAGGCCGCAGTCACCATGCGGAGGAAATTAATAGAATTGCGGAATGTCGTGGTCCATTTTAATGAGGAAAGCGAAGACTAGAACGCGGCTGATTCCACACTCGTCTTTTCAGTGATACGCTAACCTTGACGTATGTACGGTGGAATTTGTGGCCATTGGACATGTGTCGGACCTGGAGGCTGTTGTTGGGTGCTGAGTTGCCTGGAGTACAGGAGCTTCATCTATGTTTTCTTCCTTTGGTTAATCTGTATAAGACCGGTGGTCTTAATAAAGTCGTTTGTTAATGTATATTTTATTCTCGTGGACATGTGTCGGACCTGGAGGCTGTTGTTGGGATCTGTGCTGTCTGGAGTATAGGAACTCCATCTATGCTTCCTTCCTGTGGTGAATCTGTATAAACCGGTGGTCTTAATAAAGCTGTATGTGTGTATTTGTTGGTGGAATTTGTGGCCACTGGACATGTGTCGGATCTGGAGGCTGTTGTTGGGTTCTGTGCAGCCAGGAGTATATGAGCTCCATCTATGCTTCCCTTCTACGGTGAATCTGTATAAGACCGGTGGTCTTAATAAATCTGTATGTGTGGAAAAGGGATTTTCTTTTTATCTACTCTCTTAATGAGAGATGATAATATTTTGCTATGGTTAATAGATTCTCATACAAAGACAGTCTAAGATTTTTCTTCTTTCTCTCTTTTTTGGACTCAATCATATTAGGGTATCAAGCTTGTAAAGCTTGAGACTTTTGATGGTGATTGCCGGAGATGATTAGAGCATATCAATAGATGAGTCAATACAGTCAATAATGTATTTTGGGGTTGCAGGTTGACACTTAGTACATAGTGGGAAAACCTTGCAACCATTCTGGAAAGTCATTATCTGTAGATGACTAGACTTAAGTCTGGGAATCAAAGACTGTTGTTCTCTTGGGAGGACAGAACCGTTGTTTGTCCCTCCTGCTCTGTACCGGTCATGTGCAGGATTAGATTTCCATTCCTGCAGGCATTGGGTTTTGATGGTACGGAGAAAGTCTCTTTCATCTAGTTGGGTGGTAGATTCTCTGTCTGAGATTAATTTAAGGCACTCTTCCTTCGTCAGAATGCCTATATGTATTTGACCATTTTAGGAATGATTGATAATCAACGAATAGTTAATATTTATTCCGAATTAAATCTGAATACTCAATATATTAAGATGCACTAGAGCGCCATCTGTTATGAAAATTCGAAACTATTTTAGACGCGTAAGATTCTTTTTGAAATTAAACAATACCCTTACTGCAATGGAAAAAATTAATGGGAGGGCCTGGCTCATCAGTGGTGATCCCTCCCTGCGGTTTTGCCAGTTCAATCTACCATACTGTGGCTAGACTCTTTGAATGGATATTTTAGATGAACTATGAAAATATTGTTGCAGGACTCTTGTTGATTAAACTGGCGAAACCGCTGGGAGGGTTCACCACTGATAAGCGAAGCCCTCCCAATAATTTTTCCATTGCAGTAAGGGCAGTAGAAATTGTCCGATTTCAAAAATAATTTTACGCGTATAAAATAGTTTCGAACTTAATCTTTCATTAATTCATTAAAAGAAATTTTTCATATAACACACTCTTTCAGAATAAAATATAACTTTGCAAATGTTAATCATATTAATATTTGTGGATCAATATAATTGCTAATTCTAATATATGAACTATATATTGTATATTACGTTTAAATGTCATGGGTAGAAAAAGCCCCATATACAAGACGAGTTTAAATTGCAAAAAAGTTTCCTTTCACTCTCCTTTCTTCAAAGGATCCTTTGTGTTAAACTTCCAAAAATAAACTCGTCTCGAAGTTCAAATTTTAGATTCGTTTGCAATTGTTGTTTCATCAATATTTTTTATGATACTTTTTGTATGAAAATTGATTTTTTAAAAGTCCGTAGAAATTATCTTATTTTTTATATTAATAAAGATATTTATATATTTTTTTGAAAATAGAACAAATCACTTCAGAGCAGACAAACTTTAATATATTATAACACCTTGATAAAGGTTGGCTTTCAGCCAACTGATATATTGGTAAAATAAATGATATTTATATCCAATATATGCCTTTTTAATTAAAGATTTATTTATGGATTGCTTTATTTTCAAAAGAATATTGAAAGATGATGAAGAGAATAACAAATAAATGACATCAAATGATAGACTATGTAAAAAAGGTAAGGTATGGAAAGTTGGTGGTTCATCAAGGTAATGTAGGGAACATTCACTGTTTCAATATTAAACTCCATAGTCATTAGGTGAAATGCAAACACCAATAAAGTGGTGCCACATTGTCCAACTGGGACAATCCTATAATGGATGAATTTATCTAATTGAATTCTTATCCTTGGAAACAACCTTTTAACTCTGGATTAGACATTGTTGATGCCTATTTCATCAATATACCTTTTCTTTGTGGATAGAATTCTTTATATAAATTGTAACAAAGAGTATTTATTAATTTTATTATTTTTATTAAAAAAGTCGTCATTTTTATATTTATATTTTTCTACTCTATAAATTTCCTTCATCGCTTATCTTTTATTTATCATTCATAGTTTGTTCTTGCCTTAAATAAATTGTTGTATCCTCCTGAAGTTTTTGTCTTCCTTAATTTTCCACGTGGCAATAGTGTCACTGAATAATTATTATAAATATTCTGTTATCAGTTTATCATCATAAATATTTGTCTAGTTATTATCCTTTTACCATGCTTATAGATTATCACTTGTAAATTAATTAACACATTTTACTTTCTATAGATTTAATCAATAAATTATTTTTGACTTAAACTTTTGGAATACTTGTCTTCTTTACCGTAACAATATGTTATGATACACTTTTTGTCAGCTTGCTATTACAGTAGAAATTTGATAAAATGAACATCTTCTATTCTAAAACGTCTTTAAATACGAATCTTAGTCCTTAGTACACACACACACAAAGCCTTTATTAAGACGTTAGTCTTATACAGATTCTCCGTACAAGGTGCAATAGGTCCTTAGTATATTTCTTATAAATAAAATATTCGTTTTAGAATCAAATTTTTAGATATTTCGAATTTTTTTTTAGGTCCCTTGGGCTTCAAGTTATGCAAGTTCAACTGTATATTGTATATTACTGAGGTAGATATTGTCAAATAGCTCCATCCAGATGGGACAACTGTCAATCATCCCTGGACCCCGGGAGGGGGGAAGCTGATATGTAAATAAGGAAAACGGGACGGTGGCTAACGCCGTTCATTAGGATTAACTTTTAACTTGGGTAAGTTGTACAAAACTCTCTCTCTCTCCCTACAACTACCCCTTGTAATAAATTATTTATTCCCAAATTTGCCCTTGCTTTATTTATCTCCGCGACATATTTTGGTGGAGACGCTGGGTAGCGTGACGGAACTTCGAAGAAGTCGACGTCTACAGGGACGTGAACCAATTCTTCAACCTTTGCCACAACGAATAGAAATGGAAGACGACCACAGACCTACTGTTAACGGATCCTACCTCCCTTGTCAACGCCAACGAGATCCTTCTACCTTTTCTGGAGATGGAAATATAAACCCTGGACAGTGGTTGAAAGAGTACGAGAGAGTTTCGAAGTACAACAGATGGGACGAGACCATGAAGCTTGCCAACGTCGTATTTTACTTGAACGGAACTGCTGGAAGGTGGTTTGATAATAACGAAGAATCACTCAACTCGTGGAGAAGCTTTGAAGACGCATTCCGCGGTGTGTTCGGACTGCAAGAGGATTCTGCTCGACGCGCCGAGGAAGTTCTGAAGTCAAGAGCACAGAAGGCCGAAGAATCCAGCGAGTCATACATCCAGGAGATTCTTAGTCTCTGCCACCAGGTGAACCCTCGCATGGAAGAAGGTGAGATAGTTGCTCACATTATAAAGGGAATTTCGGAGGACACATACCAGGTATTGGTGGCGAAAGACATACAGACGGTAGATGAGATCCTGAAGTTCTGCCGTCATCTGACAACCGTCAAGCAGCGCAGGATCGGCCGTACGAAATTCGCCAGGTTGTCAAACGTAATGCCCATTTCGTGTGTTGACGACTCAGACGACTTGGCCGGCTTAATTCGCCGCATCGTTAGAGAAGAGATACAAAAGGTTTTCTCAGCACCTGAAGTGATCAATCCTCTCCGAGAGGTGAACGCCCTGGAACAGACTGTGAGGGAAGAGGTCAGCCGTGCTCTACAACCTACCAGACCACAAGTCAACGTGGTACAACAACAACCACGAACGCCCTATTATAATATCGACCGACCAACCCAACCCAGGAAGACGGAACATTGGAGAACCTACGACGACAAACCTATCTGCTTCCACTGCGGACGACCCGGACATGTCGTCCGTTATTGTAGGGAACGACGGCAGGTCTTCGCTGAAGCCAGGACAAGGAATGGCGGAGAAGGAAGAAATGTTGGATTTTCGAGTCGACCCCCGAGATATGACGCCGACGACGACTATGTAACGCCCCAAACCTCGACGTACTTCTACCGGAGCTCTTCCCCACATCCAAGCCGCGCAAGGTCGCCAGCCCGAAGACAATCCCAGTCGCCAACCCGTCGTTTCAGCCGTTCTCCCAAGCCTCAGAATGTGAAAAACTAAGTGGAGCGGCTTCTAACGGGGGTGAGGTCGCCATTGAGGAAAATCCTCCAGGGTATATCGCCGCTAAATTAAAAGAAAATTTTGTTATGGTCGAAATAAATGGACGCAAAATTAAAGCATTGGTGGATTCAGGAGCCGACTTTTCTGTTATTTCAGACAAATTTCGACGCGAACTAAAGACACCTCTCTTCAAAGAACCAGGTCCCATTCTTAAAGCCGCAAATAAAAATTTAATAGAGACCATAGGAAAATGTGTCCTGAACATAGAAGTTAATGGTCTGAAGATATCCTTTGAATTCGTTGTTATGGTGGAATGCAGCCATGACATCATATTCGGATGGGACTTCTTCAAGGCCACCGAAGCCGTCATTGATTGTGGCAGAAATGAACTCCATCTCGGGGAAACCTCCGTCCTGGAATCTCGAGAGGAGGAAAACCAGAGATTGTTTGCTTCCGACGACTTTGTCATCCCGCCTAAATCAATAAAGAAGATCAGTGTGATAAACGAAGAAGTATGCGGTGTTAGAGATGTTTTAGTCTCAACTTCTAAGGACTTATTATTAAGAAAAGAAGTTCTTATACCAAACTCATTGGTTACATTTCGACACGGCCGAGGTAGCATTTGGGTGGCGAATGGAGCGTCTTGGCCGCAACTGATTCCATCAGGAATGAATATGTGCACCATGGAAAGTTATGAGAATGGGAATATCTGCAGTCTTATTGAATCCAGCGATAAGTTACAAGAAACGCAGCTAAAGTCACGTGAATGGTCACAGAAGATAAACCTTACTCTAGATCCAGGGCTGTCTGAAATTCAAAGGTTACAGCTTGTTTCATGCCTTGACGAGTTTATCGACATATTTGACTTTGGGAGTACTTCTATTAAGCCCACCAGTACTGTGAAGCACAAGATAAACACAGGAGACCACTCTCCTATCAAACAGAGGCCCTATAGAGTAGCACCAAGTGAACGACGACTAATTCAAGATGAAGTGAATAAGATGATTGAAAATCACATCGTGAAGCCCTCTGAAAGTCCTTGGTCATCTCCAGTTATTCTAGTTCGAAAGAAAGACGGGACCTGGAGATTCTGCGTAGATTACCGTCGATTAAATAAGATAACAAAAAAAGATGTTTACCCTCTGCCACGCATTGACGATGCCTTGGATAGTTTAGCCGGCTCTAGTTACTTCTCCACGATGGATCTTCGGTCCGGGTATTGGCAGATTGAAGTGGACGAAAAAGACAGGGAGAAAACTGCTTTCATCACTCCAGATGGGTTGTATGAATTCCAAGTAATGCCTTTCGGTCTTTGTAACGCTCCAGCAACGTTTGAAAGGATGATAGATAGTGTTCTGGGCAGTCTTAAATGGAACATGTGCCTTTGCTACCTGGACGACATCGTAGTTTACGCACCTACCTTTGAGGAACATCTACGTCGTCTACAACTTGTATTAAGCTGCATCCAGAAAGCTGGACTAAGCTTGAACCACAAAAAGTGTCTTTTTGGATCAAGGAGGATAAAGATTTTGGGACACCTTGTTGACGCCAATGGAATTCATCCAGATCCAGATAAAGTTGAAGCCGTCTCTAAATTTCCGAGGCCAAGGAATATCTCTGAACTGAGGAGCTTTCTTGGATTATGTTCCTATTACCGAAGATTTATTGAGAACTTTGCCGACAAAGCTAGATCTTTGCATGACCTACTGAAGACTGAAAAACAATTTTATTGGGATGCAGCTCAAGAGAAAGCGTTTGAAGTCCTTAAAACAGCTCTAATTTCAGAGCCTGTCTTAGGACACTTTGATGAATCCGCTGATACCCATCTACACACGGATGCAAGCGGACATGGTATTGGAGCTGTTCTTCTACAAATACAAGGTGGAAAGGAGCGGCCTATAGCTTATGCATCTAGAAGCTTGACAAAGGCTGAAAATAACTATTCTACAACGGAAAAAGAATGCCTTGCTGTAGTCTGGTCTATTAGCAAATTCCGCCCATATTTGTTTGGTCGACCATTCACGGTTGTCACTGACCATCATTCTCTATGTTGGTTGGTAGGGCAGAAAGATCCATCTGGCCGTTTGGCAAGATGGGCGCTGAAGTTGCAAGAATTTGACGTGACCGTTATCTACAAGAGCGGACGCAAACATAAGGATGCCGATTGTCTGTCAAGGAGCCCGCTTGAGAACGATCCACCAAGTGCTGTGATGTCACTAACCAACGTCGATATAGAGCAGACTAAAGACCCGGATTTAGCTAAAATAATCGATAATTTAAACTCGGGCTACACCAGAAAGGAATTCAGCATTATCGACGGCATATTATACAAGAAAAACTATAGCACAACTGGAAGACCCTGGCTTATGATGATCCCTAAGCACTTAAGATCGGAAGTTATGGCAGATTTACATGACGCTCCTACAGCTGGGCATTTGGGTTTCGCCCGAACGTATGACAAAGTCAAGAAACGATTCTATTGGCCTGGCCTTTATAGAACTGTTCGCCAGTATGTAAGCCATTGTCGGGAGTGTCAACGAAGGAAGAAATTACCTCGACGTCCGGCTGGACAACTTGTATCCATACCGCCCGTAGAAAAGCCATTCTATAAGGTCGGGGTCGATCTCCTTGGAAGATTTCCAGTTTCTAAAGATGGAAACCGTTGGATCATTGTGTGCACCGATTATATGACAAGGTATGCCATAACGAAAGCGATCCCAGACGGAGGAGCAATCGAAACAGCTAAGTTCCTGGTTGAAGATGTTATCTTGAAGCATGGAGCTCCTAGAGAAATGATAACAGATCGCGGAAGAAATTTCATTTCTCAAGTAATAAAAGAGATCAATGCTCTGTGCGGAATTGTGCACAGATTTACAACGGCCTACCATCCCCAGACCAACGGCCTGACTGAAAGGTTCAACAAAACTCTGGGAGACATGTTGTCCATGTACACAGGTGTCGAGCAGAAGGACTGGGACCAAGTTTTACCCTACGTGACTTTTGCTTACAACACTGCTAAACAGGAGGCGACCGGCTACACTCCGTTCTTTCTTGTCCACGCCCGCGAGGCCGAGACCTACATCGATGCCGTACTACCCTACCTACCAGATGAGATCTCTGACGACTACGTTGGGGAACTTGTGACCAGAGCTGAGGAAGCGCGTCAACTCTCCCGATCACGCCTTCTACAATCACAGGCGAAAGACCGTAGACTTTACGACCAGAAACATACTCCAGTCTATTACCAGAAGGATGATCTTGTGTGGGTTTTTACTCCCATCCGAAAAGTAGGGCTCTCAGAAAAGCTACTGAAGAGATACTTCGGTCCCTACAAGGTGACCAAGAAGCTTTCAGAAGTTACGTATGAAGTAGAGCCCGTGGACCCGTCTCCCCGATCACGGAAATCCAAGGATATCGTTCATGTCATTCGGATGAAGCCCTACCTGGACCCTGAAGAACAACATTCCATTCTGCTAGGGAACACAGGCAGTGATAGATTTCCTTCCAGAACAAGGGCTGAGACAAGCTAATCAGCGGGTCGCTGTTTTTTCTAAAGAGGGAGTAATGTCAAATAGCTCCATCCAGATGGGACAACTGTCAATCATCCCTGGACCCCGGGAGGGGGGAAGCTGATATGTAAATAAGGAAAACGGGACGGTGGCTAACGCCGTTCATTAGGATTAACTTTTAACTTGGGTAAGTTGTACAAAACTCTCTCTCTCTCCCTACAACTACCCCTTGTAATAAATTATTTATTCCCAAATTTGCCCTTGCTTTATTTATCTCCGCGACAATATTATTTGCTTGAGATTTGATACATATGAAATATTTTGTATTGTTATGGAGTCGTGACATCTTGAAAAAAAAATACAATAAATCCATTTAGATCACAATTTTCTTTAATTGTGCTAATGACACAATTTAAGAAGAAATACCTTATTTAGGGCGAGTAGATAAAGAAAATAAAAGACGTATATAAAGACAAGTTATATAAAAATATTATTTATTTTCACAAATTACATTTCATAGATTAAACTACTCTGTAAAGTCGACCACCAGACGTCGCTGTTTTCCCTATAAAACCTAATGTTGTTGTTTCCCGTTGGCCGACTCAAACCTTTTGTAATTATGTAAATAATATTTTGTTTTCCTTTATTATATTCGTCTTAAAACAGGTAGTACTTTAACAAATTATGCATTTATGTTCTAAAAGCATAATTAAAGCTATTTGTGATCTTAACTATTTTTATCAATATTATTCTTTTCACACGACTGCAATCAATAACATAAAATGTTCATGTATACAAAATTCAAGCAACAGATAATAATTCTATATATAAATGTACACCAATACCTCGCTTTGCGTCGTTTCGTTTTGCGTTTTTTTCGAATTTGCGTCGCTGCTTAATTTTTACTGATTTTCACTGTGCGTCGTTAGATTTTCGAAGTTGCGTTGTTTTGGATTCGAGTCTTTAATTTTTTTTTTGAATTTTTTTTTCCTAAAATATGGCAACACCTTGGTTTTTGATTGCGCCTTTACATATTTTCACTTTGCGTCGTTTCAATTTGCGTCGGGTTTTTTTTTTTGGAACGTAACCCCGAGGCAAAGCGAGGTATGGGTGTAATTCCAAAATCAACAGAAAATATTTTTATAGTATAATATATATATCTACAAAAGGATTTGAGCCTGCCAACGAGATAAAGAGAGAATGTGGTTTTACGGGCTACCAAAGTGTATGATCCTTTTGAGCCCACACTTGAATGTAGCAATCAGACAATACACGGTAGCAATGTATCAAGGTGCTGCACGTCACCAAGGTTGTTAAAAAAAAAGTTGAGATTCCCCAGGCCAGGGAAGGAAAAAAAAGACAGATGTTGATTAGATAAGAAGATTAGAGGCCAACGTGAAACAACAATAAATTTTATAGGAAAAGCGGCGATATCTTGCGGTAAACTTAACAAAGTAGTTTGTTTCAGAAAATATTATTATAAAATGAAATAATTTTAATATGACATATATATTAACACAAAGCAATAACGCGCCATCTATACATATAAAATGAAAGGATTTAAAAGCACGAATGTTTCTTTTATACACAATACAAACTTCTACTGTCCTTATTTTTTCCTCGCAGTAAGGGCAGTATAAGTTTGTATTTTGTATCAAATAAACATTCGTGCTTTTAAATCTTTTCATTTTATATAACATATATATATTAATCACAATTTGAAATATTAATTTTTAACAATAAAAATTTGGATAAAGATCTCTTAAACTACTCATATTTGCAATTTAGTTTTTCATTTTGCATATGCTCTGAAGAATAAGAAGATTAGCATATAATCGATTTAAGCATTAAAAAAAACATTTAAAAGTATTTATAAGATTAGAAATTCGTTAAATTCATAATAAATCTTTTGGAATGTCTTGCTTTTCACATATATCAACATATAAGGATATATATTTCTAGTAATTATATAAATTAATATGAGATTATTTGAAGTACGAAATTAGTAGAGAATACTGGAAGTACAAGGAATTAGACTCACGGACAAAACTTAAGGAAATGGAAAGTCTTGGCTGTCGACAGTCAACTGTTTTTTTTTTTTTTTGAGAGAGAGGCAATTATGTTCACACTTGGTTATCTCATGTGTCTTCAAAAAAATTCACTGTGTATAAATATATTTCAGAGTTATTGTCTGAATCCCGATATACATGCTAAAAGGTACAACTTCCTTAAGTTTTTGTCCATGATTGTATATTTTAGAGTTATTGTCTGAATCTCGATATACATGGTAAAAGGTACAACTTCCTTAAGTTTTGTCCATGATGTATCTTTCAGTGTTATTGTCTGAAAACCGATATACATGCTAAAAGGTACAACTTCCTTAAGTTTTGTCCATGAGTATACATTTCAGAGTTTTTGTCTGAATCCCGATATATGTGCTAAAAGGTACAACTTTCATAAATTTTGTCTATGAATGTATCCGCCAGAGTTATTATCTCAATCCTGATATACATTCTAAAAGGTACAACTTCCTTAAGTTTTGTCTCTGGGTGAATTTATCCAATAATGAAGTACATTGTTAACATACGAGAGAAGAGCAAACATAAATTTTCTCTAAAGTATTGAGACGAGGCTTTAAAACATTTATAATCAATATATAAAATATTACTGAATATATATTCAGATTTCGATTAATATATTTTCATGTCTTAAACTTATATTAATGAATTATATGCAATATATATTTTTGGGAAACCTACAATTGATTGGTTGTTCAGTGAAAAATATGAAATATTCTCAACATGTTTTGTGATGTGTAAAATTTAAATATTATTTGAATTATAAAGGTTTTACACAACGTGTTCCTTATTTTAAAATCCCCTGACATTTTTTCGTATTTTTCTTATTTATTTCATATATATATGTCGTAAACCCGGATAAGCCAACAACTGAGTTGGAAGCAGTCGTGGTTGAGTGGCAAGGCGTGCAGAGTGGGAAGTCCGTAAGGGACAGTAAGGACAAAGTTTGGGATCAAAAGACGCTCTTCTAGTACGTCTCACGTGGCACCATGACCAGGAGAAATTTGAGGATTAACTGAGGAAAGTTCGGCGTCCTGCATGAAGCCGCGGAGGCAGAGAGGAGCCAAAACTGCGGCCACTAGGGCCGCCGTGAGACCTAGCACTGAGCGAGGCTGTCCGTAAATATCCACTGTAACCTAACTAACTGTCAACATCCAGACCAACGCCCCTTCTTTGTCCCTTCCTGGATCCCCCGGGTGTCCAGTGGCAAGCTGGTCTCAGTTTGAGACGACTAGAAAAGACGTCATACTTTATTACTTACATATCACATTGTTTAAATTACGATGTATATATATAATATAGCCACGTGGAATGAAAGGAAAGACAGACTTCAGTATGACACCGTAATTTATTTAAGTCAGGTACAAACTAAAATTGATAAAAGAAAAAACTAGATAAGCAATGAGGGAAGTTTACAAAGTAGCAAATTGTACATCAAAATTGAAACGCTGTTAATAAAATAATAAATACTATAGATAAATGCGACCTTAATAGTATTTATAATGGTTATAATTGACTATATTTTGTGTAATAGAGAAATCTATATCTAATATATATAAAAGACTCTAGGCATGGTTATTCTTGACTATGCATTGCATAGAAGCAATGACCCACTACATCTCTGAATGCACTATTGCTAACTATTCTTTCTCCAAGAATATTCAGAATAAAGTTTGATATTATTTTAAGATAAGAAAGCGTGGCTGCAAAATATTCGAAAATATATCATGTTACGGATCGATAATATTACCTTTTCTAACATAGCATAAAACAAATTGAGTTAAAATTTCAAAAGGAGATTACCTAATTATATATAGATAAATTTGAAAATTTTCAAAAAAGATTAAAGAAAAATATCAATTTTTCCTTGTGTATATTGAATTATTATTTGAAGAAAACATCTTTTCTCTTGAAATATAGTTTTCACAAATAGAAAAAGGTTTTGTCGTCTTTTGATCCAATAATAGAGACTGTAGGGTTATGCAGTCAGGCGTATAAGTTCTTTGAAATTGGCAATGTAGTGGCAGGAACAAACCTGGACCTTGTCCAAACTTCCCGATCGGATTTATTAATAAGGAATGGCAACAGGATCGATTGAAGGCAGATCAGAATTCCCGAGATGTTATTTAAATTCAATTCAGGCTAACAAGCTATTTGTTGGGTTTTCTGGAAAATAAACCGGGTGATCTTCCCTTATTTATTTACATATTTATACGATATACTTTCTTATTTTTTATTCAATTTGTTATTTTCAATTTCTATATTCTTTTGTTCGAAAAGTTATTCAAGCTTTGTGTGTATTATTCCTGTGTATTGAAACTCTTTTCAAATATTTATTGATAGATCATTAGAGATAAAAAGGAACTCGACCTTATGAAAATGACAATTAGTAGTGTATATGAATTCTTGGGCCTTTAAAAATTTGAATATTTTAAATTATTATTATTTTATTACTTTTATAACATATACATTTTGTAAAACGACATTTGAAAATTATCCCGCATGAGTTTCCTTTCAAAGAAAAATCAAAATTTATTTTAAGGAGAAATAAATTTTGATTTTTCGTTGAAAGGAAACTCAAGCGGGATAATTTTCAAATGTCGTTTTACAATCACAAGCCGAATTATATTGTTTTATATACATTTTGTATTCAGGTATTATTTTTATATTTTCTTTAATATTTTAAAGGTATTTGATTGGCAAATTTATATATAATATATGCAAAGTCAAGAATAACCATGCCCAAAAAAGTTTTCTATATACTCTAAACAATAAAATATGTTAAATAGGTACATTTATGGACAGAAATTAGGGAGGTTGTACATTTTAGCATCTATAACGGGAGTCAGACAAAAACTCAGTGACCTTTATTGAATTTACACGAGATAACCATGTGTGCACAAAATTGCCTTTGTCTCCTTCAAAAAAATAGACAACTGGGGTCATGAAAATATGAAACTTCCTTATGTTTAGTCCATGAGTGTATTTCTTTAATTGAAATCGGGTATATAGTGTTTACAATATATTTTTCATATTATTTTCAACTTCATTCACTGCGGAGAAACTGAACAAACTGCTCATCTCATCTATGACTGTCCTAACTTTACAGAAGTGAGACATCGTTCGTTCCCTGATTTAAATGATTTAACTCTTTTACCTCAGCCACTTTGTCTATATAATTCTATGAACTCTGGCGATTAATACATGTAAACTTTCGAATATTTAATTCTAAGTTTTAATTTGTTTGTTGTTTTGTAGCCTCCGTATTAGGTCCAAACATTTCAATATCGCGCCTGGTTGATCGATAAAAAAGTAAAAAAACTTAAATTCACAGAAATCTGTCCTATTTCTTGAATTTCAAACATGAATTCATGTGTGAAATCAAAAAAAAAAAACAAACAAAGGTAAATGAGAAGCCTGAAAATCCACAGACTTTGTATCACTTATCTTCGATGTATCTTATCCCTGTGATACGTATTGAATTAGATTTACGAAAGCTCTGTTTGTGTAATTTTGCTTTAGATAAAAATTACCTGAATCTTACGATTATTTTAAACTATTTAAAAATTCTAAAACCGCAATTCAAAATTAATTCCTGATTTTCGCTAATTCGTCTTGGACGATATTCTTCGGGCTAGAATATTGTTGTGTAATGTTAATCTATTTTGTCTCACTGGAATTTTTGACTGTAACGTTTCCTATTTAGAAATAAGTCACAAAACTTTGTGTTTTAATATTTAAATTAATTACAACAAGGTTAACTATAATACATAAACAAAAAAAAAACTTATGTAAAATTAGAGAAAAGAAGTACTGTATTGCCGACTGCCAAACTATGAAGAAAAATCAAATTTAAAATTTTACATAAATAAATACAAATAAGGAAATATTAAAATAATCTCCCGATATTGAACAATATGATGTATATACACTCATGGAGACAATACTGAAAGAGTGAAAAGAGGTTGATGTCTCCATTGTCGATTTAAAAAAAAAAAGACAGAGGCAATTTTGTTCACACCTGGTTTTCTCGTGTGTCTTCAATAAAGGTCACTGTAATATCTTTCAGAGTCATTGTCTGAATCCCAATAAACTTGCTAAAAGGTACAACTTCCTTAAGGTTTGTCCATGAAAATATATTTCAGAGTTATTGTCTGAATCCCGATATACATGCTAAAAGGTACAACTTCCTTAAGTTTTGTCCATGAGTATATCTTTTAGAGTTATTGTCTCAATCCCGATATACATGCTCAAGGTACAACTTCCTTAAGTTTTGTACATGAGTGTATCTTTCAGAGTTATTGTCTGAATCCCGATATACAAGGTATGTCCCATAAGTTCCCGGACTGGGTCCATAAAAAAAAAAGGTATGATTTTATTTTATTTTTTTTATTAAAACTTTTCAAAGTAATCCCCCCTTGCTTCAACGCACCAGCGCCATCGTTTCTCCCAATTGTCGAAACAGTTTTTATAAGCCTCTTTTGGAATGCTCTTCAATGCTAACGGCGATTTTTCTATTATGTCATCCCTGGTGTCAAAATGTCTTCCTTTTAGAACTGCTTTAAGTTTGGGGAACAGGAAAAAGTCATTTGGTGCGATGTCTGGGAAATAGGGTGGTTGAAGTAGGATTTGTGTCCCGTTTTTCGCCAAAAAGCTAGTCATCAATTGCGCTGTGTGAAGGCGAGCATTGTCATGGTGTAGGATCCAGCCACCATTAATCCATTTTTCTGGCCTTTTTTTTCGAATCGCTTCCCTTAGACGGCGAAGAATGCCCAAATACATTTCCTTAATAACTGTTTGGCCTGCAGGATAATACTCGTGATGAACAATGCCCTTGTTATCCGAAAAAGCGACCAGCAACACCTTGTTTCTGGATTTTTTGGGTCTAGGCTCACCCTAACCTCTCCACTCGGCAGATTGAGGTTTGGTTTCAGGGTCATAGCCACGAGACCCATGTCTCGTCGCCTGTGATTATCTTGTCTTTCCATTCTGGATCCGTTCTTGTCATTTCCATCATGTCCTCACAGGTTGCAAGCCGACACAGTTTTTGCTCATTGGTGAGGAATCTTGGGATGAATTTTGCAGGAGTCTTTTTGAGCTTCAAATCTTCGGTTACGATCCTTCCAATCGTTGTTTTAGAGATGCCTGTGTCTTGCTCTAGCTCCAGCAAAGTGGTTCGAGGATTTTCTTTTATCAAATCGGTGATTTTTTGCACATTTTCATCAGTCCTTTGAAATTTTGGGTGTCCTTGACGAGGATCATCTTCAATGGAAATTCTGCCAACTTTAAATCTAGAATGCCATTCAAAAACAGTTGTTCTCTTTGGGGCGTCATGCTTTATTAAGCATTTCAAAAGTTTCGGTTGCTGATATTTGAAGTTTCACACAAAATTCTATGCAAATCCTCTGCTTCAATTTTTGTTCCATCGTAAAATCGCCGCAGCGCTAGGTGTGACCTTTAAATAAATTAGAATAACCTTGGCGCGCGCGCAAGTACCGCTTCGATATTGGTACCACCGTGTAGCCAGATATATTTTCTATAATAAACAGTCAAATTCATTTACATTTTTCATTTTTTAATTTTTTTATGGACCCAGTCCGGGAACTTATGGGACATACCTTGTACATGCCAAAAGGTACAACTTCCTTAAATTTTATCCATGAGTGTATCTTTCAGAGTTATTGTCTGAATCCCGATATATACATGCTAAAAGGTACAACTTCCTTAAGTTTTGTCTATGAGTGTATCTTTCAGAGTTATTGTCTGAATACCGATATACATGCTAAAAGGTACAACTTCTTTAAATATTTCCTATTAGTGTATATTTTAAACAGACATTAAAATATTAATATAAATGTACAGGAAATTCAGCGATTTCTAAATTATTTGAAAATATATTTTTTTAATAAATGGATATTTTCCGATTACTCAAATAATATAAATTTTGCCTTCTCTCTCATTAAAGATAATTGAACAACTTTCATTAGAAATTCCATTCCAATTAAATATATTATCTTTCTAAAATTATTGTATTTCAACGTCTTTTTTCTCTTTTGATAAAGTTTCTTTTTCTTTTGGATGGACTTCATTTATTTTAGTATTTTCCCTAGAAATAAAATGGAATTAAAATGTAGTTTTCTAATTATATAAATATAATATTTATAATTATAATTATTGATTTGAATAAATAAAATATCAAATGGAGCAAATCAAATTCTTACATTTATCCTGCCCCACATGTATGTACCCACCATAACTGTTGACTTTGCTTAGATTTCTTTAAAGATAGTGATCCCAAGTAGATTGATCGAACATTAATTATATTTATATGAAAAATAGATACTTTGGCCAGTTAGAGTTTTTATTTTCTCAACGTTTCGACCAAAATATTTTGTCTTCGTCAGGAGATGTTATCATTATATTACTTTATATAAATAATATAAATAATAATTCTTATATTAAAAAATGCTCCAATGGTCCCTGATTCTTGCAATGTCCAACCCAACTAGCGAGTTCAAATAACCAAACGGGGCTCTGAATATATTTGTAAGTGTAAAGTCGAACTGCTTTTCACATGTGTAGACATGTGGTGTACTTACAGTAAAGGCAGTCGCTAACTACCCACCATGAATATCATGGCCTGTACAACGTGTACTAGGGATAATACACACACAAAAGCCTTTATTAGGGACTTGTCCCATACATATTCTCCTAATTGGTAAATTAATAATCATCTTGTGTTATTTCACAAGGTAATGAAATAGAAATTGAACTGACTTTTCTCTTCATCTCAAAGTCATTCACTTGTTGACTGGTCCTTACATAATGATGATCTAAAAAATGTATAATAAGCTGTTGTCTTATATTCCTATCTCAGAAATCTTTGATCATTCTGAAAGATCTATATAATAGAAAAAGTACTAGGGAAAATAAGAAAAAATTAAAATCTGTGTTGTTTGGTTCAATATAACATGTATTACAATATGAAAACGTTTCGTAACAAACACAGAATTGAGAATATTCTGAAATTAGTTAAAATGCAGTTTATGTTTCCTAAAACGAGCGTAAATTTCCTAAATGGTCCATAAATGTGGAAAACTCCGAATTAAGTGGCAAAGAATCCATAAACTCGCAAGTAATTTACTTTGGTTCTGTGGAAAATGAAATTGGCTTCAAAGTTTTTGTAATACAGGGAGCTTTGTGTGTGATAAATTCAGTGAATTTTTAAAAATATTTAAACAATTTTAAAGTTTAATAAAGTTATTTTAACAGTTTATTATATATATGAAATAAAATATCCAAACAAATATATATATTTAATTAAAAAGACATATATTTGATCAAAATATCATTTATTTCACCAATATTTCAGTTGGCTAAACGCCAGCCTTTATTAAGATGTTATAACATTTGGTTGACACACTTAAAAATGTTATAACACCTTGATAAAGGTTGGCGTTCAGCCAACTGAAATATTGGTAAAATAAATGATATTTTGATCAAATATATGACTTTTTAATTAAAGATTTATCTATGAATTGCTCTATTTTCAAAATATATATATATATTATTAGATAATAAAAGGCATATATTGGATTTACTAAAATATTTAATATAAAATATATATATTATATAATCTAAAATCTCAAATATGTATATATTTTAAAATATATATATTTTATTTTTATTTATTGATAATTTTACTTTTGTTATCATCGTTTTTTAGAATAACTTTCAGTTTTGTTGTAAATATGCGTAGTTAACATATCTATCTTTTTGAATCAATAATATAGGATTAACTTTATAAATTCCATATAATGTGAAAATAACTAATGTGTAATATTTTCCTCGAATAATTGAAAATAAAAGCAATTTGACGGTAAATAATTATCTTGTTTTTATCACGACTGCACCTCAACCCTTTATCTTATCGATCCTTTGTCGTATCAACCCTTTATCTAACAACAAACAAATTATTCAGAACATATATATTATAAAATATAAAATGCAAATATTTTATTTTAAAAGTGGATTCGCATATTTAAGAACAGGTAATTTTCATGTCTAAATATTTTATAAATTCTAGTTCTTTTAATAACAAATTAATCAATCTTAACTTATGCAATATAACCCATTTTACTTTAAAAACTATCTCTATGAATTTTTAATACGTTTTCAAATTATTCGCGAATTATTAAATTCGAATTGTAGGATTTGTATATCGATGAATTTTATATCACCTAATACATATTGTTATTTATCCCTAGTACACGTAGTAAAGGATATGATTTTTTGCTTATTCCTAGTATACTTGGTACAGGCCATGATAATCATGATGGGTAGAAGTAGGGGACTGCTTTTACTGTAAGTGCACCACATATCTACAAAAATAAAAAGCAGTTCGACTTTTGCACTTACAAATGTGACAGTACCCCGTTTGATTACTTTCACTCGCTGGTAGGATTGGAATTTTGCAATAATCGGAGGCCATTGGAGCATTTCCTTTATCAGAAAAAAGTTTTCAATGCGGGAATCGAACCCGGTTCATAGCGGTCGAAAACCAATGGTTCAGACCATCCTTCCACCGACTCCATGATAATCTTGGTAAGTAGAAGTTAGCGATAGCTTTTACTGTAAGTGCACTACATGTCTATACATGTGAAAGGCAGACATATTATTGTTTAATAAAACTAGTAGAATTATAGATACCTTTAAACAAATATTGATAAATATTGGAATAATATTACATTGGTATTCGATTCCTTACTCAAATAATTATTTTTAATAAAATATAATTCTGCTAATGATTGTAGAACGACGTTTGACAATTTCACCGCAAATGTTTCTTATGAACGAAAAATCGAAATTTATTTTAAGGAGAAATAACGACTATTTCTATCCTTAGGGATGAAGTATGAAAGGATGAATTGTGAAGTGCAATGGGAACCTTGAACACTTTTATTTTTTCGTTCATTATTACTCTTCACAATTCAATCTTTCATACTTCATCCCTAAGGATAGAAATAGTCGTTATTTCTTCTTAAAACAAATTCCGATTTTTCGTTCAAAAGAAACATTTGCGGTAAAATTGTCAAACGTCATTCTACAATAATAAGCCGCATTATGTTGTATTATAAAAAAATATTTTAGTAAGGGATTACAATTACAATTATTTTATTTCCAAAGCGCTATATCCCGCATTGGATACTTGCGCCAAACAAGGAGAAAAGTTTATTTATATAAGTTATTTACTTATTCAACGCATGAAAACATTAGAGATCCAGATTTTGTAGAAAGTTAAGAATGTATTTACAAAATGAATTGAATTTTAAATATGATTTTTTTATCGGAAATCAAATCGTTAAGATCACAAACAAAGGGATCGAATATCAATGTAATATTATTCCAATATATCTCAATATTTGTTTAAAGTTATCTATATAATTGTACTAGTATTTATTAAATAATAATATGTCTGCTTTCACATGTGTAGACATGTAGTGCTCTCACAGTAAAAGCTATTGCTAACTTCTACCCACCATGATTATCATGGGGTCGGTAGAAGGATGGTCTAAACCATTGATTTTCGACCGCTACGAACCGAGTTTGATTCTCGCATTGATTGCTGCTTTTCACGTGTATAGAAACATTTATTAAATAATATGTCTGCTTACACATGTGTATACATGTAGTGTACATATAAAGTCATTCACAAATAAATATTCAATACAATATAGAACTCCCGTGGAAGGATTGACAGGTCAGAAAGCTAGAGAATAAAGATTTGAGCAAGAAATTTAGCCCTGGAGACTTTTTTTATTTATAACAATATAGAACTAATATTGTTCAATTAGCACCAGAAGATGCATGTCAATTTCTAATCCCAAGCTGGGTAACTAACCTCATACTAAGCTTATCCTCAGATTACAATTGATTTTTTGAAAAAAAAAATAGATGAAATAAGTTGCAAACTTGTTATGCGCCTGCGCGGGAAAAGGTTGAAGGGTCAGCACTCCGACATTTGGCGATCCAAAAATAGTTTGGCCCGGCCGGAAATGACATCACTCGTGACGTCATTATGAAGGAGAAAACCGGGAAATAGTTGGACGTACCTTTTTGTTTATTATTTTTCTTGATTTTTCCCTTTTTAGTAAATTTCCTCGATTTTCTCTATTTTGCGGTTTTCTAACTTTTCTTATCTACACGAACCATCTAATTGTAAATACTCGAAACCACGTAAATGAAAAGTTACCCGAACTATTGCTAATTCTGAAATATCTTTTCTGTTTTAGAAATTTGCATTAAGGAGAGATGTAAACTATAATCATAAGCATTTAGTTAATCGGTCTTTCGTAAAAATGCTCATGCATGTTTATATGTAGAATATTTTTTGCGCTAATGATATATTTTAAACATTTTTACCTTTTTTATGCTTAATGCACTCATTTATAGAAAATGTATTTATTGAAAATCCTTAAGCTCTTTTTAATTTTAAAGGCAGTTTAACAAGCCAAATTGTGTGAGTGGAAAACCTTTGCTCATTATTAATATTAGTGTATATTATCTACCGTTCTTATACCTCTGTCGAATCTATTCTTTCAATTTCTATAACAAAATAATTCTTCTAAATAGCGTAACCTGTAGAACAGCGCAATGAAATATCAGAGCGTTTTGGCGGATTATATTGGCGAAGTTGATGCGAAAGTTCTCAATTGATGAGCCAGGCCCCTTCAGATATTTTATAATGAAGGTAAAGTCATTTAATGGGTAATTTATTTTTTAAAAATGATAGAAATAATTTGTTTTATCATATGCAGACGACACAATAAAATATATACTCATAAGCAAAACTTATTGATGTTGTACCTTTTAAAATATATATCGGGATTCAAAACAATTTTCTACTGCTCTTACTTTAACATTATTGGAAGAGCCTGGCTCATCAGTTGCGAACCCTTCCAGGTGTGTGAAACTGGCGAAACCGTTAGGATGTTTACCACTGATGTGCTGGACCCTAGCATTAATTTTTCATTGCAGTAAGGGCAGTTTTGTTCTATTAAAATTATATTCTCACAATGAGTTGAATTAACGCTTAAAAGCTAGCGTTTTTTGAATAAAAAAGATACTCATTGTGAGAGAATATATTTGTTATTTTAATACTTTTACACAATTTTATCATGAATAGAGTTTAGTTTTATGTTGAAAAGGATCGTGTGTGTGCGTGTGTGTTCGCGTCAAAATATTTAATTTGTGATGCTTACTATTATATGAGATGTGGTTATTGAAGATATAAATGACAGTTTAAACAATTTTATTGGTTCTTCTTTTATCAATTTCTACATAAAAATATTAAATCGAATAAAGAATAATATATAATAAAATAGTAAATAAAGGAAGATAAAAAATGTAGGGGAATATATATAGTTGTATGTGTACAAATTTCTTCAGCAAGGAAGGCTTCCCCATCTTGAGAGAGTCCTCCTCCAGACAAGATTGAACACTCCTCAGTTCCACGCCGAAGAAGTACTTATAAATGTGGGTCTTGGCAGACGCCAGGATGGCCAGGCTTTATGGTTATTGAAGTGCAGCAGCCTAATTCGATATTCCGCGCATGATAGCCATTTTCTATCAAATATTCCGAGATATTACTTTACTTGTCTATGTGGAAGCCCTATTTCATTCTCCATAAATCGATCCTCGCAAACTTAAGAAGGTTGTACCTTTTAGCATGTATATCGGGATTGAGGCAATAACTCTGAAAGATACACTCATGGACAAAATTTAAGGAAGTTGTACCTTTTAGCATGTATATCGGGATTCAGACAATAACTCTAAAAGATATTCGATACAAAGTGACCTTAATTGAAAACACGCGAGATAACCAAGTATGAACAAAATTGACTTTCTCCTCTAAAATTTAAACAAACAAACAGAAGACTTTAAAGACATTCCACTTTATTAATTTTTATCCATGAGTGTAATTAACCTAATTACATCTATGTGTTTAAAACAACCTTATACGATATTGTCGTTTTTGCGAGATTAAATTGGCTAAACAGCTAGTGGAAAAAACGTCTCAATGATTAGCTCAAAATATTTTATTGTTACAGTAGCAACAGTATTAATTTTTATTCGATAAAGCTATACAATACGTTTTTTTTAACTTATAGATAGCCAGAATTGACCTTATATTTACCTATGAATGTTGAATATAATAATCCTTTCAGACTTCATTTCTCAAATCTGAAGACAATTATATATTTCAATCTTGAGTGCACACAAGCATAGATAACACTTGATATGGAAGGATATGCTATAATACTATATTTATCAAATATTCAAAGCTTTAAGACAAAACCTCTCTTTTCTCTTTTAATCTCTTTTTAGCTTGATGCCTGATTGCTCACACTTGGTTATCTAGTTTATCTCCAAAAAAGGTCACTGTAATATATTTCAGAGTTATTGTCTGAATACCGAAATACATACTAAAAGGTACAACTTCTTTAAGTTTTGCCTATGACTGGATATTTAGAAAAGATAAAAAGCCCTATATACTCAAAGTCTATAATTGTATAAAATCAGAATGAATAAATAAATATATATATTATTTATATAATCATTTATTTTATTTATTTATTTAAAACACACGCTATATCCTATGTGGATATTTGCATGTAACTGTTTAATCTATTTTATGTACATAGTTTTCAGATCTATATACAAATTACTAGCGGATGTGTACCCGGCTTCGCCCGGGTTTTATCCGAGTGGAAGTTTGCCTAACGAATATTATTGATAATATATTTATTATTGATAATTGATAATAATATTCAGGAACACACACACACACACAGAATATTATGATAATAATGATAATAATATTCGTTACGTTATATCTATATTAATAAAATGGAAATTTCATAAGTGGACATCACTAAAAACTTTCGTTACAATGCATCAATTTCAACCAAATTTTCAACATTTATGTAAAACGAGATGGAGCAGGTTTTGCTTAACATCAAAATATATTTCCTAACATTAACATGCGTAACTTCGCTGTTATCGATTAAATACAAAAAAAAATCAACAGAGTTAATTTTATTTATATATAAATACAAAATTAAATTTCAACAGAGTTAATTTTTTTACATACTAGCTAATAATCTCAATCTAAAAAATATTCAAAACAAGCAATTTTAAGATAACACCATATGTAAAACAGTCGGCCAAGAAAACAACAACGATATTACATCTTTCTCACATATTCACACACAATCTTGATTAATAATTAAAACTAATCTTTAACATTGTTTATTATACTTCAACTTTTATTTCTACATTTGTTTTTAAATACCCAATTGTTTTATCATGTTTCTAATTTCGCCTAACAAATATACATATTTATAGTGACCAACATATGCAAATTTTATCTTTGTTTTTATTTAACTTGATATCGTAAACATAACATCCATTGTAAGCATTTTTCTGTTCACCTTCCGTGGTTTCTCTTTTCTCTGATAGTTTTTAGGTGTAGTATATTTTCTTATTACTAGACTACAAACATTCCCTCGAGAAAAACCTGGGCGAAGCCGGGTACATCCGCTAGTATTTATATAATATATTAAATATATTTTTCGAGCAAACATATCCACTCTCTCTACTGAATATATTTTTAAAAAGATATATATATATAAATAAAAAATATCTAGAGATAAACTACACGATCTTAGCCAAAAGGCCGAGAAACGATATTTTATATATAGAGATGACCTGGCTTCGTGTGTCTTCTGCTCGAGTGAATGTTTCGCAGGTAGAATTTTGTTCCTGCCTACTGAAAATTATTATGTGGCTTCGCCCGTGGTCTGTTTTAGTGAATATTCCCCTAAAGAATTTTGTTTATGTCAATCAAGCATGATACAGCAATATTGTCATATTCATTTCTGACTAAAAAAAATATTGTTGCTCAGTACCTGGTTAATTATAATTTTTCTTGGTTAAAGCGCGACAAAAAACTCTTCCAGATTTAACTCTCTGTCCTGTTCAAATTTCAGCGAGATTAGTTACATATTGAGGGCGTGCATAGCCGACAAACATATATATATATACGTTCCCGGCTTCGCCGGTTTTATCCTAGTAAAAGTTTGCCTAACGAACATTTGTTAAAACGATTCTAGCAAACATCCAATCCCTATATTGAATCTACACTTGTCTATACTCTCGATAATTTGAAATTTTCCCAGGTTCTTTTAAAAATATTCGATAAGTTGAATAAAATCAATATTAATTGGTCCACTCGGTAATTTGAAATTGAAGGAATAGTATCTTGCCACAAACGAACATTTGAAAATAACTGTATTCAGCGAATGTACCCGGCTTCGCCTGGTTTTTACCCGAGTAAAAGTTTGCCTAACGAACATTTGTTAAAACGATTCTAGAAAACATCCAATCCACCTATATATAGATTTATAAACGTATATAAATATTGTTATATGCGTTTGAATATATTTTTGAAACATAATTCTTTTAAAAACATTTATTAATTTTTAAATAAGATATTGTCACGTTTGTGGATTTTATAATTGATTATTTCTTTTTTTTCTCAATGAATTATTTTAATTAATTTAAACATTTATTTTTGTTATCATCATCACATATAATGTAATTTTTTATATAAACAAACGATAAAAACAACAACAATTAAATTTGCATCTTCGTTATTATAAAACAACAGCAAATTAAATTAACAATGTAAAAATATATTTCAACATTACAACATTTTAACATTTAACACAAAAACGTTACAATAATTTTAAATATATATATTAATATTGAAATGCCAAGTTTTTTTACAACGTCTTCCTAATATTATATTACTATATTTCTAATTAAATTTATTATTCTTGGAACACATTCTAGCATTTTAACAATTTATAAATGTAATTTCACCAGATACCGCGAGAGGCGCTGCTTGCGAGTGAAAGTAGAAAATTTGCAAATAAAATTGCAAAGAATATTTATTTCAAATCGAATTCAAACCAGAAATCTTACCAGTAGTATAAAAAATAACATCCTAAAGTTTCACGGCGATTTGGATAATCTTACCTTTTAAAAACATTCATCGTGTGAACAAACTAACATTCAACACGTGTAAACAAACCACGTGTTAATTATTAACCAATAAAATTAATTTATCGTCGCGACCAGTGCTGCGCTCAAGCGGTAAAAGGCTGGAACTATCGCTTGTTGGTTTTTTATTTTTTAAAAAAGCACATTTACCTTTTTAGTTTTTCGAATAGCCTATATGTTAAAGGAAATCTTCAGCTACCTACATGCGTAATTTCACAATGATTGATTCAGTAGAATTTGCGCTACGCGATAACAAACATCGATTTTGGATTTCTTTTTTATAGATATAAGGATTTATAGTTTTCATGAGAGAGTGAAAGTATTTAAATTTACATTTACCGAGCAATAATTGAAAATAGAGAAATCTATAAATAAATATTTAATTGAAAAAACATATATTGGATCAAAATATCATTTATATTACCAATATTTCAGTTGGCTGAACGCCAACCTTTATCAAGGTGTTATAACATATTAATGTGTGTCAACAACAATGATGTAGCGCTGAATTTGTAATTTCAAAGAAACAATTACACAAGAAATAAAAATCATTTACCTACATATTATCAAAAACGTTTAATATATTGTTAGATATTTAACTTCTAAATTAATGGTATAAAAATATACATATATATTTGTTTATCCCTAGTACATGTGTTACAGGCCATGATAATCATGGTGGGTGGAAGTAGGTGACTGCTTTTACTCTAAGTGCACCACATGTCTATACATGTGAAAAAAAGTTCGACTTTGCACTTATAAAATGCTCCAGTGCTCCGTTTGGTAATTTGCACTCGCTGGTGGGGTTGGACTTTTGCAAGAATCGGGGGCCATTGGAGCATTTTTTTAAACATAAAAAAGTGCCCAATGCGGCAATCGTACCTGGGTCGTAGCGGTCGAAAAATAACGGTTTAGACCATCCTTCCACCGACCCCCATATGGTATAAATATAGAATATTTTGAACTACTATTTAAAAAAACTATACTAATCAAAAATCGAATTTTCAAATTATCTAATTATGCATATTATGTTTATACAGTATAAACATATTAAGCAATTAGGTAGTGTCTATATATCTGAAGGTATGCAAATTTATATTTTAAAAAATGCCTAATTTCCATATTGGAACGGACTAATTAGGTATAAAGTATGAGAGAGGTAATTATTTGAAATAAATTGTATCTAATTATTCTATATCAATCCATTAGGAGAAGTATATTAAAACGAAGATTAATTAAAATAATTATCTACTGTATATATTTAATATTTAATTAGTTTGACTATGAGAACTCTATAATATTTGTCTATGTGGAAGCCCTATTTCATTCTCCATAAATCGATCCTCGCAAACTTAAGAAGGTTGTACCTTTTAGCATGTATATCGGGATTGAGGCAATAACTCTGAAAGATACACTCATGGACAAAATTTAAGGAAGTTGTACCTTTTAGCATGTATATCGGGATTCAGACAATAACTCTAAAAGATATTCGATACAAAGTGACCTTAATTGAAAACACGCGAGATAACCAAGTATGAACAAAATTGACTTTCTCCTCTAAAATTTAAACAAACAAACAGAAGACTTTAAAGACATTCCACTTTATTAATTTTTATCCATGAGTGTAATTAACCTAATTACATCTATGTGTTTAAAACAACCTTATACGATATTGTCGTTTTTGCGAGATTAAATTGGCTAAACAGCTAGTGGAAAAAACGTCTCAATGATTAGCTCAAAATATTTTATTGTTACAGTAGCAACAGTATTAATTTTTATTCGATAAAGCTATACAATACGTTTTTTTTAACTTATAGATAGCCAGAATTGACCTTATATTTACCTATGAATGTTGAATATAATAATCCTTTCAGACTTCATTTCTCAAATCTGAAGACAATTATATATTTCAATCTTGAGTGCACACAAGCATAGATAACACTTGATATGGAAGGATATGCTATAATACTATATTTATCAAATATTCAAAGCTTTAAGACAAAACCTCTCTTTTCTCTTTTAATCTCTTTTTAGCTTGATGCCTGATTGCTCACACTTGGTTATCTAGTTTATCTCCAAAAAAGGTCACTGTAATATATTTCAGAGTTATTGTCTGAATACCGAAATACATACTAAAAGGTACAACTTCTTTAAGTTTTGCCTATGACTGGATATTTAGAAAAGATAAAAAGCCCTATATACTCAAAGTCTATAATTGTATAAAATCAGAATGAATAAATAAATATATATATTATTTATATAATCATTTATTTTATTTATTTATTTAAAACACACGCTATATCCTATGTGGATATTTGCATGTAACTGTTTAATCTATTTTATGTACATAGTTTTCAGATCTATATACAAATTACTAGCGGATGTGTACCCGGCTTCGCCCGGGTTTTATCCGAGTGGAAGTTTGCCTAACGAATATTATTGATAATATATTTATTATTGATAATTGATAATAATATTCAGGAACACACACACACACACAGAATATTATGATAATAATGATAATAATATTCGTTACGTTATATCTATATTAATAAAATGGAAATTTCATAAGTGGACATCACTAAAAACTTTCGTTACAATGCATCAATTTCAACCAAATTTTCAACATTTATGTAAAACGAGATGGAGCAGGTTTTGCTTAACATCAAAATATATTTCCTAACATTAACATGCGTAACTTCGCTGTTATCGATTAAATACAAAAAAAAATCAACAGAGTTAATTTTATTTATATATAAATACAAAATTAAATTTCAACAGAGTTAATTTTTTTACATACTAGCTAATAATCTCAATCTAAAAAATATTCAAAACAAGCAATTTTAAGATAACACCATATGTAAAACAGTCGGCCAAGAAAACAACAACGATATTACATCTTTCTCACATATTCACACACAATCTTGATTAATAATTAAAACTAATCTTTAACATTGTTTATTATACTTCAACTTTTATTTCTACATTTGTTTTTAAATACCCAATTGTTTTATCATGTTTCTAATTTCGCCTAACAAATATACATATTTATAGTGACCAACATATGCAAATTTTATCTTTGTTTTTATTTAACTTGATATCGTAAACATAACATCCATTGTAAGCATTTTTCTGTTCACCTTCCGTGGTTTCTCTTTTCTCTGATAGTTTTTAGGTGTAGTATATTTTCTTATTACTAGACTACAAACATTCCCTCGAGAAAAACCTGGGCGAAGCCGGGTACATCCGCTAGTATTTATATAATATATTAAATATATTTTTCGAGCAAACATATCCACTCTCTCTACTGAATATATTTTTAAAAAGATATATATATATAAATAAAAAATATCTAGAGATAAACTACACGATCTTAGCCAAAAGGCCGAGAAACGATATTTTATATATAGAGATGACCTGGCTTCGTGTGTCTTCTGCTCGAGTGAATGTTTCGCAGGTAGAATTTTGTTCCTGCCTACTGAAAATTATTATGTGGCTTCGCCCGTGGTCTGTTTTAGTGAATATTCCCCTAAAGAATTTTGTTTATGTCAATCAAGCATGATACAGCAATATTGTCATATTCATTTCTGACTAAAAAAAATATTGTTGCTCAGTACCTGGTTAATTATAATTTTTCTTGGTTAAAGCGCGACAAAAAACTCTTCCAGATTTAACTCTCTGTCCTGTTCAAATTTCAGCGAGATTAGTTACATATTGAGGGCGTGCATAGCCGACAAACATATATATATATACGTTCCCGGCTTCGCCGGTTTTATCCTAGTAAAAGTTTGCCTAACGAACATTTGTTAAAACGATTCTAGCAAACATCCAATCCCTATATTGAATCTACACTTGTCTATACTCTCGATAATTTGAAATTTTCCCAGGTTCTTTTAAAAATATTCGATAAGTTGAATAAAATCAATATTAATTGGTCCACTCGGTAATTTGAAATTGAAGGAATAGTATCTTGCCACAAACGAACATTTGAAAATAACTGTATTCAGCGAATGTACCCGGCTTCGCCTGGTTTTTACCCGAGTAAAAGTTTGCCTAACGAACATTTGTTAAAACGATTCTAGAAAACATCCAATCCACCTATATATAGATTTATAAACGTATATAAATATTGTTATATGCGTTTGAATATATTTTTGAAACATAATTCTTTTAAAAACATTTATTAATTTTTAAATAAGATATTGTCACGTTTGTGGATTTTATAATTGATTATTTCTTTTTTTTCTCAATGAATTATTTTAATTAATTTAAACATTTATTTTTGTTATCATCATCACATATAATGTAATTTTTTATATAAACAAACGATAAAAACAACAACAATTAAATTTGCATCTTCGTTATTATAAAACAACAGCAAATTAAATTAACAATGTAAAAATATATTTCAACATTACAACATTTTAACATTTAACACAAAAACGTTACAATAATTTTAAATATATATATTAATATTGAAATGCCAAGTTTTTTTACAACGTCTTCCTAATATTATATTACTATATTTCTAATTAAATTTATTATTCTTGGAACACATTCTAGCATTTTAACAATTTATAAATGTAATTTCACCAGATACCGCGAGAGGCGCTGCTTGCGAGTGAAAGTAGAAAATTTGCAAATAAAATTGCAAAGAATATTTATTTCAAATCGAATTCAAACCAGAAATCTTACCAGTAGTATAAAAAATAACATCCTAAAGTTTCACGGCGATTTGGATAATCTTACCTTTTAAAAACATTCATCGTGTGAACAAACTAACATTCAACACGTGTAAACAAACCACGTGTTAATTATTAACCAATAAAATTAATTTATCGTCGCGACCAGTGCTGCGCTCAAGCGGTAAAAGGCTGGAACTATCGCTTGTTGGTTTTTTATTTTTTAAAAAAGCACATTTACCTTTTTAGTTTTTCGAATAGCCTATATGTTAAAGGAAATCTTCAGCTACCTACATGCGTAATTTCACAATGATTGATTCAGTAGAATTTGCGCTACGCGATAACAAACATCGATTTTGGATTTCTTTTTTATAGATATAAGGATTTATAGTTTTCATGAGAGAGTGAAAGTATTTAAATTTACATTTACCGAGCAATAATTGAAAATAGAGAAATCTATAAATAAATATTTAATTGAAAAAACATATATTGGATCAAAATATCATTTATATTACCAATATTTCAGTTGGCTGAACGCCAACCTTTATCAAGGTGTTATAACATATTAATGTGTGTCAACAACAATGATGTAGCGCTGAATTTGTAATTTCAAAGAAACAATTACACAAGAAATAAAAATCATTTACCTACATATTATCAAAAACGTTTAATATATTGTTAGATATTTAACTTCTAAATTAATGGTATAAAAATATACATATATATTTGTTTATCCCTAGTACATGTGTTACAGGCCATGATAATCATGGTGGGTGGAAGTAGGTGACTGCTTTTACTCTAAGTGCACCACATGTCTATACATGTGAAAAAAAGTTCGACTTTGCACTTATAAAATGCTCCAGTGCTCCGTTTGGTAATTTGCACTCGCTGGTGGGGTTGGACTTTTGCAAGAATCGGGGGCCATTGGAGCATTTTTTTAAACATAAAAAAGTGCCCAATGCGGCAATCGTACCTGGGTCGTAGCGGTCGAAAAATAACGGTTTAGACCATCCTTCCACCGACCCCCATATGGTATAAATATAGAATATTTTGAACTACTATTTAAAAAAACTATACTAATCAAAAATCGAATTTTCAAATTATCTAATTATGCATATTATGTTTATACAGTATAAACATATTAAGCAATTAGGTAGTGTCTATATATCTGAAGGTATGCAAATTTATATTTTAAAAAATGCCTAATTTCCATATTGGAACGGACTAATTAGGTATAAAGTATGAGAGAGGTAATTATTTGAAATAAATTGTATCTAATTATTCTATATCAATCCATTAGGAGAAGTATATTAAAACGAAGATTAATTAAAATAATTATCTACTGTATATATATAATATTTAATTAGTTTGACTATGAGAACTCTATAATATAATTAAAGACTCCTATTAATGATTTCCTTATTTAGTTTTTCCAAGTAAATGCTAGAAAGAAGCACATTGATGTATGAGAAGTTATGCAGTTTTGTTATCGTTTATATATATACTAGACGAATGGCCCGGGCAACGCCCGGGTTTTACCCGAGTGCGGATATGTTTTTAAAACGTTGTCTTGGGTGGTCGCTTTAGACTGGGTGGTCTGTATAGACAGGTGAATGTAACACACAGCTGATAACAGGGTTGCCTAAGGTGACCGCTATAGACAGGGTGGTCTGTATAGACAGGTGGATGTATCACACAGCTGATAACAGGGTTGTCTAGAGTGGCCGCTATAGACAAGTGTATGTATCACACAGCTGATAACAGGGTTATCTGGAATGGCCGCTATATACAGGGTGGTCTGTATAGACAGGTGGATGTATCACACTGCTGATAACAGGGTTGTCTGGAATGGCCGCTTTAGACAGGTGTATGTATCACACAGCTGATAACAGGGTTGTCTAGAGGGGGGCAGGGAGGACACGTGTTCGCCGGCAGCCAATGGGCGCGCATTCTATCCGTGAGCTTCAGAATAAGGCAATTATATAAGTAGATATATGTAATAAATAAAAATGAATAGAGATTTCCTGCTTGAATTTAAATCATGTTGAAAATTATGGTATGGAAATGGTGATGCAGTCGTAGGAATAATAAAATAGTTTTGATTGGAGATTTCTTTAATTGAACTTATGGAATATATACAGGGTGATCCAAAAGTCCCGCACAACTTTAAAAATTAATAACTCCGCGAATATTTGCGCTAGAGCAATGCGGTAAACACCATTGTGTTCAGGATGCAATGGGATTTTTTATGGCAAATAATGAAAAATTCGAAATTGATTTTAGTTAAAATTTTATTCGCTAGATGGCGCTCTACCAGAATCAGATATTCAGCGGCTAAATTGTTTGATAAATTGAAAAATATAACTGATCGACACGTATTTTTTCTTTTTGAATACCAGGAAAGAACCCTAATAATATCAAATGATAAATTAATAAAACACCATTTCGCCAAAAGTTTGAAGAAATGGTTAACGATTTTTAAATACAATCTGAGATATGTAAAATAGGTATATGCAAATTTAAACATGTAGCAAAAAAAAAAAAAAAGATATTTTAGATGCGGTTTGCTGGAATCCTCTCAGCTTTTTAAATTTCGAAAATAATAATTTTCTATTTTTTTAATTCAACTTTCTCTCAGTATCGATTATATTTATTTTAATTAATTTGAAAAATATTTATCTATCTCTGATGATTTATTTTACTCTGGAATGCCGTTGTTGTTTTTGTCGTGTCCAATAAAGAGCCTCAGATTACCCATGCATTTCTCTATCACTGCAGCAGCAGCATTGTCCACTATCTTGGGTGTGTAAAGCAGCTGCTCTGGGTCTATGTCAATTTTCTGCAAGGCTGCGGGCATGAGAATATGTGGGTAGGTGTTAGTTCCACACCAGGACAGTTGTTGCATGTTCTATAGGTTCTTGTGCCATCTGGATGTATTGTCATCCTTTATAATGTTTTGTTCTAAATCTTGTTATAGTTTTGTCATTTTTCTCTCGGAGTTTATTTCACATTTTGATCTTTTCTTATTTTTTGTTTAATTATCTTGTATTTTGCAAAAGCATTAGCGTCAAATAATGACATTTGTTCATTCCTTTGGCTAAACTTTCTGGCTTCTTTTGCAAATTCAACTGCCATTTCATTACCCCCGATCCAAACACTGGCAGGAATCCATTGTAGAATGCAGTTATTCTCCAATGATATCAGTTGAGTAAGTAACGAGTGTATTTTCTGTGTGATTATAGTATTGCCCTTCTGAATTGCTTCTAGATCGGATATGAAGTCGTTGTACGGTATATTATAATTCCTTCTGCTTGATGCAGGGATGGTTGGTTCAGGCATACATCAAGAGCTTTCCAGATAGCTGTCAGTTCACAAGTGAAGTTTGACGAAATCTTTTTTGCTCCTTCTTTGATTTTGATGTATGTTCCATCTTGCAGTATTATGTTAATTCCAGCCCCTCCATTACTTATGGTAAGGTGTGATGATCCATCTGTATATGCTGTTAAATAATTTATCTGATCGCATAAACCAATTGTGTCAAGTCCTTTCTTTTTAAGTAGGTTTTTGTTCTCTTTTTTTTATTGCAGGGTTCATTCAGGTTAAGATTGATTATTACATTTGATGGCAATGGGGTAGGAAATATTGGTTATTCTCGATTTTGAAATTCATTATGTTTCATATTTATGCCCTTTCTAACATTGTTGTCGTACTGAAGTGTTGAAGATCTTTTGAGCCTTTCTTTTTGTGTCCAGTTTAAATAGGTTCTATGGGATATGTGTTCGGTTTCTTTAGTTTTTAAGCTATTGGTGAATTTTATTGTTTTTAATTGTCTTCTGCTTTCAAGTAGGTCTAGACCACATTCTCTCTGAATTTTCTAATTGTTGGTATTTGAAATAGAACCAGTGATTAATTTGGCCGCTTTTGCTTGAACACTGTCTAGTCTTCATTTTAGTGATGAACTTGAGGGAGCCCAAACAGGTGTTGCATATTCCATTATTGGCCTTATTAAGGTGATATATGTTGTTCTGAGAATTTTGGGTTTTGCTCCCCAATTTGTTCCACATAGCCTTCTCAGAATGTTTGGGTTTCTGGTAGCTCTATTTGAGGTGCTAATTATGTGTTCTGTAAATCGCAATTCTTCATCTAGTATCACACCTAGGTAATTTGCAGATCAAATTTTATCAATTATATGATTGTTTATGCTTATTTTGGAGTTGAATTCATGCCTTTTTTCCTGTCAGTGAAGGAGACCTATAGGTTTGTGTTTATTGGGTTCATTGTCATTTTGAGTTTCATTGCCCACTTCTCCAGTCCTCTCATTAATGTGTTCAGTATTTTTCTAATATTTCTGTACTGCTACTTGTGTGCCATATGGCTATATAATCTGCATAACAGGCAACTTTTGTGTCTTCAGTGAGGATGGATGTTGTTAAGGTTGTGTCGTAATTAGATGTACAACAACTCAAACTTGACCATGACTCTTTTTTTAGCTCTTATTCTTTTCGTTTGGCCAACAACAAATGTCCAATTTATATACACATATATTTTTTACATAATGAGGCTTTAAATAATACAAATAATATTATTCTATTTACATCAACAACAGTTAATATATAGCGCGATGAGTAGAGGACTGAGCACAAATCCCTGAGGTACACCAGCCCATGTTCTTCGGTCCTTGGAAAATGTTCCATTGACCCGAAACTTTATCCTTCTTCCCCTTAAGAAGTCTGCAATCCAGATTATGGTTTTTCCTCTTACTCCGATGTTGTGCAGTCTTTCAAATAATTTCTACACTCGATAAAAAGCTGAGGTCTTATCCAGGAATACGGCCGTTGTCTTCTTTGGCGGATTTTCCTAGAAATCTATTATTGATTGACAGAAGTAGAACAGTTTATCAGTTGTACAGTGTCTGGATCTTTAGGCAGTTTGGTAGAAGTTTATTTTATTATTGTTAGTGAACCAGACTATGAGCCTAGAGTGGATAATTCATTCTGTTATTTTACAAAGTATGCTGGTGAGATCAATTGGCCGATAATTCTTGTATTCCTTGGCATCTTTGTTTGGTTTCAGTATTGGCACTATAATTGATATCTTCCAATTCTTTGGTAGTTTACCAGTTTGCCATGAAATGTTCAGCATTTGTAGGAGTTGATTTTTAGCTTTGTCTCCAAAATGTTTAATCATTTAACCAAAAATTAGATTATCTCCTGGTGACCTCTTGGATTTAACTTTTCTATTGATGAGTTTAGCTCATTCAGTGTGAAGTTTCTCGAGTAAATATCTTGTTGATGGTAATTCCTTGCTTGTTTAACTAACCTGTCTATATTATTTTTTAGAGTCCTGCCTTCATTTGTATAGCTGAGTCTGGAAGTGCTTGAAAAATGTTCAGCAATTATTTCAGCCATCTGTTTGTTTGTTCTCGCTATTCATATCGGTTACAGTATTGGAGGATCAGTGTTGGTTTTGATTGTTTTATAACACTAATTATATTCCAGTGATGGCTTTCCTTTTTTGGATCCATTTTTTTTCGCAGAATTCTGCCCATTTTTCTCTCTCTCTCTCTTGTTTGAATATCCAAATTTCTTGTTCTATTTTGTGACTAATTTCAATGAGTTCCTTTATGATTTCTTCTGTTTTATTTGTTTTAAAAGGTTCATTGATATTGTCTCTCTCTGCAATCATTGCCTCGATATTGTGGTCCTTCCAGTAAAGTATTCACAGGTCTTTACGTCTACCTCTAGGTATCGATACTTTTGCAGCTTTGGATATGTTCGAAGAGAATTTTTCCAATTTTTTGACAATCGTTCTGTGATTTAATTCTTCGTTGCACAGTTCTTCAAGCTTTTCTGTGATTTTTTTTCCAGTGTTCTTTTATTCTGTTGGAAATTCTCAATTTTGAATTTTAGGGTTGTTAAAATTGGTCTGTGGTCACTGATTGCACTTTTTCAGAATTTTCCATTGTGTTGTGGGTGCGATGTTGTAATTTATCGCTGTGATGTCTATTGCGGATTCTGTGCCTGTGGACTTGGATAGATAGGTGTTCTTTTCGTTATTTAACGGTGTAAGGTCGAGGTCGGTTAGCATGTCCTCAACCTGCTGACCTTTGTTATCCTGGACAGGTGATCCCCAAGTTGGTCTTTCGGCGTTAAAATCACCAAGTATGATTGCGATATCCGAAGACGCTTCACTTAATGTCTCTATCAGGCCTGTATTGATGCTAGTATTATCGTGGTGATAAACATTTATGATTGGAATTGTTTTATCTGTAAGATAGATTTCTACTGACTGAGCTTCTGTCGTGATTTCTCTAGGCTTACTCTGATTATAGGCGATTTCCTTAAATTTGATTTCTAAGGTTTTAATCAAAACGGCAAGTCCTCCTCCGAATTTTCCCGGTCTGTCCTTTCGTAGTGTTGTATAATAATTGATATTGAATCTCAGATTCTGATTCAATTTTGTCTCCTGAGGACAAAAAATATGTACATTGTTGTCACAGAGAAGACAAGTCAGCTCTTTATTTTCCTCTGGGTACCATTTATATTGAGTTGTAGTAGATTGAATTGTGTCCTCGTAGTAGATTTCTCATCATGAGCTCGAGCTGCAGCTCCTGACGCGGCGGTTACCCCGGACGCGGTAGCATTACTGGAGATATCAGTTTTGCTTTTCATTTGAAAATGGGTGCCGTTGCAACGTTAGTCATCTTGGAAACGAACCAGAATTTGGTCAAATATTCCAAGGGTCCAGGGGGAACCGCAAGGAGGTGTGGTCGGACTTCTCCCCTTCCCCCAGGAATGCCGTCACTACAGGATGAAGCACTCTTGGTGAATTTTTTAAATTGTGATTCAGAATCTGCCACTGAAGCTTTACGAGCGTTTCGTTCCTTTAAAGATATTCGAAGCGGTAAAGGACCAATGAGTTGCTACTCTCTAAAGCGATTGATAAAAAGTTTTAGAAAACTGGATCTCTGGAAGCAAAACCTCGGAGTGGAAGACCATCGACATGCAAGTCAGTGGCTGTTACGGTTTTTCAGAATGCTGAAGCTATTGAAACGTTATCCACGTATGGAGAAGTAAGTGCTAGACAAGTTTTTCGACAAACAGGGATTTCGTATGGAACAGTTTGGAGAGAACACACATTTAGGATTTTTCTATAAAAATACCCTAACAAAATTCAAAGTTTTCACGAGTTGAAAGTGTGCGATTTTGAGAAGCGTCAAGAATTCGCTGCATGGGTTTTCCGGCAAATTGATATTGATGAAAACTGGCTGTCAAATGTTCTAAGAACAGATGATGCTCACTTTTATCTAAAGGAGGAATTTAACATTCAAATCTGCCTCATTTTGGCAACAGAAAACCCTAGGATTTTTACAGAAATACCACTTCATCAGCACAGAGTTACAGTTTTGTGTGGGTTCACTTCTTCTTTTATTATTGGGCCATTTTTCTTTGAAAAAATCAATGGAAGAATTTTAAAAACCGTTTTTCTAACTGGTGAACGTTATGTTCAACTTTTAAGAGAAAAGGGTATTCCCATATTGCAGGACAGAAAAGCACTAAGCGAAATAACATTCATGCAAGATGGAGGACCTCCTCATATCTCCCGCGGTGCCAAACAATTGCTGAAGGATACGTTCGGTGAAATTCGTTGATAAGTCGCCTCTTTATATACCAGTGGCCTCCAATATCACCAGACTTGACGCCTTACAATTTATGTTATGGGGGTACATTAAGTCGCGTTTTTATCGATGCCGGCCTACCACATTGGCCATGTTGAAGACTTCTATCAGATGGCACGTTTTTTAAATTTCAATCGTCTGTAGGCGGTGTTTGAGAATGAAGGGCGCCACATTGAGCAAGGATTGTGACCAAATACAAGAGAGAAGGCAGTTACCTCATGTGTTATATTTTGCAGCTCTTTGTTTTGGGTTATGAAATAATAAATTCTGTCCTCACATCTTGACTCATTTTTTTCTGTGAACAGTAATTTTTTGTTTGTCATTTGCCCACATCTTATATTATGTCGTGCAGGCCAAAGTGTTATAACTTCTCGAATAACACTAGTATACACAATTTTATCCCTTATGTTTAGTTTATCGCTTTTCGCTCATTAGAAGAAATAGCATAAGGAATATTCTCTGTATCCCCCCCCCCCCCCAACTTTAGAAATTTTGCGCAAAAAAAATAATACAAAATGATTTTACTACCACGTTTTTCAACGCAAAAGGTCGAATTAAAAATGATTTTTTTTGAGGGGATACATTTTCAAAATTATGTACAGTATAATAAATAATGATAACATTTGACAAACACATAGGATATTTGGAATAAAGTACGACAAATATATTTTGTCACTCCCCTCTATATTTCATTTTTGAATCATGACAAATATCCAGTTAAATAGTCAAGTGTCGCCAATTAGTCAAGAAACTATACATTCCTTATAGCACGAAATCCTATTAGTAGTGCCATCATAATTTTTGGTACTATATTAACATTTCAAAAATCGTGTATTGATATCAGTAGTTATTTTCAAACATTCAATCTATTTCAAAAAACTCCATCTAAAATATAAATATTTTTTGCTACATGTTTTAATTTGCATATACCTATTTTACATATCTCAGATTGTATTTAAAAATCGTCAACCAATTCTTCTAACTTTTGGCGAAATGGTGTTTTATTAATTTATCATTTGATGTTATTAGGGTTCTTTCCTGGTATTCAAAAAGGAAAAATACATGTCGTTCTGTTATATTTTTCAATTTATCAAACAATTTGGCCGCTCAATCTCTGATTCTGGTAGAGCGCCATCTAGCGAGTAAAGTTGTAACTAAAATCAATTTCGAATTTTTCATTATTTGCCATAAAAAATCCCATTGCATCCTGAACACAATGGTGTTTACCGCATTGCTCTAGCGCAAATATTCGCGGAGTTATTAATTTTTAAAATTGTGCGGGACTTTTGGATCACCCTGTATATAAAAAAAAACAATTTGATAAAAGTAATGCCTGGCTTAAGGCGAGTAGAATAAGGAAAAACAAAATATTATTTACATAATGTACAAAGGTTTTGAGCCGGCCATTGGGATAAAACCACAACGAGTTTTTATAGGGGAAGAGTGACCTCTGGCGGTCGATTTAGCAGAGTATTTGAATCTATGAAATTATAATTTAAAATAAAATAATATTTTTATATAACATATATGTAGTAATGTAGTTGTTGTTGCTGTTGAATAAATGTAGTGTGGCATGTTGGTTGCAGTTGTGGTGGCCACAATGTTTAGAGTGGGTTCAGGCGTGATTTGGATTACACAAAAGGACGAAGCATGTTAGATGTCATCACAGAGAAGGCCAGAGAGCAAGTGTAGCCGACGCCGGTCAGGGGAGATTTGTCTAGAGGGGTCTGTCAATCATGTCTCAAAGCGGACCAATCTGTTTGCGTAAGAAGGGAGCATACCCGACTTGTTTTTCGGACCCTTTTCCGGCTTTCCGGCGCCGACTGTAACTCACTCGATTTTATTTAGCAATTACATATACATCTATACAATACATGAAGACATAGATATATATTGGAATATATTGCAACATATATATAACCTTTAGATAAAAAAGGAAATATATATTGAATTGAAATTTTTTTTTATTTTTAGAATATGTGATTTTTATGTAAATATTATTCTTCGTAAAATATATTTCGATGATAACCTCTTTTTGGCAATCTGTTTCTTTTATATATCATCAAATATTATTTATACAGACCTTACTGCAATGGTAAAATTCGTTGAATGAGAGGGCCTTTGGCTTATCAGTAATTAAGCTTATCAGCGGTTTCGACAATTTAATCTACATTTTGATGTTACCGCTGATAGTGTTCATCTCTGATGAGCCAAGCACTCTCATTCAAATCTTTATCATTGAAAAATGAGAATATTAAGATGCGAATGTTTCTTTTCGCATATCAATCAAACTTATACTATCCTTACTGCGATGAAAATAATGGAGAGGGTTTGGCTCACAATTGGTGATATCCATCATATGTTTCGCCAATTTAATCTACCAGATCGCTTCCTTCGAGCTCTAATACTGTATTGGAACATTCTGCTTATATATGCTAAACTGAAGGGTGGAATCTTAGAAATGGTATTTTAAGCAAACAATGAACATAACCTTTTATCATTGCAGTAAAGTTTGTAAAGATAATATTTGATGATACATGTATAAAGAAATACATTGATGAATAATAATTATTATAAATTTTATCGATAAATGGCAGGTGAATTTATGAAAAGGTATTTTTATTTCTAATATTAAGATCTCTTATTTTTTCAAATCATCCAGGAATGAATTTCTTTTTAGTATAAAATTTTACAGTATCATTTCTCGAACACTTTCGGGCTCTGAATTCTATCTCTACAGAAGGCTGGAATAAGCTCAAATAACACATCGGTTAGGGGTTTTATATTGTCAGGAGAACAGAGTTTCCTGGTACTCCCTCTTAACTTGGCTATTAGGACCGGCCGGGATAACAGCGGCTCCACGTGGAATGGCTGGCTCGTGCCGCGTGAAGAACAGCCACTCACTCTAACTCTTGAGTCGACTCGGCGCATGTATATCATAACCCTTATTTTATATTTAACATCTTTCATATAACTAATTGAATAAATATATAAAATAATCAATGAGCCTATTTAATTATTTTTTACCGCGACAATATTAATATCTTGCTGTTGAAGAATTTCATGACCCAATTTCTGCAATATACCTATAGTTTGATAAATTTATTTCCAAAATTATCTGAGTATCACACTGTTCGAACATGGAGCAAGGTAAGACTTGTGTTGAGATCAATTTTGATGGTCTCACGGGAGTCAGAAATCGGAGCTTCCAGTTTCTATCTTAAATCGCTTTGGAGTTTAAGTGCCAAAACCTTTTAAATCCCTAGCACCTTCTAAGCCCTTACTTTATTTCTTTTATTTCTAATATGAAAATTGCATCCGTTCTTTCTTTCAAAAATTGTTGTATTTGTGATATATAGGTTATCTCACATGTTTCAATAATCTTCAAAAGATGTATATTGAATATGCTATCGGATTTTAGTATGGATATATATATTTCCATAGAAGCATAGGGCGCCTCTCCCGTCAGAATAAACGTCCAAGCTAGACGCCATCTACTGACCGTCGCTGGGTCGTTGACAAAACCACAACAACCGTTGGTTTTCGACCGCTACGACCCGGGATCGAATCCCGCATTGGGAACTTTTTCTAATTACAAAAAATGCCCCCCGATTCTTGCAAAAATCCAAATCCACCAGCGATTGCAAGTAACCAAACGGGGCTTTGGCACATTTGTGAGTTCAAAAGTTGAATTGCTTTTCACATGTGTCGACATGTGGTGTACTCACAGTAAATGTAGATGCCAATTTCTACCCACCATGATTATAATGGCCTTTACCATGTGTACTAGGGATAAAAAAAGAGTAACCTTTGATTAAATCTTCAATTTATAATGTAATCATAAAAAGAAAAGAGACAGTGTTTAAGTGTGTGTGTGTGTATTATTCATATTAAATATTCTATAAAGTATTAAGAATATTTCAAAAACGAAAGAAAATTGTCAAAGAGAGAAGATGACTTATATCAAGTGTATAGTCAGCACTTTAAGTTCTGTCTAACAAGACTCCCTAACAAGGAATTCCAATCCAATTACCCAGGAAGTTGCAAACCTAATATAAATTCCTTTTGTTTGAATTGCAATAAAATCCCTAATATATATAACATATTTTTTGTTTTGAAAATAGAGCAATCCATATTTAATTCATTAGATAACAAAAATCATATATTGGATTTAATAAAATATTTATTTTGCCGATGTTTCGGTTGGCTGAACGCCAACCTTTATCAAATCCCCGCATTTTTGTATAAACAAACTCAGCGCCGCATCGTGTTATTGAAACATTTATCTCTACACTATGCGGCGCTGAGTTTGTTTATGCAGAAATGTAAGGTCTTGATAAAGGTTGGCGTTCAGCCAACCGAAATATTGGCAAAATAAATCTTTTATTAAATCCAATACACCAATACTTCGCTTTGCGTCGTTTCGTTTTGCGTTTTTCTCGAAGTTGCGTCGCTGCTTAATTTTTAATGATTTTCACTGTGCGTCGTTAGATTTTCAAAGTTGCGTTGTTTTGGATTCGAGTCTTTTTTTTTTCCTAAAATATGGCAACACCTTTGTTTTTCATTGCGCCATGCTATCAAAATTTGGGGATTCCCTTTCTAACTAAAATTCAACGCAAATTTAATACAATTTTTAAAATGGTTTTCAATAGAAAATTTATTTGCACTTTGCGTAGTTTCAATTTGCGTCGTGTTTTTTTGGAACGTAACCCCGACTCAAAGCGAGGTATGGGTGTATATCCCTTTTATTATATTACATGTATCACATTTTTAGTATATTATTTATTCTCTCAATTATATCTTGATATTATTATGATGCAAACAACAACAACAGCTTTATTAGGACATTTCCGTCCTGTAAAGACTCGACATACATCATTTACATCGAGAAAAGGAAAAGAGAAACACAAATAAAAGAGAGAAGGGAAAATGAAAAGGAAATCAAAGTATTCAACATAACTATACAAATTAACTATGGAAGGAAATTGTTCTGTAATTTTAGTTCTTAGAGATTACCTTGTTCTCTAACGCTTTATGAAAGTTAAACAATTCTATCGCTATATATTTTTTCTCGGACATTATTCTGATTAGCTGAACTGGGTTCACGTAGACTTGGATAATGTTCTTTAAGATCTTATTCCGTTCCTCGTTAACAATAGTGCTATCATTATGTTCCATCTGTTATGAATAATTTGAACTATTCTTAAAATGTAGGATTCCTTTCGAAATAAACCAATCTACCAAATGATACTCATATTTATCCCGATAAATGGTGATTGCTATCAAAAGGTTCAGTTTCGTGATAAGGAGATTTTTTGCTAAGTATTTTGTTCATAGATATATATATTAAAATCAAAGAAGGCATACCCTGACCATGTTCACAGAGAGCCATCTAGTGTAATATAAATCAACTAAACGTTGATTTAAACTGTTTCCTGATATTTGGACAATTTTATATCTATATATATATATTAATAGTATTTTTTTTATATTTGGAAAATATAGGAAAAGTAAACTATTAATTTTTTTTATTTATTTGACACATCGGACGCAATATCCCAGCTCGGGATACTTGCGCCTAAATACATTTTAGTAGATTATATACAATTCATTTTATACAATTTAATAACCGAACAAAAAACATAATTGAAACTTAAACGATAGCACTCCAAAACAGAAGAGAAAATCTAAAATGGATTATTTTAGCAACCTATATACAATTCATTATATACAACTCAATAACCGACTAAAAACACAATTAAAACTGAAACGATGGTTCTCCCAAACAGAAGAGAAAATATAAAATAAATTATTTTAGCAACCAATATACAATTCATTATATACAACTCAATAACCGACTAAAAACACAATTAAAACTGAAACGATGGCCCTCTCAAACAGAAGAGAAAATCCAAAATGAATTTACAAAAATTATTGAATTTTACATAAGTGTCTTTGTTATATACAAATTCGCAAATTTCTTCGATGGGATAAAAATGATTACTTCTGAAGCTGTGAAATATCGGACATTCTATTAATATATATAAATGTATTGAGTCTTGGTTGTCTTTTCCACAGAAACAGCTAGGATCATCCGTTGCCCCGATTTTCGACAAAAATTCTCCAAAATTACCATGACCCGTTACGAACTGTGAGTTATAAAAATTCGGACGAAAATAAAAAGGAAATCCAAATGGGAAAAATTTTCGGAATGTTCCATTAGTGTTAGCTATTGTTTCAGCCATTCTTGATTCTATGAAGTTATAAATTATAGTTGGGGCATGCGGTCTGAATACATTAATTTCTTCTTTTGATAAATTGGCCAAATCGTATTTTATTATCAACGATGCTATGTGATCCGTGAGAATAGGTATTTTTGCCAAACTATGAATACAATTTGATGAGGTCGTTTTATAGGCTCTCACTACTCAAAGAAGAATCTGATATTGCTGAGAGTTTAATCTTTGTTTACTTCTTTTATTAATAAATTTATACCATATTTCAGATCCATAGGTTAGTATTGGCCTGAAAAGAGTTTTATATAAAATTAATCTTTTTTTAGCATCCAATCCCCACATTTTCCACGGAGTGAAAATAACAGATTTTTCATACGGTTGATTTTACAAAGAATATCATTAATGTGGGGTGTGAAGTTAATTTTTGACTTAATTCTGTGATTAGAAAATTTTACACCTAAAAAGTTTGGAGTTCCCATTGGAATATTTTGTTTGCCGTGCATATGTATTAAGCCGGTTTTCTCCGGGCTTAGTTTTAGCTTATTTCTTGTACACATTGTATTACATAATTTAAAGTACTTTCTGTTTCATTTTTAACCCTTCTATGGTCTTGTGCCAGCAAACAATGGAAACATCATCCGCATAACAGATTATTTCAGAATTTGAGGATGCGAAGTTGATCAACAAATCATTCAGGACTATATTCCACAATAAAGGTGATAATGGTCCGCCTTGAGGACATCCCTTTGATAAATATTTTAAAATTGTTGTATTCGAGAAGGTGAGACTTGTTTTTCTTCTCCGATTTAAAAATGATTGGATGATTTTTATAAGAACTGCTGGGACGTGGTCTTCGTCCATTTTTTTTATTAAGGCAGGCCACCACGCATTATCAAACGCACCACTTATATCAATGGCAATCAATGCAACCAATTCGTTTTGTTTGTGTTTCAGTATGGTCTCGGTTATTTTGTCCAATGCCGTTATTGTAGATTTTCTTTTCGTAAATCCATGCTGTCTATGGCTCAGTAAGTTAATATGATTATAATAATTGAGTATTTTATTTTGAATGATCGTTTCAAATATTTTTGAGAAATTTGATGTTAGTGAAATTAGGCGATAGCTATTAATTGCTTCGTAGTCAGCTTTTTGAGGTTTCGTAATAATTTTTAATACCGAATGTTTCCAGCTTTCAGGATAGTAACCCAGCACCAGACACTCATTAAAGAGTTTGACTAAACTGGGTAGGATTGATAATAATGAGTGCTTAATCATATAATTACTCACGTTATCTGGACCAGGAGCCTTTCTGATATTAAGATTCGAGCACAAATCCTTTATTTCCTTTTCAGTAATAAAAATGATTTCCCTGTTGGTAAAACTTGGGATGTGATTTCTAATTAAAGTGTGTTCTTCATTGTCCAACCGCACATCATCATCAGGAAAAAATGCTGTTAGCATTTCCTTCATCTTTTGCTCTCTCATGCACTCTGCAGTTTTATTCAGTAATGGCATGCCCACTTGAATGTCGGTCGATCTTAACCGTTTAAAAATCCTGTATGCATTCCCGAAAGCATTCGTAGACTCATTTTCTTCAATAAATATTTTCCACGACGTCTTTTTTGCTCTATTAATGGCTCTTAAGTATTTATTTCTTGCCGCTCTGTAAATACTCGGATTCAGGTTACCCCCTCTATAATACAAATTCCTGAGATAATGTAAATGTTCTTTTAATTGTTTAAGCTCTTTATTCCACCAATTTTTGGAAGTTGTCGTGTTTATAGAGGTGTGATGCTTGACGTCGAGAGAAGAGTATGCAGCTTCAATTACTAAATTTGTCAATTTGTTTACCACATTATCAATATCTTCACAATTGACAATGTGTTTAGAAGCTGAATTTAAATCCAGTAAATCCGAAGGCGAAATACTCTCAGCAAATTTGGTCCAATTCGCCGATTTTTCTCTGAATTTCCATGTCGATGTCTGTTTATTATTGTTTGCCAAGTTCATCATATTGAAGATATCAAAAAGTATTGCCAAATGGTCTGAGGTAACAGAAAGTGCTGAGGTTCTCCAGTTATGTATTAGACTAATGGAATGTTTATTAGAAATTGTCAAGTCGATTATGCTAGCATTTCTGCAAGTTGGGATTTTAAGATTATGAACAAATAGATTCTGCTACTCAATAATAGACTTTAGAATGTATCCGTTTTTATTTGTCGTTGAATCGAACCAGAGTGGATGTCTTGAATTGAAATCTCCACAAAGGATAATTGGGAGTTGACCAAAGGCCTCAAGTATTTCTGAGATGAATTGGATATGAAATGCAGCCATAGAGTTTGGGTGTATATAAATATTGGCAATAACTATTCTTTTCCCGTTGAAATAGAGAGAGATCGCTGTACAGAAGGAATTTGTAAACCTATTAATTTTCTCATATATTATGTTGCGGTTCAAAATAATAGTAGCAGTATAAATTTGCCTATCTGTGCTAGAATATACTATTCGTGAATTCTTGCCAAATTTCACTGTATCATTGCACATGTATGGTTCTTGTAGAAATATGATGTCAGGAAGATCGTCTGCAATTGTCACACCTAACTCACTAGTTGCCATCACACTTTTCCTTGCATTAAATTGTATACATCTGATATTGTTATCATTCATCTGAATGGTATTGAGTTCTTTGTATTACTATTTCCATCTGGGTTTTGTACTATTAAGAACAACAGATTTTGAATTAATTTTGAGTCAGAACAGCAAGCTAATTCTGTATCAAATAGTATAATTATGAAAAATTTTAAGATTAATAATTTTTTTTATTTAATTTAAATGTGTGAGGTTTATTTTTTTATTTTTTTTTGTAATAAATAATTAGTTAGATTATATTAAAAAAAAAAAGTTACACCAGCAAAGCATCGGCAGTTACGCGTCATAGGCTGGGTGAAAAATTTAAGATTAATATATTTTTTTTATTATTTAATTTAAATGTGAGAGGTTTTTTTTTCAATTTTCTCTTCGCTTATTCCTTTTTTTTCATCCAGCCTATGACGCGTAACTGCCGATGCTTTGCTGGTGTAACTTTTTTTTTTAATATAATCTAACTAATTATTTATATTACAAAAAAAAAACCTTTTAAATTAAATAAAAAAAATTATTAATCCTAAAATTATTCATAACTATACTATATATATATATATATATATATATATATATATATATATATATATATATATATATAGACATATATATATATATGATTTATTGATATGACAGTTGCTAATGTTCAAGATCTTTATGAATTTTTAGATAGCAGATTGCATATATATATAAATTCATAAAGAGTGTAAAGAAAGATAACTTAGTAATATATATATATATTATTTAAAAAAGCGTAAATAATTGTTGTTTTGAACAATAAAAAGTCTGAAATATTGCTGTTTTAAATAATAAATATTTTCCTCTATTTAAAAAACATATATATATATATGAACTTGATATAGCTCCATGTTGTTACATAAATACAAAACATTTTTGATACCTTAAAAATAATATTTATCTGATTTATTTAACTAAAACCATACTCCTTCTCTTATACCAATTATCTTTGATATATTATAGATATAACTCTACTTTATATATATCATGAAAAAATATTTTCTTTGGTTATTGAAGGGTACATGAATATGTTTTTTGATATTGCATTGTAGTCGTTGAAAAATATGAATAAAATAAAGGTTGAATCATAATTTACTTTATTTAATATGATAACTTAATTGAGATTGAAATAATACCTTGAATTTTAAGGCGGGTAGTAGAAGAAAACAAAATCTATTTACATAATTACATATGGTTTGAGGCGGCCATCGGGAAACAACAACAATCATTTTTTATAGGGAAAGCGTGAACTCTGGCGGTCGATTTAAAAGAGTATTTGAATCTATAAAATTATAATTTTAAATAAAATAATATTTTAATATAACATATATATAATATAACATATAAATATATATATATATGAATACAACATATATATATATATGAGTTCAACATATATATATATATTATGAAAAAAAATTGAGTGTTTCTGCTTGATATTTGATCATGTTGAGGATTATTGTAATGGTGGTGCAGTCGTGGTTGAATAATCTTGAAATAATAATAAAAATATTGGTTTTGATCAGTAATTGTTTTTATTGTGCTATAGGATAACATAACTTGGTAAAATTACTGCCTGGCTTAAGGCGTAAGAATAAATAAAACAAAATATTATTTACATAATTACAAAGTTTTGAGCCGACCAGCGGGGAAGAACAACAATGTGATTTTATATGGGAAGCATGACCTCTGGCGGCGATTTATACAGAGTATTTATATCTATGAAATATATATATATATATATTTTTAAATAAAACATTTTAATAAAACATTTTAAATAATATATATATATATGAGATAGTGAGTATCTGCCAAGAGAGGTTGTTTCCCAGAGTTGGATAATGATTCCAGTAACATGCCATACATCACTGCCACCAAACTTTTCTCGCAATCAATAAATTCTTACCTTTCAGTTTCTTCTTCTTCTTTTTTTCCTCTCTCTTCTCAAATATATATAATTATTAAAAGGTAAATATATATAATTTATTTCTCTGCAAACAACGTAATAAACAAACCCATATATGCATAATATATTTAAACATACAATTTTTTACTCTAAAAAATATATGAGTGTGTATTTTTGACATGTACGTCAAATACAAATTAATAATTGGTATATAGATTAATTAAATGTGATAAACAAGTATAAAATTCAAAATTTTAGGAAATTAATATATATAATTTTTCAAATAAAATATTTTATTATATAAAAGGGTGTACCTGGATCTGTAAAGAAAAAAAAACAATTCTTTTCTCAAAATATTTCGAGAGATTGCTCCCTCTTTATCAATTAATGGATCGCCTTTTGTGTGACTCAAAATATTTTGTTTGAAAATACTGGTCATTCATATAAATTTTGATTATATTTTGTTTTTATTTTGATTAATCTCTCTCTGTATGAATGAAAACAGAAGATTTTTTTAAAATCAGGTGTTAATATTAAGAACATAAATGTTTATTCTTCAGCTCACCTGGGAATTTTTATATAGCAGAGCGCCATCTAGTGAAACAAAAAACAACTAAACGTTAATATAATTTATTCCGTTATATAATATTCTATAAAAATTATTTTATTATTCAAGTCAGCATACTGAATATAATTTTCTCTTTCCCTGGTGGTGGTGGTGTCTTGTCCATGGAGCAGATCAGATCGGTCCGTGCACCTTGATCACAATACCGGCCAACTGAGGTGGTGGTGGTGTCTTGTCCATGGAGCAGATCAGATCGGTCCGTGCACCTTGATCACAATACCGGCCAACTGAGGTGGTGGTGGTGTCTTGTCCATGGAGCAGATCAGATCGGTCCGTGCACCTTGATCACAATACCGGCCAACTGAGGTGGTGGTGGTGTCTTGTCCATGGAGCAGATCAGATCGGTCCGTGCACCTTGATCACAATACCGGCCAACTGAGGTGGTGGTGGTGTCTTGTCCATGGAGCAGATCAGATCGGTCCGTGCACCTTGATCACAATACCGGCCAACTGAGGTGGTGGTGGTGTCTTGTCCATGGAGCAGATCAGATCGGTCCGTGCACCTTGATCACAATACCGGCCAACTGAGGTGGTGGTGGTGTCTTGTCCATGGAGCAGATCAGATCGGTCCATGCACCCTGATCACAATACCGGCCAACTGAGGTGTCTGTATGGATGTCCTCTTCTGGATTGATGGTGGTGGTGTCTTGTTCAAGGAGCAGATCAAATCGGTCCATGCACCCTGATCACAATACCGGCCAACTGAGGTGTCTGTATGGATGTCCTCTTCTGGATTGATGGTGGTGGTGGTGTCTTGTCCATGGAACAGATCAGATCTGTCCATGCACCCTGATCACAATACCGGCCATCTGAGGTGTCGTATGGATGTCCTCTTCTGGATTGAAGTCTGCCATATAGAGGGCTGCAAGGATGGCCGGGTATATATGGACCGGAGTGAGTTGGGTGTTGTAACAGTTATTGCAGTTCCTGTAGGATCTAGTCATGTCTGGGTTTATTTTCATTCCTTTTATATTTACCTTAAATGTATATATATGCACTATTAGTACTTATAGGGGGTTGGTGGAAGGATGATCTGAAACGGTAATTTTCGACCGCTACGACCCATGTTCGATTCCCGCATTGAGCAATTTTTTTTTTATTTTGAAAAAATGCTCAAATCCCCCCGATTCTTGCAAAAGTTCAACCCCACCAGCGAGTTCAAGTAACCAAACGGGGCTCTGGCACATTTGTAAGTGCAAAAGTCGAACTACTTTTCACATGTGTAGACATGTGATGCACTTACAGTAAAAGTATTCGCCTAACTCTACCCACCATGATTATCATGGCCTGTACCATGTGTACTAGGAATAAGCTAAAAGACTAGTACTTACACATATATAAACAAAGCACACACATATATATATATATATATATATATATATATGAATAATTTACACAACACCATATGTAAATAATAAATATTTTATAACATTTCCGTTAATTATTTTAAAACATTTATGAAACGTAAAAAATCTCTTACATCCCAATGAATCTAAAAACTCAGAAAAAGAAAATATTTTCCTCCTCTCCATTATCTAAACTTAGGCTAGTCGCCGTTGGTCATAAAATAATTCTAAAATATAAATAAAGATTTAAAAGCATTGGATAAACTTTGACTTTTCTAAAGTAAGAAAATATATTTCCTCACGAAGTCTAGCTCTTTTTATAACCTCGTATTTTATATCATGTAGTTTACCTAAAGCCATGTAAAACTATATAAAATATTATTTAGATATATTCTAGATATTTTATAAATAATTACTAAAATATATATAATTTTATATCATTTTTAATATATATATATATACAGTAAACTCTCCTATAACGCGATTAATATGTTCCGTGTTGTATGAAATCGCGTTATAGGAATTCGCGTTGTACGAAATAAAACTTGTATAACGCGAATGTTGTTAGGGTAAATTGTTAGTGACAAATATCATGTATTTTATTTTATAAGGCGTTTTATACGAAAATTCGCGTTGTATAAAAAAAATTGTTGCAATTTTTTTAGTCGCGTTGTACGAAATCGCGTTGTAAATACTCTCGTTATAGGAGAGTATACTGTATATATATAATATAATATAATGCGGCCTGTGATTGTAAAACGACATTTGAGAATTATCCCGCATGAGTCTCTTTTCAACGAAAAATCAAAATATGTTATGAATAATTTGTTTGTTGTTAGATAAAGGGTTGATAAGACAAAGGATCGATAAGATAAAGGGTTGATAAGACGAAGGATCGAAAAGATAAAGGGTTGAAGGTGCAGTCGTGATAAGAAAAAGATAATTATTTACCATCAAGTATATTTTATTTTCAATTACTTGAGGAAATATTATACATTAGTTATTTTCACATTATATAGAATTTATGAAGTTAATCCTATATTAGTGATTTAAAAAGATAGATATGTTAACTACGCATATTTACAACAAAACTGAAAGTTATTCTAAAAACGATAATAACAAAATTAGAATTATCATTGAATAAAATTAATATAAATATGTTTTTAATATAGAAATATTCGAGTTTTTAGATTATATAATATATATATTTAAAAAAGATGAATATATTGAATTTATAATTTTTATATTATTCCAATATTTCGAGGGGCAACTCGCCTCTCTTTATCGAGGATGATTGTGTTTTTCACCAAAACATATTAGCACGCGTACACCACTCTCGTTCTACAAGGCCAATGAAAGAATTATATCTTTGATTTAAATATTACATTCAGTATATATACAGCTAACAATTATATATAATATTACAGATCAACACCATTATTATTATTTTATCTACATATTGTGAGAGAGATATTTATATACAACAGTGTAATTGTAAATAATTATATGAATACATATTAATTCTAAATTTATTTATAAAGAAATTGGGTTGGCCAAATATCACAGAGCAAGTTAAATAAGGGTTTAATTTATTTTTGCTCTACTAGATGGCGCTCTGCCATCTAAAAAGCACAAGTGCTCATGGTCAGGAAATGCCTTCTTCATTTTAAATAAATATATATACATATAAATTATAAATTCAATTACCATCTATCAATAAAAATCTGTAACAATTAATATTTAGCAATATGATTATTTTAATCTCTACAGTCCTACTGCAATGAAAAGTTATTAAATGAGAGTGCTTGGCTCATCAGATAGGATACTCAACTCAATCAAACGAGTCTTAATATTCGCTTTCTTCATCCAAATGGATCACAACATTGTATTAATCTCTTCCGAATGGTGACTGTAGCCTTGTAGAATTTTTATAAACTAAATAGGAGACTTTGCCCAACCAACATTGTATTCATCCAGTTATATATTCAAAGATTAGTATTAAAAAGGTTAAATAACAATTACCTTTATTAGAAAAGAAATTGTGTTTCCATATTTTATTAGATGTTTTATCAAATAGAACATGAGATACTCATAGATTTGAATTTAACATTCTAAAAAATATTCAGTCATATTATATTCAAATCTAGCTAAGAGCATTTATCCAAAATCTTTAATATCAGTTATTATCTCTATTTAAAAAAATATTACAATATCTTCTCTATATAGAATAAAAAAAGGCTATTATATCGATACTTAAAAAGAGAAAGAATACCAAATTTTTCTTATATATTAAAAAATATATATCTAAATATTAAATAATGTAGTTGGGATTTATCTTTCAAACCTTAAATATTTTTATTGGAAATCTTTATTCTCCTATTTACATCATCTAACGAGAGTAGAAATTTTTGTTTTTATTTAAAAAAAAGACAATAGCCTTAAAGAAGTTTTTCAATAATTGAGCAATTTTTTTTTCGATTTTGGTTAATCAACCGGGTAATGGTAAATTATTTCTTCTAATGTATTATAGTTCTTTCAGAAATTGTTTATTCTTTATTTTTCTATCGTTTGGTTTATTATACAACTTTATAGAATAAATAAAAAAGGAAAGAGAGATTTATGTTTATATATTCATACTAGCGGATGTATACCCGGCTTCGCCCGGGTTTTATCCGAGTGAAAGTTTGCCTAACGAATAATATATATTATGAAGTATAATAAACAATGTTAAAGATTAGTTTTAATTATTAATCAAGATTGTGTGTGAATATGTGAGAAAGATGTAATATCGTTGTTGTTTTCTTGGCCGACTGTTTTACATATGGTGTTATCTTAAAATTGCTTGTTTTGAATATTTTTTTAGATTGAGTTGAATGAATTGCTGATTTTTTTTTTGTATTTATATATAAATAAAATTAACTCTGTTGATTTTTTTTTTATTTAATCGATAACAGCGAAGTTACGCATGTTAAAGTTAGGAAAAATATTTTGATGTTAAGCAAAACCTGCTCCATCTCGTTTTACATAAATGTTGAAAATTTGGTCGAAATTGATGCATTGTAACGAAAGTTTTTAGCGAACACCACTTATGAAATTTGCATTTTATTAATATAGATAGAGAGATTATAACAAATATTCATAGTTAAGAAATAATTGCGATTAAATATACATAATAAAATAGAAAGCCGATTTACAACCGAGTTTGTTCTTGACACACATCGATATGTTATAATACCTTGAAAAAAGTTGGCATTCAGCCAACTGAAATATTGGTAAAATAAATTATATTTTGATCCAATATAAGTCTTTTTAATTAAATATATATTTATGGATTGCTATATATTCAAAAAGACTAATTTATTGTTTAAAACAGCAATATTTTGCCCTTTTTAAATTTACAACCTCAAACTTTTGAACCTTTTTGTCGGTTAAAAATGCAAAGCGTTCATCCATTTTATTGCTTAAAATTGTCTAGTTGTAAAATTTTGGTATGTATATTTGGATTTATAAAATTATCCACCTCCCTTTAAAAATTAAACGATTTATAGCCCGTCAAAGGATTCTATGGCTATTTTTCCTCGAGGATATCACGGGATTTTAAAACAGCGACCCTTAAAATTGTTACTTTTGCAATGTTGGCATCCAAGACAATTTGATCCATTATCTATTCCATTGCCCATTCCTACAGGTACATAGAATGGAAATTCACGAAATTTCGGGGCTAACTCACTATAATGAACAACATGTATATAATATATTTACTATTCTCCTGCTGGATAAAACATTTGTTTATAAATATTTAAAATTTTTCAAGGCGATTTATAAAATGAGAGAAGAAATGCTCAACTCCACAGACAACGGCTGGTTGCTCCTCCTCCCCTCTAAATTGCTTTTCCTCCTCACTCATGTACATATATAACCTCTTAGGGGAATCCCCTTGTAAGACAATAGTGTCTTAATAAAGGTTTTTTATTGTGTTGTTGTTATAAAATTATATTTTAAATAGTTTATATATATCTGGGATGGGGCAAATCAATGGTCAAAATATAGATGGACATTTTCCCGGGAGGCTATTGAACTATGAAAGCTTAGGGAGCCTCTCCCGTCCAATAAACGGGACTGTCGTCGGAAATTTTTCCATCTATATTTCAGCCATAGAATTGGACCAGCCACTTTGCCAGCTAAACACCTCTTCGGCATATTTTGAAGATTCAATTAGATCCCGTGAGGATCTCATGGAATATGGTCCACCATAGACTGACGAGGGCTATTAGACCGAAACCATGGTCTCTAGGGGGGGCACTTCTCAGTTTGTCAAGCTGGTGTTGTGGCTTTGTCACCGACAGTAAACCGCTGGTTTGATGTGATGGTTAGATGGCGTTTAGTATTTACGTTTATTTTGACGAAGTGGCTCCCATTATATATATATATATGAAATAATTGTAATACATGGAGCCAACATTGTCGTAGCGAGCTCCTCATCCAACTTGCAGTCATGGGCCAGAGTGGGAAAGCACTAGCCTGAAGATAAATGAAGACCACACACATAGGAACATGGTTAACTCGGTTTAAAGGGGGCAACACCCGGGAAGGTGAGGTGGACTATGAGAGTCCTGGGATCACTGGTTAATCTGGCAGCTTGGCGACCTGGCTACTGTCTATACTGCAATCCTTCCTGTGGACTCAGAAGGAACCCAGCTTATATGGTAATGATGACTCAGAGAGGGCGGACCTTTTTGGTTATCCGTGTCCTAACAAAGATTGGCCTGCTCGATATTTATGATCTCTTAGCTTCTTGAACACTGCCAATGACCTGTTATTCGATCTTATTAGGTACGGTGCCCTTCTTTTCCGGTGGTAGATTTTATTAAGCGCCATTTTGAAGCTACATCAGGCATATATATAAGATGGTTTTTAAAAATGGGGTTTCAACAATTTCGCCACTATAAATTGATAACTCATCGAAAGAGTTGAAGAAATAGTGAAAACATTAAAAAATGCTAGATATGAAATATAATATATATTTTATTATTATTTTTAATTAAAAAGGCATATATTGGATCAAAATATCATTTATTTTACCAAAATATTTTAAAAACTTAATTCTGTTGACGTTATGTGGCGCTGAGTTTGTTGTTAAAACTGTTGTTGACTGATATTTTGGTAAAAATAATTGATATTTTGATCCAATATATGCCTTTTAATTAAATATTTATTTATGGATTGTTCTCTCTATTTTCAAAATATATTATTATAATATATATTATATAATACATCATATATTCATATATATATGAAACACTAAAAATATTTTTTTTAGAAATTTAAGAATAATAACAAAATCTACTCATTATGTTTTATTATTTATTTTATATTGACACCGGAATATTTTGAAAAGACTCCAAGAGAAGAAAAGGCTTATTTTAAATCCTCTTACTAGACTACAATTTACACGCCTCTCTGGGTCCTGTTCAATATTGGAAATAACCTGAAGTTGTTTCTTCAAACAGAGTCAACGGAGATTGAGTCGACACAATTGGTGACACATTTTGTTTATATGTAATATATTTACATATAGGAAAAAAATAATATTTTCTTATTTTTTTCACATAAACTTGCGTATTAAGGCAAACTTGGCCCTTAAATACCCATTTATTGATTTCACGGAAACCCACTAGGACCAAATTCTTGTCGTGTAGATAGCCTTCATCACGATACCTAGGGCCAACAGCCCGAAATACATACGTGGTTGACCTTTCTTTATATATTGATAAATTGGGTTGGCCAAATATCATGGAACAAGTTAACGTTTAATAGATTTTTTGTAAGCCCGTTGAAGAGCGAATAACGCTTGAAAGCTAGCGTTTTTAAATAATAAATATACTCATTGTAAATATATAATTGTAATTATAATACCTTTTCACAATTTCATCATTAATAGATTTTTGTTTAACTAGAACGCGCTCTGCTTTGATATTCGTGAGCTCGGTGCAGACTGTACCTCAAAGGCCAGATATTTGTTCCAAGAGGATATCTGCAAAAAATGTGTTTTAAGGCCGAATATACATATATAATAACACTTGAAGTTACACCGCATGAGTTTCTTTTTTTGATTTTGATTTTTCATTGAAAAGAAACTCATGCGGTGTAACTTCATGTGTTGTTTTACAATCACAAACTGCAGTGTATTATATTGTATTATAAGTTACTTTATGAATATACATATATAATGTTTAAAAATGTTCATGGAGAAATATTAGAAAAATCACTGATTTAATTGTTAAAGGTTTTTATAAAAGAGAGATAAGTATTAGACACATTGAATAACAAGATAATTCTACATTATATAATATAATCAAGATCAATTTCAGATTTATAAATTTATAGCAAAGTTAATATTTGAGAAGTTTGTTTTTGTTGTTTAGTAAATAATTAGATAAAGTTTTAATTTATAGTTGAGGAGAAAACTCAAATGAAGCATCTCTTGACAGTTACGCCTTATACATGCTGGTTAGAAAAAGTAAAAAAATGAAAAGTTTATAAAAATAAAAAAGATGAAACTATGATAATGATTTTCCAATAATTAAATAACAACTAAGGTGAAGAATATTTTCCCTATTTCTTTCTTGTGATTAGAGATGATAATTTTCATTTTAGATTTTTTTGTGTGTTTTGAGGCTAATATTCATTTCTTAAAGCAATCTTAATATATTGCAAAATGTTGTAATACAATATATGATATTATCATAATTTTCTATTCAGAAAACTAAATCGAATATAATGAATTATATGAAAGAATATGAATGAGGGTTTATCGTGAGTAATATATGTACATTCATGGACAAAACTTGGAGATTTTTTTTTAAGAAGAAGAAAAAGAAGACAGAGGCAATTTTGTTCACACTTTGATTATTCCGTGCGTCTTCAATAAAGGTCACTGTGTATCAAATATCTTACAGAGTTTTTGTCTAAATCCCGATATACATGCTAAAAGGTACAATTTCCTTAGGTTTTGTCCATGAGTGTATCTTTATAGTTATTGTCTGAATCCCGATATACATGCTAAAAGGTACAACTTCCTTAAGTTTTGTCCATGAGTGTATCTATCAAAGGTATTGTCTGAATCCCGATATACATGATGAAAGGTACAACTTTCTTAAGTTTTGTCCATGAATGTATCTTTAAGAGTTATTGTCTGAATCCCGATATACATGCTAAAAGGTACAACTTCCTTAAGTTTTGTTCATGAGTGTATCTTTCAGAGTCATTATCTGAATCCCGATATACATGTTAAAATGTACAACTTCCTTAAGTTTTGTCCATCAGTGTATCTTTTAGAGTTATTGTTTGAATTCCGAATTACATGCTAAAAGGTACAACTTCCTTAAGTTTTGTCAATGAGTGTATCTTTCAGAGTTATTGTCTGAATCCCGATATACATGTTAAAAGGTACAACTTCCTTAAGTTTTGTCCATGAGTATATCTTTCAGAGTTATTGTCTGAATCCCGATATACATGCTAAAAGATACAACATCCTTAAGTTTTATCCATGAATAATATTCTATCCACACATTGACACAACTAATGGTTGAATGAACTCAAGGTGGATGGCATATTTGAAAGGCATAGTTGGCGAGCTAATAATAAAAAATAAATGGCCGTCTCTCCTATATGAAAAAGCAAGACAGATGGGCTTTGTGGAATGATCGATCCATAACCTGCTATTACGTAACCAAAGAATATGGCAAGAATTATAGCCGAGTTATAGTGAGCGCGATATATCTTTCTATGAAATATCATAAATATTATTTTAATACTCTTTTCAAAATGTCAGCTTATAAACCTCTGGCACTTTCACAATGTTGTTTATCATGACTCCAATCCTCATATATTGACGACTCTATATCTATTCTTTTTTCGAGTCAAAAGACAATTCTTTGAATATATATTGTTACATCAATTTTAATGCGCCTTACATTTATTCAAAATATTCTATGATATTTAATATTTATTTAAAACAGATTATTTAGATTATCATCATTCTTTTTTATAATTTCATTCCTTTTGTAATATTTTATTGTACATATATCTTGATTGGTTATTGGAGAGAGAGAGGACCGAGAGGAAGACTACGGAGAAAAAAAAAAATATGGTAATTTAAGCCAAACCCATATTGTATATAACTTACAACAATATTTTAATGTTGTATAATAGAAACACATCTGTAAATGATTATACGCATTATTGACATGTGTCTTTACATCATCATATGTAATGTAATTTGTACAAACTGAGGATAAATAAATAAAACTGTAATAGATTAAAAGTTGAGCTAAGCAAGAGATAGAAGTCATAACGTCTAAAATCGAGATAGATTTAGACTTCCCACAACAAGGTCTAAAAATGGACCAGACCACCCACACTCTTCACATCTGGTGGAATGCAAAAGCCCCCTTTCTCAGAAACGGCCCCTGTCGCATAAGGCCCCCCGTCTTAACCTATAAATACAGTCACTTTACAGTCACTTGACAGTTAGTGCAGCATCTGTGCGAGCCCACGTCGGTCGTACCTCAGATCCTCCTCATCCATCATGTAGATCAGTAAGAAACTTCTATCTGCCCATCTTTCGCTCCTAGCTCAACTTTTATCTGTTCACGGAACTTTCTTAGTGCAACTGTGTCTTCGTTTTTTTGTGTGGACATTGCCAAGCTTTCCACTCTGCCTCGACCACGACTGCCTGTACTCTGTGAGAACTTTTAAAGGACTTCCAAGGTGCAGAGAGGTACTGGAAAACTCCCCATCCTGACTGTTCCTCTCGGTCAACACAGTATAGCGAGAGTCAACACTTCATCATCACAAAGTTAGTCGACAGGATTCTACAAGAGCCAACAGTAACTCAACTCATTACAGATAGTCGACAGGATCTCATTACATATATGTCATAATATTACCCTTCCAGGAATAATAAAGTAAATCTACAGTCGACCAGAGAGAGACGTAGAGAGGAGGATGTAAAGGCCGGTCACTTGATATATCAGTCATTTCCAAGGGGCCCATTTTCGTAGAACCTCAGGACTATTTTTGGACAGTCGGGGGGTGATGGCGACACAAACGGTCGTTCAGCGGTGATATAGCCTCTCGCGCTACCTCTCTCTCGCTGGTTGCCTGGAATTCCTCTTCCAAACTTGTGGTTTCCTTATTTCTCTCTCCCCACATTATTATCACTATATTGCCACATTGAAAGTCGACAGGATCATATCACAGAAGAGTCGACAGGATCATATCACATATATATATTTATATTATGGACAAAATAAATTTTGAAAAATATGGGTGTGAATATTTTGAATATTGGTAAAATAAATGATATTTTGATCCAATATATGTCTTTTTAATTAAAGATGTATATTTATATTTAAATATATCGTCTTTAGAACGAAACTATTTTAAGGTAATGTGACAGTATTGAGATAAATAAATGTGTAGTCAAATGAACAGGATATATAATATGAAATGTAAATTTTACCGTTAAATTAGACGTCAAAATTCTCAACATTTTATCGACCGTATCTTCAAAGTAGCTGATTAAGAATGGTGCCTTGTTTTTGTGTCTTTTCTCATGGATATATTGACTTTTTGAAATTCAATATTCTCTCATTAATAATTATACTTAGAATACACTCATAGACAAAATTAAGGAAATGTATAGTCTTATGTTTTACCAGTTGTCTTTTTTAGGAACAGAGGAACACTGTTTAGATGTTACATATCTTAATATAATTTTCTCATCACTGTGATTGGAAGATGCGGACTACGTTATGCCCAGCTGAAAGCAGACATGTACATTCCAGGGGTAAAAGCAGGGAAGATTCTTTATTATAAACCATTTGATCTACAAGAATTTATGAATTAAGTTTATTGTGCGATAAATTAATAAAGAGGGAGCAATCTCTCGAAATATTTTGGGAAAAAAATCTTTTTTTTCTTTCACAGATTCAGGTATGTCTTTTTTAATATAAACCTTTTGATAAATATATCGGAAAATTAAAGTTCACCCATTAAAGATTGCCGGTTGCCCATGTGAAAGCTGTAAGACGTCGGAATTTTCGCCATGGAGAGAAAAAGAAGAAATGGTTTGGAAAGTTTTCCCTTGGGAGAGTCACACCGTCAGACTAATCCGGGACGTTATAGGATTGCTGGATTCCCCATGGACCTACCTTCTGTAGTCCAAGGTTGGCTCAGTCCTTGACCCTGAGGCTCAGCGAGTCAGACAATCTTACAAATCGCTAAGAAATATTCCATGATCAGCTAAGAATAATCAAATAGAATATACTCAAATACAGCTATAATTATCAATAAAAGCATTCTTCAAACGGAATTAATTACAAAATTTACCTCATCTAGTATTTTATGATGCTTTAGCATGCCATCTGTTATGAAAATTAGAAACTATTATAGACGCGTATAGTAAGGGCAGTTGAAATTGTTTTATTTTTAAAATATCATCAAGTGACTCGTTGTCAAACGAATATTAAATTTTATGTCTTAAAGTAAATTTATAATATATATATATATATATACAAAGAGTATATATATAAAAACGAAAAAGGCATATCCTGACCAGGAGCACATGTGCTTTTCAGAAGGCAGAGCGCCATCTGGTTGAACAGAAATCAACTATTCATTGATTTAGCCTGTTCCCTGATATTTGGCCAACCCAATTTCTTGATAAATCAAGAAAGGCTATCCACGAACGCGTTTCGCACTGTTGGCGCTCGTCAGCGTAGAGTAGGCTGTACCACTGGATGGATTCGTGGATGGCTTTTCTTTATTTATCAAAAATTGGGTTGTCCAAATATCAGGGAACAGGCTAAATCAATGAATAGTTGATTTGTGTAACCAGATGGCGCTCTGCCTTCTGAAAAGCACATGTGCTTCTGGTCAGGATATGCCTTTTTTAGTTTTTATTTTAATATCAACACCTGACCTTTTTATTTTTTATTTTTTCTATTGTTTTTTTTTTATATATAAAAACCTATCCTGCTTGGACTGACCCACCTCAATCCTACATCTATGACCAGACTCAGCATGGAACTTCCTGGTCAACTAGTTCAGTTCAACAATCAAATAAATACGTGAGTAAAAGCGCTTATCACTAACTGGTGCGCTCCAGGAACCTGGGTTATAAATATCTCTCTCATTTTCTCAAAATAAAGTAATTTCACATTGAAAAAAAAAAAAAAAAATATATATATATATATATATATATATGTAAAAACAATAGAAAAAAATAAAAAATAAGTGGGTCAGGTCTTGATATTAAAAATAAAGTAGGCATTTCCTGACCACGTTTTGTTTATTTTTGCTCTACTAGATGGCGCTCTGCCATCCAAAAAAAGCACATGTTTTCAATATACATATATATATATGAAAAATAGTACAAATGTAAAATTGTACTGGGATAAGGTGCATAAATTAAGAAAAAGGCATCTCCTTATCGTGCAACTGAAAGTTGCTGATGGCTGGCGCCATCTATCGGAATAAATATCAACTATTCTCGTTGATTTTTTAATTATTCCAGAATTGGCCAAATACCCATTCTTGATTAATCAAATTAATTTTAGGAAATTATAATTTTCTAAATAATTAGTCTTTTAATAACTACATGCTGATGCTAATTGTTTTGTGTTCGCAAGCACTTTGGTAATGGTTTGCAGTCATGATATTTTGAATATATAATAAACACAGTTTTAATCATAATTTTCATTAATAATGCTGATAAAGTATTTAATACATAATTTGAAAAAAGCGTTATTTGACTTGAAGCGTGAATAATAAATAAAAACCAGAACAAGTATATATTCACATAATTACAAAATGTTTTTATCCGGGCAAAGTATAACAACAACTATTCAAATGATTTGAATAAATTATATATCGATACAAAATATAGATTTTATCTTTCTCAAACTAATCCAACGTTCAATATTGTTTTTCTGAGAGATTTACCAAGCTTCATTACCCCTGATAAATACACTACTTTGTTCTTCACAGGCAAAGGACTCTTTATAAGTTTTGTCTTTGACTTGAGAGTTATAAATGACCCAACATGTGAATGCTGTCTAGATGTTGAAACACCATCTTTTGTTCGCTTGCCCTCTGACTAACCAAATTGTACTTGCTTACTTTGACATAATGCCATCTTTCTGTATATACTTAATCTTATGAACACTTTGGCAAGTTTAGAGCGATTTGTACACAGATTTATAAATCACTACTAATTCATCGTGTAAATAATTAAAGATATATATGTAAATAATTCTAATATAGCGCAATAGTCTGATAGACTTCGTGCTTCTGTAATAATAAAAAAATAAATAAAACAATGATTTATAAAGGGAAAGCGGCGACATCTGATTTTCGACTTACAGAGTTGTAAATGTGAGCATTAGTCATCCAGAAAGTATTTGAAAATTTCGGGAAAATTATACTGCTCTTCAACGGGCTGATATTCTATGTACAATCTCTAAATAATATTTATATAGAATAATTGAAAAACCTTTGTTATTAGCATGTGTGGGCGTGCATCAGACTGTTTGCAGCTAAAGTATTAAAGAGTAGTATTGTATTATGTATAAAAGAAACATTCGTGCTTTTAAATCCTTTCATTTTATATGTATAGATGGCGCGTTATTGCTTTGTGTTAAAGAGTAGTATATTCCAAAAATTATAATTATAAAATAAAATAATTTTTATATAAAATATATATAAAGTTAGAGTTATTTTCTCGCACACACAAATAAAAATATAAAATATTTTAATAATCTCATACTCGGTGGTTTTGTAACGTAACGAAGTTTTCCAAACTACAATTATGTTGAACTTTTATTCTTTTTAATGAAGTCAATTTGAAGAGAAGTTATATGTGAAATCTTTGCTATATAACAAGTTTTACTGGAAGTTGTTTAGATGCAACAAATTAGACTTGTTAAAACTTTGGGGAGTAAAAAATATACCGTCCATCATTTCTCCCGAATATTTAAGTAAAGAATCTGCGAGAGTTAATCTTGACGTTTGATAAATGGTTTAGTTGGAAGGAGATTGATGGCAAAACCACTGTTATTTACATTGCCTGATGTTTTACATACACACTTTGTTAACATAAGTTATTTATTATATTTACCGCTATCCCTGTGACCGCTACACTATGTAGATACAGTGTGTGTTTACATAAGTAATTATTATTTCATAATTATAAATAAATCCTTTCTGAAAAGATAATGCTCGAAATCCAATTAGGGTTATCATAATTATATCAATTTCTACATCTAGTCAAATTTATAGGCTGTATAGCAGATCCAATTATTTTTATTTCCAGTAAAGAAATGTATATCAAATTTATAATATTCTGTAGATATATTTTAAATTATATAGCAACAAATATCTTTTAAGAAACTTATAATTTATATTATGCTGATTGTACATATTGCCAGGCACTTCTTTCTTTTGTACACAGTTATTTTCTCTCTCTTTACCATTGTTAACATCATATGACTATTCTATTCACGGCCTAAAATATTTGGATATATATTTATAGACAAATGTAAAGACATACATGTATGACAGCGCAAGTGTCCCTAGGGGGAAATTGAGCTTTAAATTGAATTGGAATAAATAGGTGTATGTAAAAAGTCTATATTTAGCATAATAGTTATATCAGAAATCTGTTATTTATTCAAATATATTTTTTACTATCTCTTGTGTTATTTCAAAATGTCATGGAGACTGTTTCTATGTATCTTGGTCAGGATTAAATGTGGTACCAGTTGTGCTTGGTGACTCCAATACATGAGAGTAGCCTGTGTAGACATGTGGTACACTTACAGTAAAAGCAGTCGCATATTTCTACCCACCATGATTATCATGGCCTGTACAACGTGTACTAGGGATAAGGATAAAATAATAATAATGAGTAGATGGCCTAGGGTTGTCTTCTTTTTGCAGATGGGGCATGTTGGGAAGAGCCTTACTCTGTCTCCATATATGTGTAATATATTCAAATAGACATACCAAGTGACCAATCATAATGTCTAAATAGCGGTTTCTATATAAAAACCTCATATTCTATAGAACCTTACCTTGTATTTCTTAATCAATACAGATATTTTTACTACTGTAGAAGAGCATAAATGTTCGAAAGCTCGGCTTAATAAAGAAAACACTCCTAAGAAACTCTTTGCTTCAGTATTTGTTTCTTTGATAATAGTTTCAAAATATAACATACGAAATATAATATACTTTAATCTATAATATACTAATATAATAATAATATATACTTTAATAAATGGAATAAAATTAGAATAAGAATTGTCAACATTTTATATATGGGTAGACAGTTGTGAATTCTTCATGCTGTTTTGATTTCGTTTATATTATAGTTTATTATAATTCGTGTATTATTATTATATTAGTATATTATAGAATAAAAAATATATATATATTTTTTGAAAATAGAGCAATCAATAAATAGATATTTAATTAAAAAGGTATATATTGGCTCAAAAATTATTTTATTTTCCAATATTTCAGTGGGCTGAACGCCAACCTTTTTTGTGGGGTATTCCAACTTATTTATATCTTGTAATACCTTGAAAAAGGTTGGCGTTCAGCCAACTCAAATATTGATAAATAAATATTTTTTTGATCCAATATATGCCTTTTTAATTAAGTATCTATTTATGGATTGTTATATTCCAAAAAATATCATACTTTAATATATAATATATTAATATAATAATAATACACTATAATATAAACGAAATCAAAACAGCATGAAGAATTCACAACTGTCTACCCATTCAAATAAATAGACATTGCAGTATAGGATCTATGTGAAGTAGTTTTGAACTATCTATATATATATATATATATAAATTTTTGACAATTCGAAAAGGTTTGACACCTTAAAAACTAAAATATAAATACCAGTTAGAATCCTCATATATTTATTTCTATTAGATTGCTGCTGTGTGTGTGTGGTATATAAAAAGTTGTCCCAAAAGTTCGTAAACACTTGCATAAAAAATTATATACCAATATTTTTCATAATAATATTATTCACCGTTGTTTATGATGTCTTTGTATTATGCATAAAGTAATTGTATTATGTATTCGCGCGCGCCGTAATAATAATATTCGCCGTTATGAATAATGTATTTGTATTATTTATAAAGTAATTGTATTATGTATTCGCGCGCGCCGTAATAATATTATACACCGTTATATATAATGTCTTTGTATTATGTATAAAGTAATTGTATTATGTATTCGCCTTAATAATATTATACACCGTTATATATAATATCTCTGTATTATGTATAAAGTAATTGTATTATGTATTCGCCTTAATAATATTGTAACGTAGAAATCAAGCCTTGAAATATCCTAAGATGTAAAAGTATTTATTGATGACGTCATGGCGACAAGTCGACAATTATTAACAACTCAACCAAACTATCTCCAGCTAGAGAATCTTGAGCAAGCAAGCAAAGATATATTTTGATAATTATTTTACATAAAAGATTAATATATATTTATATAATCTGTTGAATAGATTCATTGAATAATTTAATTAATAAATTATTTCTTCGTCACAATATTATACACCGTTATATATAATATCTTTGTATTATGTATAAAGTAATTGTATTATGGAACGCTTCACGATTTTGCGTGTCATCCTTGCGCAGGGGCCATGCTATTATGCATTGTTATGTATTCACCGTAATAATATTATTCGCCGTTATGTATATTGTCTTAGTTTTATGCATAAAGTAATTGTATTATGTATTCGCCGTAATAATATTATTCGCCATGTAAAAAGAAAAACACAAACTTTTGGGACAACCCTATGTATTCGCCGTAATATGATTATTCGCCAAGAAATTAGAAAAACTCGAATTTTCAGGACAACCTTATACATGTGAGACAAGAGATACTGTAAAAGTCCCCAAAAGGCCAGAGGATCGCGTGCCGCCTGTTATAACGGACGGGTGTAAATATTTGATCTGACATTACATTTGTTGATTCACACCGCTACACCTAGAGGTACAAACACTCCTCTCTGTGATAGATATATTTCCTCTTATGATAAAGGTTATTACTTTCCTCACCTATACCTCATTCGATCCTTGGTTTTCATCATAGTAAGTTTTATATGGTATATATTCAAATTTTTCCCACTTTTATGTTTATTATTACAATATCCATAGTAAATCATGAAGACTTAGCATCTTTAATATCCAAACATCAATAAAACATAAACAGATGCATTGAACTATCAGAAATATATTATTTCACACCGCTGCATCTCACCTAGAGGTACAAACACTCTTATCTGTGATATATTTATTTACTTTTTCTAATAAAGGTTATTCCAATCCTCACCTGTCTTTTTCGATCCTTTTTATCATCGAAATAAGTTTAATTTAGTTTTGTATTCAAAATATTCTCACTTTTATGTGTATTTTATGAATATCCATAGTAAATACTAAAGATTTAGAATATTTGATATCCAAACATCAATAAAAAATAAACAGGTGCATTGAACTACCAGAAATATATGAAATAATCAATATAGATAAATGAGGAATCTAGGGTTCTCTTTTTATAATATTGTTGCACTGGGCTGCGGTTTGGCAGACTCTTCAGCCTTGATTCTCTCCTGTGCTGGGTCTTGCATCTTACCAGAGCGTGTTTCAACCATCCTACAAATTTATATAAGGGAATAATGAGATAAGTCTACTTTAAGTAGCCTCCAGAATAATTTATTTATTTTCTCACATCAAAGAGAGCAGTGAAGTCACACTGTACCTAAATACAAATGATGATAATCTAAATAATCTGTTTTAAATAAATATCATAGAATATAAAAATAAATAAATATATAATTTAAATTTCAAATATATTAAAAATAATATAAGAAATACGCCATTAATCATGATGTAACAATAGGAAACTAAACCCGAGATTCTTTATTGAATTTGTTAAAATGTAAAAGCAAGTAAGAACTTTTTTAATATGAAACAATATGGAAAAAAACTAACCCATAGATTTAGGCAGCCTCTATACCACACTAATTCATGAGTTTATTAATGTGCTGGTTCCTGTCTCATATCATGACATATTTTACCCTGTATATTCCTAATATGTATATTATTTCGAATTATTTCAGTTATTAATAGATTACTTCTCTAATATGTAAATTTATCTTAATAGCATATGTTATGTGTTTAAGATAAGTAGAAATTCACGAATATATTTGTATAAATATATCTCCTATACGTCGGTATTTGTTGTTTCTTATCCCCTAGTGTGAAGATTACATATATTACATTTATAAAAAGCAGTGGCGTCTCCCAAAAGTCCTGTTTAGTACATCTAATACAAGCCAGAATGTGTTCTGGAGCTGTAGGTGCCAAGCTACATTTAGGGCAAATAGGGTAGATTTTGTTGTTATTTTCTATCTTCAATGGCTCGAGATGGCCTGTTATAATTCTTGTTAGTGTTGTTTGGTGCTGTCTGAGGTTCAGAGTTTCTTCTGGGTCCAATTCACTGTACCAACTTATGGACCGAAAGGTCTGGTAAGCCATTCTGCTTCTAGGATGTACCAGCTGAACCGTCGGCTTTTAGTTAGTGCGATACTCCCGTCAAAAAATTGATAAGTCTGAAAGCTTGGGAAATAAGAATTGTACAAGATATTTAGCCTTATATTCTTCCTTGATTTCATCAAATCATTTCACTTTATAAACGTCACTTATATGTGCGTGAATCTATAGGCGCTTAAACATAACGCTTTTACACTAGAACTTACGTTTTACAGTGTCACCCATACAACGGAATATTAACAGAATAAATAAATTCAAAAGCTCATTATAAATTAAATCTAAACTAAATTTAGGCCACTAATTAATTTACCATTAAGGAATAAATGTCAAAATACTTTAATGTAAAGATTAAGAAGTTAAATATCTAAATAATTCATAAATGGAATTCTTTCAAATACATTTGTTTAATAGAGGGTAGAGACAGAATTAAAATCCTATTTTTAGAACTATATATATATAACTACCTAGAATTGTTATTTTACGACTAAATTACATATATATAATATTTCTTTGTTTTATGTACATACTCAGCTCTAAAACCAGATATTCTGGTTGGCTAATTACAATTATAATTATTTCATTTCCGAAGCGCTATATCCCGCAATGGATACTTGTGCCAAACAAGGAGAAAAGTTTATTTACATAAGTTATTTACATTATTCAACGCATGAAAACATTAGAGATCCAGATTTTGTAGAAAGTTTAGAATGTATTTACAAAATGAATTGAACTTTAAATATGATTTTTATCGGAAATCAAATCGTTAAGTTCACAAACAACTAGTTCATTCTTCATTCTATAATCTTGAAATGCTGGGCAATTGATCAGTAGATGTCTTGAGGTTTGTTCCTCAATACCACAAAAGCAACTTTAATCCTCCACTGCCTTTATTCTATTTTAAAAACTTTTGAAATTTCCGTGGTTTGTAACAAATTGAGTATTATAAAAATTTGGACTAAAGTATTTAGGCTAATTTGGCTAATGAACTCAATGCTTAACATGTGACCGTTAACAGCCAATCAGAGTAATAACTAATAAATCTAACAAATACCTACAAATAAACATTAAGGCGTTGGTGTTAGATGCTATTTTCACAATAAAGTGCTTTACAATTATATAATTATATATTAAAATTCAAGAAGGCATAGCCTTACCAGGTACACATGGCCATATCTAGATGTCAGAACGCCATCTAGTGTAACATATTAAACTAAACGTTTATTTAACTTGTTCCGTGATATATATACTTTAAAATACAATATAATAGGACTTATGTTTTTTAGAACGACATTTGACAATTTTTACCGCAAAATTTTATTTTTTTTTACAGAACGAAAAATCGTAATTTATTTTAAGGAGAAATAACGATTATTTCTATCCTTAGGGATGAAGTATGAAAGGATGAATTGTGAAGAGTAATGATGAATGAAAAAACAAAATTCCCATCCCTGGATACTTTTATTTTTTCGTTCATCATTTCTCTTCAAAATTCATTCTTTCATACTTCATCCCTAAGGATAAGAATAGTCGTTATTTCTACTTTAAATAAATTACGATTTTTCGTTCTGTAAAAAAGAAACATTTTCGGTAAAACTTGTCAACGTTGTTTTATATTTATACTTTATTTAAAACAAATAAAACATATTTCTAATATGGAAATTCTAATGATATATTGATTCACACAAGCATAATATTTTACAAAAATTCTGTATAAAACATGAATGTTACCATTTTTTTTCAAAATTATGTATTAATATACAGATAATATATATATTCTACAAATTCTAATATTCGAAATTTTAACATGCAAATTATGTTTTCTGAATATATCAGAATATATCTGCAGATTGAGAGAGATTGAGATTGAAACTGATTTACTAATCTTATAAAATAAATGAACCTTAAGGGCTAAGTTTCTTGTGCAAAGTTTTATTTTCAAGCTTTCAGACTTGTCAGTCCTTCAACAGGAGTATCACGTTAACAAATTAATAATAAACACTAACCATCTAATATCATTATCGCTTAAAACATCTCCATTTTATTAACCTCAAAAAAGATATATATATATATCACTCATAAACAAAACTTAAGTAATATTAAAATAAAAACATAAAGCTTCCAGGGAAAAATTTCTTTTAAAAATATTTTTTATTCGAAAAATATCTCGAGCTTTCGCGCAAAAAGCCATTCTACGTGAGAAAATGCTTTACATGATTAATACGCCAATAAAATATGATTTAAAATTAAATAAAGTCCATTCATTGCTTACATTTGTTTTAAGGCATAATCAACGCAGGCTTCTGTTGCCCGTGCTTCACTTGGAGGTTATGGGGTGGGCTTACTTACCCGAGAGCTCGAGGTATTTTTTAAATAAAAAAATATTTTTAAAAGAAACATTTTCCTGGAAGTTTTATGTTTTTATTTTAATATTAATTCAAGGGATTATTTAATCGAATTGAAAAGTTAAGTAAGTTTCATATTTTATGTCGCCAGTCTTTTTTATTTTTTTTCTGAAGGAGACAGAGACAATTTTGTTAATGCTTTTTTATATCTCGTGTGTCTTTAACAAAGATCACTGCGTATTAAATCGTTCATATAAGATTATATAAGCTTAAATACATAATAAATATAAAAATATTTTGATAAATATACATATTTTATAATCTAAAATCCAAATATTTTATTTAAAAAAAAATATGTATTTTAGTTTCATCATTGACTATTATTTTATTTTTGACCATAGATTTAGAACATAACATTTTGAATATTGTTGTAAATGTGTATAGTTAACCCTACCTATTTTTTTAATTAACGAATATAAGATTTATTTTATAAATTCTATATTGCTGTGAAAAATATTTAATGTGTAATTCTTTTCAAGTAACGGAAATAAAAACTACTTGAAAGGCAAATAACTATCTTTCTTTTTTCACGATTGCACCTCTAATTCTTTATCATCCCAACATCAAAACATTATAATAATAACATATTTAAATGTAATTCTACTGTCCTATAAGCTTATGTCCATAGTTTACTTGAAAACCATTTCTAAGATTCCATCCTTCAGTGTAGCATATAAAAGCAGAATGATCCAATACAGTATTAGAGCTCTGAGAAGCGGTCTGGTGGATTAAATTGGCGAAACCGCTGGGAGGGTTCACCACTGATGAGCCAAGCCCTCCCAATATATTTTTTCATCGCAGTAAGGACAGTAGAAGTTCGTTTTATGTATAAAAGAAACATTCGCGCTTTTAAATCCTTTTATTTAATATATATGTTATATAAAAATATATTTTTTTATTTAAAATTATATTTTATAGATCTAAATACTGTTAAATCGGCCGCCAGAGCTCATGCTTCCCCTATAAAAACTCATTGTTGTTATTTCCCGATGGCCGGCTCACCCTTTTGTACATTATGTAAATAATCTTTTGTTTTCCTTGTTCTACTCGCCTTAAGCCAGACAGTACTTTTACCAAATTATGTTTTATATATATATATATATATATTTCTTAAGTTCAATTAAAGAAATCAATGATCAAGACCATTTTTATTATTATTCTTTCAAGATTTTAACCACGACTGCAATACCATAGCATAATCCTCAGAATATTCCAAAATCCAACAGAAAATCTTATCATTTTTATTTATATAATATATATATATATTATATATAATCTAAATATAAAAAAAATATATTCTATAATTTAAAAAATATATTTTATTTTCATTCATTGATAGTTCTACTTGTTTTTTGACCATAGTTTTAGAATACGCCGACTTTTAATACTTGTTGTAAATATGTATTTATCTAACCTATTTTTGAAATTCACTGATATAGAATTCATTTCGTAAATTCTATATAACTGTGAAAAAATGTTTTATTGTTATGTTCTTCAAGTAATTTAAAATAAAAACTACTTGATAGTAAATAGTTATTTTTTCTGCTTTTCTTTCAAAATGACACGACTGCAAACGATACCATTCAGTACTCATGTACTCAAAAGAACCAGCAATTAATTTCTATCTCAAAATAATATTTATTATAATATATATAAAGAGAGAGAGAGATCATATAGATGTAGAATTAGCTTAGAAAATATTAGTAAAACATTCCATTACACCAAAATGCAACAAATTCTAAATGGAACGCGAGCTAATATTGTTCAAATAACAATTTAGTAGACAATATTAGTTTAATTTGTAAGCGATTATTTCTATTGTTTGAAATGTAATAGCCTTCTGTGACAAGTAATAGCTAGTTAGTTTAAATTAAAATTGGAAATATCAATATAGAACTTGACAGTTAATAAATCTTTATTGAAATTTTATCATCGCTCTCCCAAATATTTGTATTAGATGGGGTGTTAGCTTACAGGAGTGTTGACATTGTCTATATTAGAAGTTATTAATTCAATAATTCATTGACCTATAACGAGAGATTATCTAAATGACAACGCATGTAGAATTAATATTATAAAATAAAAGCTTCCAGGGTTAAGTTTCTTGTTCAAATTTTTATTTTCAAGCTTTCGGACTTGTCAGTCCTTCAACAGGAGTATCACGATAATAAATTGATGATAAATACTATTTTTATATACAAATAATTTTTACATATTTTAAATATTTATGATATTGAAAGGGAGAGAAAATATATATTACATTCTTTGTGTGTTATAAACAATTTTTGAAAATACTGTTATATATATTATATGAAGACAAAGGTCACCTCTCCAGTCAAAATAGATGTCAAAGCTAGTCGTGTCATCTATTGACCATCACCGCAAACTACCGGCCTCGGGTCGGTGACAAAGACACAACACCAGCTTTGGCAAACTGAATAGCGTCCACCTAGAGACCATGGTTTCGTGCTAATGGCCCTCGTCAGTCTAGGACGTATATATATATATATACAGATTAAACTAACTTTTGAGGTGAATTAATATTGATTTGATATGTTGACAGTATAGTAAGTTATTACCGAACGAAAATTAACAGTAATATTATATATATTACACATATATATGAAAGGAAATAGATCAATAAAGGGAAAAAAGGAAAGATAAAGAGAAAGTGGATAAAGAATACATTAAGGTATTAAAAAGGTACAACTAAAATGGTTGTACTAATTCGAAAAAATCGCGTGAGAATGACCTTTCAACCTCAGAACAATTTTTAACGCCTTTCCGAATGCTTTATTTATTTCTCCTGACGAAGACAAAAGATTTTTGTCGAAACGTTGAGAAAATATAAAACTCCAACTGGCCGAAGTTTCCATTTTTCATAAAAATATGAATGCCCCCAGGCAAACTCTATCTTCAGTACAAAAATAATAGATATAAAAATTGAAAAGTTCAACAATTTGTCTCTTAATTCATTGCTATTTTTATATGAATGATAGCTTGTTAGTAGCAGGATCTGTTATTATTGGCGATTCGACTGAAGTATTCGGTTAAAAAGAAGACCAATACCATATTTGCATTCTGTTGTATTCACACTTGGTTATCTCGTGTGTCTTCAATAAAGATCACTGTAATATCTTTCAGAGTTATTGTCTGAACCCCGATACACATGCTAAAAGGTACAACTTCCTTAAATTTTGTCCATGAGTGTATCTTTCAGATTTATTGTCTGAACCCCGATATACATGCTAAAAGGTACACTTTCTTAAGTTTTGTCCATGAGTGTATCTTTCAGATTTTTGTCTCAATCCCGATATACATGCTAGAAGGTACAACTTCCTTAAATTTTGTCCATGAGTGTATCTTTCAGATTTTTGTCTCAATCCCGATATACATGCTAGAAGATACAACTTCCTTAAATTTTGTCCATGAGTGTATCTTCCAGAGTTATTGTCTGAATCCCGATATGCATGCTAAAAGGTACAACTTCCTTAAGTTTTGTCATGAGTGTATCTTTCAGATTTTTTTCTGAATCCCGATATGCATGCTAAAAGGTACAACTTCCTTAAATTTTGTCCATGAGTGTATCTTTCAGAGTTATTGTCTGAACCCCGATATACATGCTAAAAGGTACAACTTCCTTAAGTTTTGTCCATGAGTGTATCTTTCTGATTTTTGTCTCAATCCCGATATACATGCTAGAAGGTACAACTTCCTTAAATTTTGTCAACGAGTGTATCTTTCAGAGTTATTGTCTGAACCCCGATATAAATGCTAAAAGGTACAACTTCCTTAAGTTTTGTCCATGAGTGTTTGTCACTATGTGAATAGCAAATTTGTGAATTTTAAAGAGCTATATTTTATTTCTAATTAAACCAAAAGAGAAGATATATTGATATTAAAAATGCATTCTTCAAGACATGCCGAAAATAAAGTAAAAAATCATTATTTGAGAGGCGTAAATGCAAATTACAATTTTATTATACCAATTATTTCATGAAAGTGTCTTTTAAATTATTAGATTCACGCTTTAAAAATATGTTATACTAGACGTATGACCCGGCTTCGCCCGAGAATTCCCCCGATTGCAATTTCCTTCATACTGAAAGTACATCAATAATAAATATTAGAAGTGCCATAGAATAGCAATACAGAAGTAACACATAAACTACAGGAAAAAGTGTGTGTGATGGCAAATATTGTATTATATTAGTGTTTAGGTTTTTGATTTAATTAATATAGTTGATATAATAATATATATTTATATTATATATAATATAAATGAGTTTTAAAAATTGTAAAAAAATGCATCGACCGGGAATCGATCCCGGGCCGCCCGCGTGGCAGGCGAGCATTCTACCACTGAACCACCGATGCTTATAAAAATGGCCATATTTGGGTATTCATTCCATTCCGGAAAACTCCGCGTAAAAAAAAAGTTCTTCAAATGAAAAAAAGAAATAGCCAAAAATACTAATCAAAATGTAGCCGAAAATATTCCTCAGGTTTATAAAAAGCGACATTAAAAATTTGGTACCAATTGGTTCAGTAGTTTTTGAGTTTATCGCGAAACAGACAGACATTGACTTTTATATATATAGAGATAAAAATTTTATTATGCATTTACAAATAATTATCTTGAAAAAAAAATTCGTAAAAACAAGTTCATATCTAAATTTAAATAAATTATCAATTTAGAGATGACCTTTTTATTTATAAAATATATAAAAAAAATAATTTTCAAATGTTAACAAACAGTTAAAAATAATTTTTAAAGTGACTTCACAGAAAATGTTCAATTGATGTGAAGTGTTGAAGATTTTAAAGTTTTTAAATGTCAACCTAATAAGAGCAAAATCAGAAGAGAGGTGGCGATGGAATTGGATTATTGAATTTCCTAAAAAGGTCTGAAATAAAAATAAAAAAACTTCCACAAGTCAATGGTCAATGAGAGAAAAAAAGAAAGCAATTTTCGAATATATTTCTATTTTTATATTTAAAACTGGAATATTATATATTGATTTGAGAATAAATGTATAAATATATGTTATATAAAACTTCTTTTTTATTTTAAAATTATAATTTCTATAATAAAATACTCTGTGAGTTCGACCGCCAGATGTCGCGGCTTTCCCTATATAAACATATTGTTGTTGTTTCCCGTTGGCCGACTCACATCTTTCGTACATATGTAAATAAGTATTTTGTTTTCTTTATGCTATTCGCCTTAAAACAGGCAATACTTCATCAAATTATGTATTATTCGTTAGCACTATTAAAGCAAATTGTGAGTACAAACTATTTTTATTTATTCCCACGACTGCAAAACAATATAGTATGAGAGAGAGATACTCATGTATACTAAAATCAAGCAACAAATAATAATTCTATATTACCATAATTACAAAATCAACAGCATAAATTATTTTTAATATAATATATATATTATAAAGTATATAATATTTCATACAATTTAAAAAAATTGTTGAAATGTATAATGAATAATAAAACATAATGTTTTAGGAGGATGATATTCATGTATTCGAAACTATTTTAAAGGCGTAAGATTCTTTTTTTTTAATAAAAAATATCTACTGCCCTTACTGCAATGGAAAAATTAATAGGAGGGCCTGGCTCATCAGTGGTGAACCCTCCTAGCGGTTTCGCCAGATATATTATATATTTATAAATGTATGTAATTCTACTGTCCTTATAAAGCCTATGTCCATAGTTCTTCTAAAATACCCATTCCAAGAGTCAAGCATCACTATCACTATAAAAGGCAGTTCCAAAAAATGCAATATAACAGCGGTATGGTAAATTAAACTGGCGAAACCGCTGGGAGGGTTCACCACTGATGAGCCAGGCCCTCCCATTAATTTTTCCATTGCAGTAAGGGCAGTAGAAACCTTTTATTATCAGAAAATAAAAACAATCTTACGCCTTTAAAATAGTTTCGAATTTTGATTACAGATGGCCCTGCTAGTGCATCATATTTATATATCAAAAGATGCATCTTTCCCTTTAATTGTGCATCAGTACGATGGAACTATACATAACTCTATTAAACAATTTACTAGTGAATATAAAGAATATATACAACAAGACAGGTTTAAGAAATCTAGAGTAAAAGCCAACAACATATATACCATGGTGTCGGGATTTGGCCCTTCATCAGTACATATCTTACAATTATATTGTATATATTCCATATCTTTCAATTTGTAATAGGCTCTTTTATTTTTAAGCTCTTATTTATTCCTCTCTATATACGTGACGCTGTATTTCAGAAAATGATATATGTATGTAAGTAGAACTATGTTTCAAACATTCCCCTGAAGAGAATGCCAGGAATCACTGAAATATCGGGAGTTAAACTATAGGTTGATGTAGCTGTAATATTTCCAAGCCAATCTTTTGATATCTAAAAATCTACCAGAGAAGTTATGAAATAGGTCGAATTTAACAAACAGGGTCTTAAGCTGGTGAATTAACAAGGGCCAATTTTCAAGAAATATTACAACATTAAGTTGCGTAATGATTATATTGATATATTAAAATATATTTGATTATTTAATTCATATACATCCTCAATTAAGTAGGCTTCCAAGTCTCTTTCTGAGCTCTACTGGCAAATATGGAAAATTTTGATTTGAAAACAGAACTATCTATTTATAATACAATATAATGTGGCTTATGATTGTAAAACAATATCTGACAAGTTTCACCGCAAATGTTTCTTTTGAACGAAAAAATCGTAATTTATTTTAAGGAGAAATAACGACTATTTCTATCCTTAGGCATGAAGTATGAAAGGATGAAATGTGAACGGTAATGATGAACGGTAAAATAAAAGTGTTCCGGGATGGGATCTTTATTTTTCCGTTCATGATTCACTTCACAATTCATCCTTTCATACTTCATCCCTAAGGATAGAAATAGTCATTTCTTCTTTAAATAAATTACGATTTTTTCATTCAAAATAAAACTTTGCGGTGAAACTTTGCAGATGTCGTCGTACAGAACTATCTATATTAAACTATGGTAAACGAGGTCTATTTCAATTAATTAATATTTCCATATCCGATATATATGAGTATATTATCAAACGAGATGGTACATCAAGCTCAAGACAGAGATGACTAACGTCACATCGTGTTTGGAATGTAATACGTACAGTATAACTTTCGATCGCGAATTTTATTTTTATTATTTTATTATCAAAAGAGTAAATACCCCAGCCCATATGCAACCTTAACATTAACAGAGAATTAACAACAATTTCAAGAATCAGAACAGGACATTTTAAAGAAATGAAGATGAACCCAGACCTGACTAGATCCTACAAAAACTGCAATAACTGTCACAACTTCCAACTCACTCCGGACCACATATGCAGTTACCCGGCCATCCTTGCAGCCCTCTTAATGGGAAAAACCAATCCAGAAGAGGACATCCATACGGCACTTCAGTTGGCCGGTATTGTGATCAGGGTGTATGGACCGAACTTATCTGCTCCATGGACAAAACACCACCACCATCAAAAGTAAAAATTCGTGAGGCAAAAAACTTCTTGTAATATTTAGATTTAGCTAAGCTTTTAATTATTTATACTACTGTAGAAGGACAGAAATTCTTGAAAGCTCGGCTAAATAAAAAAAAAAACTCATAAAAAAACTCTTCAACTGATGATTTTATTCTTTCGATAGTATACTGTTCCAGGTGGTTATCCAATTTATGATATATTGTGAAATATGAATGCATCGCCATTTGGAAAGGATGCGCGGGGGGAAGCCCGGGAGGTGCGCGCGCAGTGGAACAGTGGGAGCATGCGCGGATTAGGTTGTTCTGGGCTGCCATTTTGTAAACATACTGCGCTAGCTCCCGTTATTCTCTTCTTTGTAACCTTACTTTAAATAAACTATATTTAACCTCAACATCGAATTCTATTTAATTTATTCTACTCTACAAAGTGGCGGAGATCAGCTGGGTACCTAAAGAAGAAGAACGCTCTATTAGAAGAAGCAGAAGATTACAAGGACTTACCCCCGACAACACAGCGACGATGAACAACAGAAGCGAGGCGACCACTCAGGTGAGTCCACTCTTTTGTCAGAATGTGGTGCGGAACCCTTCCATGTTCTCTGGTGAGATCAGCGAAGACCCCCAAGCCTGGATGAAAGGTTATGAGAGAGTGGCAAGACATAACCATTGGGACGATTCGCTCAGTCTGGCTAACGTGTACTTTTATCTACACGGTACCGCTCAACGGTGGTACGAAAATAACGAGGAAAATATCCCATCGTGGGAGATATTTAAAGACCAACTAGGATCCGTATTTGGCAAGAAAGATAACCTGCGGCGTCAAGCCGAGCAAAAGCTAAAGGTGCGAGCTCAAACGAGGGGCGAAACCACTGAATTTTATATCCAAGATGTTTTGCGACTCTGCAGGGAAGTAGATGCACAGATGCCAGAAGAAGAGAGACTATCTCATCTGATGAAGGGAGTAGCAGAGGAAGTCTACCGGTATCTTCTGCCGAGAGACATAGCGACGACAGATCAGTTTATCGCAGAGTGTCGTCGCGTTGTGGCGCTCCAAGGACGACGAGTGACAGCCTCAAAATTCGAGCGCTTGCCCAATGTTACCTCGCTCGGTGACCTGGGGGACGTGACGGATCTACAGTCTCTGATAAGACAGATCGTTAGAGAAGAAGTGCAGCGGGCCCTAGCACCGCCACGGGAAGAACCAAGAATCTCCTCCCTTGAGGAAATAGTGAAGGAGGAAGTCGACAAAGTCCTCGCTCCCATGTCGGGGATAAATACCTTCCCAATGGAATCGGCGGCGAGGTCAGCACCACGGAACTATAGAAAGAACACCTGGTATGCACCTAAGGTCGAAGCAAGTGGCTCAAGAGTCGAAGTACGGAACACTAATGAGTGGAGGACCCCAGACGGCACGCCCGTATGCTTCCACTGTGGACGGCCCGGCCACGTTGTCCGCTATTGCCGCGACAGGAGGAGGTTACTTGATGAGAGAAGAGACGAAATGTACCAAGATCGGGCCAGGACAATGACGAACTCCGGACGCAACAATAACTCAAACGACGCCGATCAAAGAGTCAACACCAGACGTTATCGCAGCCCCTCCCCTTCTCCTAGACGCGGAAGTTCCCCTGGTCGCAGTGCTACAAGACGAGCCAGCCAGTCTCCTCGGCGTTTACAATCGGAAAACTAAGAGCCGCGCCCTCAAATGGAGGTGAGGCCGCTGCACAACCTATAATTCCTCCCCTGTCGACAGTCGTGAAAATGACGAACAACTACATTGACATTAAAGTTGAAGGCGACACAATACGGGCTCTGGTGGATTCCGGAGCCTCCGATTCTGTTATATCCGAGCGGTTCAGAGTAGAACTGAAAAAGACGATGTTTGCCGAAACCGACGTTGTATTGAAAGTTGCTGACGATAAGGTGGTCAAATCCAAAGGACGCTGCACTTTGAAGTTGGAAGTAAATGGACATCCGGAAAACTTTGAATTCGTCGTTTTGGAAAATTGCAGTCACGATGTGATTCTAGGCTGGGATTTCTTCAAGGCGACCAACGCGGTTATCGACTGCGGTCTGGGCGAACTACAACTGGACGACCTACCAGACCTAGACGCCGAGGGTAGAGATGACGGAGTGTACGCTATCCAAGACTTCGTTATCCCCGGGAGATCGTCGCAGAGGATAAGCGTCGTCAATAGATCTCTCGTAGGAATTGTTAACATGGAGGTTACCTGTTCTAAAGAACTATTCATTCGAAAGGACGTGATATTTCCTTCTTCATTGATTGAATTTGAAGAAGGAATTGGAAAAATTTGGATAACTAACGGCGGACTTCAACCTCAAATGATTCCGAAAGGAATGAACTTGGGTAGGATGTGCGATATTGAGACGGAACACGTGTGCCTCTTGAGTGTGGAGCCGGAAAGTTTTTCAAGGGAGAGAAGAGAAGATGACCACAGCGACTACCTGTTATCTCTAATCAACCCCGATCTGCCCAAGAAAAAAAAAAGAAGATTTAATGGGGCTGCTGTTGTCTTTTAAAAGAGTTTTCCTCCCCACGATGAAAAACGCAAACAAGGTACAGAACAGAGTGAAGCACAGAATTCACACCGGCGACCATCCCCCTATAAAGCAGCGCCCATATCGGGTATCTAAAAGAGAGCGAGAAATAATGCAGAAGGAAGTAGATACCATGCTTGAAAGAAAAGTGATTCAGCCATCTGAGAGTCCCTGGTCAGCCCCTGTGGTGCTGGTCAAGAAGAAAGACGGCACATGGAGATTCTGCGTGGACTTCCGGCGGCTAAATCACATCACCAAGAAAGACGTTTATCCATTGCCCCGCATTGATGACGTTCTGGATCATCTGTCATCCGCCAGGTATTACTCGACCATGAACCTGAAGACCGGGTACTGGCAGGTGGAGGTGGACGAGCGAGACCGCGAGAAGACTGCCTTTGTTACTCCGGATGGGTTGTACGAGTTCATGGTAATGCCGTTTGGATTGTGCAACGCGCCTGCCACATTCGAAAGGATGATGGATAATGTGCTCATGGGCCTCAAGTGGAACATTTGTTTGTGCTATTTGGACGACATCGTGGTCTACTCTGATACCTTTGAGGAACATTTAGAACGTCTGTCTAAGGTTCTGAGCTGTCTTCAACAAGCGGGGCTTACAATCAATCCGGATAAATGTCTGTTTGGATCAACAAGAATAAAAATCCTGGGTCATGTGGTAGATAAGGATGGCATACAACCCGACTCCGAAAAGGTTGAAGCCATAAAGAAGTTCCCTGTACCCAAGTCCGTCTGTGATATTCAAAGCTATTTAGGATTGTGCTCCTACTACAGAAGGTTTATCAAGAATTTCTCCAAAATCGCTGCTCCTCTACAAATTCTTCTGAAAAAAGATCAAAAGTTTATTTGGACACAAGAGCAAAAAGATTCATTCGAGTCCCTGAAGAAAGCTCTGATGCAGAAGCCGGTACTAGGACATTTTAAAGAAAGTGCCATCACCAAACTTCATACCGACGCCAGTAGCTACGGCTTGGGTGCTGTTCTGGTACAGATCCAGGAGAATCAAGAAAATCCTATTGCTTATGCCTCCAGAACACTTTCCAAGGCGGAAAAGAACTACTCCACCACTGAACGAGAATGCCTAGCAGTCATTTGGGCAATTGGAAAATTTCGTCCATATTTATATGGAAGTCCCTTTGAGGTTGTTTCGGACCATCATTCTTTGTGCTGGTTGGCTGGTCTGAAGGACCCTTCTGGAAGACTAGCAAGATGGGCCCTCAAACTGCAAGATTTCGACGCAACCATCACCTATAAAAGCGGGGTCAAGCACAAAGACGCGGATTGCCTATCGAGATACCCGCTGCCAGAGTCGCCTGCTCTGACGTCGCTTACATTAGTAAGAGAACAACAGAATCTAGATCCTGATATAACAAAAATTTCAAATGCCTTAAACCAGGGTGAAGGGGCCGAGAGATTCGAAATGAAGAACGGTCTACTCTATAAGCGTAATTTTGATCCATTGGGTAGACGTTTGCTGTTGGTTATACCGAAGTGTATGAGACCAGATATCCTGAAGGAGTTCCACGATGTTCCGACCGCGGGCCACCTAGGTTTTGCAAGGACCTACGACAGAATAAGAAAGAGATACTTCTGGCCGGGACTTTACAACAGCGTTAACGTTATGTCGCCCATTGCAAGGAGTGCCAGCGAAGAAAGGGAGAAAACAAACTGCCTGCTGGAAAACTAATTCCCATTCAACCCCCGTCATTTCCGTTCCAGAAAATAGGCATGGACCTGCTTGGGAGGTTCCCCCTTTCGGACAAAGGAAATCGATGGATAATTGTATGTACAGATTATTTGACCAAATATGCAATCGCCAAAGCCCTGCCATCTGGTACGGCTGCAGAAATCGCGACTTTCATACTGGAAGAAGTAATTTTGAAGCATGGCGCTCCACGCGAAATAATAACTGACAGAGGTCGGGCCTTCATGTCTCAGATGGTCAAAGAAGTCACTTCCCGTTGCAAGATAAGCCACCTTTTCACCACGGCTTATCACCCTCAAACAAACGGATTGACAGAGAGGCTGAATAAGACCCTGGGTGACATGCTCTCCATGTATGTGGACGCCGAGCAGAGGGATTGGGACAGCGTTCTGCCGTATGTCATCTTTGCATACAACACGGCCCAACAAGGAAGTACCAGATTTTCTCCTTTCTTTTTGGTTTATGGTCGCGAGGCCGAGACCCTCCTTGATGTCCTGCTGCCTTACGAAGACGAAACATCGGATCATGACTTTGGAGATCAGATGGTAACCAAGGCAGAAGAAGCACGGCAGCTCGCTCGGATACACATTTTGAGATCCCAGGAGAATAACAAGTACCATTACGACCAGGTGCATCGATCTGTTGAGTACCGTGTTGGGGACCTCGTCTGGGTGTTCACCCCTGTTCGAAAGACAGGGTTGTCCGAGAAATTACTAAAGAAATACTTCGGGCCGTATAAGATAACGAGGAAGGTGTCGGAAGTGAATTATGAAGTGGAAGCTCTGGAACAAAGTTCAAGACGGAGAAGACGCAGCCAGAAGGACGTCGTCCATGTGCACGGGCGTTGCCCGGGTCATTCGGCTAGTTTATACATAATTCTAAGGACCAAGATAAATATTCGATTTAAAGACGTTTTCTAAATAAAGAGTTCGAATTATCCGAAGTCTACTATATAAGGTTATAGTGAAGAAGAAATATTATATCAAATATTTATTTATATTCTCTAATATACCGACAGAGCTGATTGGTTATATTCTTCTAAGATATTCTGTAAACTTCATTTCCCTATAAAAAGGTTCTTGTGAAGTGCTCTTGGAGGCAGAGAGGAATATCTGTTTTGATGATATTATGGAAAATATTAATAAATATTTGATCCAAGATAAATTTATCGTTATTAATATATTTATTATGGATTTATCTATATTCTTCATATACCAGGTATATATATATATATATATTAACATGAATCATGAAAATTTCTCTTATAGAATTGTAAATAGTTATAAAACGAAGAGAAAATTTTTTATTAATATGCATGGGCTACAAGCTTTCAGGCTTCACGCCCTTCGACGGGTACGACTAAGCCCGTCTTGTACCCGTCGAAGGGCGTGAAGCCCGAAAGCTTGTAGCCCATGCATATTAATAAAAAATTTTCTCTTCGTTTTATAACTATTTATATATATATATATATATTGAAAATAAAGCAATCCATATTTAATTCATTAGATAATAAATGGCATATATTGGATTTAATATAATATTTATTTTTCCAATATTTCGGCTGGCTGAACGCCAACCTTTATCGAGACATTACATTTTTGTATAGACAAACTCAGCGCCGCATATTGTTATAATATCACAGTTGAAATCATTTAAAAAACACAAAGAAGGTGGGGAAAATGAGTTTATGTATACAAAAATGTAATGCCTCGATAAAGGTCGTTGTTTAGCCAACCTAAATATTGTAAAAATAAATATTTTACTCAATCCTATATATACCTTTTATTATCTAATATATATATATATATATATATATATTACAAATAAAAATAGCATATCATGACCACTCAATAAGCATTTTTTTATATATATTTTTTCTAATTTATTACATATATATACCCTCATGAACAAAATGAAAGAAGTGTAACGTCTTTTATTTCGCTGTTGGTTTATATTTTTATAAAGAGACAGAAGCAATTTTGTTCACACTTGGTTATTTCGTGTGTCTTCAATAAAGGTCACTGTAATATCTTTCAGAGCATTGTTTGTATCGTGATATACATGCTGAAAGGTACATCTTCCTTAAGTTTTGTCCATGAGTGTATCTTTCGGAGTTATTGTCTGAATCCCGATATACATGCTGAAAGGTACAACTTCCTTAAGTTTTCTCCTCCATGAGTGTATCTTTCAGAGTTATTGTCTGAATCCCGATATACATTCTGAAAGGTACAACTTCCTTAAGTTTTGTCCATGAGTGTATCTTTCATAGTTATTGTCTGTATTTCTGATATACATGCTGAATGGTACAACTTCCTTAAGTTTTGTCCATGAGTGTATCTTTCAGAGTTATTGTCTGAATCCCGATATACATTCTGAAAGGTACAACTTCCTTAAGTTTTGTCCATGAGTGTATCTTTCAGAGTTATTGTCTGAATCCCGATATACATGCTGAAAGGTACAACTTCCTTAAGTTTTGTTCGTGAGTGTATCTTTCATAGTTATTGTCTGTATTTCTGATATACATGCTGAAAGGTACAACTTCCTTAAGTTTTGTCCATGAGTGAATATAAATTTCGAATTATAAAAGTGCTCATGAATTTTCCCCCTTTATATTCGAGGTTATAGCTCAAAGAACGACCATAGTGGAAAATAAGTTCTACACCTTTCAGTGAAGTTATAGCTAAGAAACACGTCCGGCCCACCAAGTCGGCTATTTTGGCCGAATGCAAGATGAAGCAGTTCAAGAGGTTCGAGCTATTTTGAGAGGATTTCACTCTCCAGCAGAATAAACATTGAAGAGCCCCTGAGACCGCTGCAAGAGAAACATTTATCGAATGTTTCTCTTGTTGATTCTTGGGTTCGATTCTCGCCGTGTATAATTGATTTCTCTTACTTTCCATGTTATCTATATTTTCAGTACTATTTAAATTATATATGAAAATAAAATATCCAAGTACGTAATTTTATTTTACATATTAATAACGGTTAATAACGGTTGTTAATTAGAGTTTGATATGGCTGAAATTTTGGAATTTGATTGATGTATATTTGAATGTATATTTCAATTGTCAATAAGGCATAGTTGATAAAATTCTCTATCAAAATTAAACTAAAATTCATTTAAATATATATTTTTGCTCATCACTATTATACGTGGTACAGGTCACGATAATCATGGTGGGTAGAAGTAGGCTACTAATGTTTATTTTACACAATATAAACAAATTCATACTGTCCTTACTGCAATATATTAGGAGGGGCTTGCCTAATCAGGTGTGAACCCTGCCAGGACTAACCAACATAATCTACCAGACCGCTTCTTAGAGCTCTAATATTGTATTGTACAATTCTGTTTATGTATGCTACACTGAAGGGTGGAATCTTAGAAATGGTATTTAAGCAAACTATGGACATAGGCTTTTAGGACAGTAGAATTACATATAATATTTTCATCGAGCAATGCTCTTCCGTAAAAAAACAAGGACAAAGCCAGTAGGGAATATACAAGTGTATATAGGTATATTAATGTAAAGAAATAACGCCCCATCTATATATAATAAGTTTGTTATATGTATGAAAGAAACATTCGTACTTTTTTGGATGTGGAAAGCGAAGACTAAAACACGGCTGATTCCACTCTCCCCTTCTAAGTGATATGCTAACCTATGCACAGTGTGGCCACTGGACATGCGTTGTATCTGGAGGCTGTTGTTGGGTTCTGCGCTGTCTGGAGTATAGGAGATCCATCTATGCTTCCTTCCTGTGGTGAAACTGTATAAGATGGTGGTATTAATAAAGCTGTATGCGTGTGTGTACATATATATATATATATATATATATATATATATATATATATATATATATATATAATGAAGCAAAGGTCGCCTCTCCCGTCAAAATAGACGTCAAAACTAGAAGCCATCTATTGACCGTCACCGCAAACTAACGGCCTCGGGTCGGTAAAGGCGTCCACCTAGAGATGACGTCTAGTTTTGACGTCTATTTTGAAGGGAGAAGCGACCTTTGCTTCTTTAGATCTATATCCTCCCGGCAAAATTTCCATCTATATATATATTATATAAAAATATTATTTTATTTTAAATTATAATTTCATAGATTCAAATACTCTGCTAAATTGACCACCAGAGGTCACTCTTCGCCTATAAAAACTCGTTGTTGTTTTATCCCAATGGCCGGCTCAAAACCTTTGTACATTATGTAAATAATATTTTGTTTTCCTTATTCTACTCGCCTTAAGTCAGGCAGTACTTTTATTAAATTGTTATATATATATATATATATATATTCCTCTTTAGCTCTCAATTAAATTACTGATCAAAACTAGTTTTCGTTATCATACTTTCAAGATTTTTAACCAAGACTCCATTTCCATACCATAATCTTCAACATGATCTAAATTCAAGCAGAAATCTCTCATTCTTAAATATAATATATCATCATTTTTCTAAATATAACATATATATATATTGCAGTTAGAGGCAACACCATCTACCCAACGCCCCTATTCAACCCCCCAAAGAAATACATTCTATCGGGAATCCTTGCCTTCATCCCGGATGAAGAGGTCACCAAAGCCATGGCGCCATTCGGAGAGATCCTCAGCATCAGGCCCCTGCCTTTCCCCACCGAGAACCCACTATTTAAACACCTTTCATCTCTTAGAAGAGAGGTCGTGCTGAAGAGAAGAGAATCAACTGACATGCCGGCAATCATCCCAATTGACTACATGCAGAGGACCTTTAAGATCTTTGTGGGCGAAGACACCATCTGCCTGGGATGTAAGAGACATGGACATATTAAATCCAAATGTCCTTTCAACCCTGAAATCAGAAATAATATCTCAAGAACTTACCCAGAAGCAATCAACCCCAGAGTCCTGCCCGTTATACCAGGCCCATCAAGAGAAACTGTCGCATTGAACATCACCGCAAAGAATGAATACCAAGATGATGAAACATCTAGCATAGGCTCTATAGGCTCGATGGACTCCACCCAGCTCCAAAGAGAATTGATTGAATGCGAAAAATGTGAAAATCCAGAAGTTGAGAGAATAATTGCCGCGATCTACGAGAGGGCTGGTATCTCTAGAACAATTAAGGTCCAGCGGCAGTTAATACAACATCCTGACCTGGAGTTCATGATCTCCAGCTACCTCGAGAGACAGGAAGACATTAAATCCAAGACCTATAGTGACCTCAAAAGTGACCAGAGGAGAGCCCTTAACATCAAAATTGGGAAAATGAAGCAAATTCTAAATGAGCTTACCAAATTGTCTACCGGAAACGTAGAAACACCATCGTCGAAAAAGAGACCCTTTAAGGCGTCTCAAGATGATAATCTCGATCAACGAGAAAGAAAAAGACAAGAAAAAAGGAAGAAGTCGACCCCCCCAGGAATGAAGACAATCCTACCGCTGTCCACTGATATGGAGACAGAGACAGAAAATATCACAGACAAGTCCACGACATCGATTATATCCCTTGACACTGAAAATGATACCTACAAAAATATCATCGAATTCATCATCTGTTCAGACGACCAAATCAACACCATAAGAGAGATGAAGAGAAAAAATCATTCCCTGGATCATCAAATACAAGTCTTCGCCGAGACACTCCGGGAAAGAAGAAAGAATCTCGAAGACCCTGACAGTGACTTGAAGATGATCTACGACAAGAAAATAGAAGAGGCCGAATGGATCATGAAGAAGTGGGACGAACAAGAGGATATCTCCAAAGAATTCTACGCGAATATTAGGGCTGGAATTTATCCCTGAATGTTACTACCCCTCGACTGTACTTGCCTTTGACTAAATAAAGACCGTTTTTATCGTGTATATATGTGTGTATGTGTATATATATATATATATATATATATATATATATATATATTTAACCTTATGATATGAACTAAATATATATATATATATATATATATTTAACCTTATGATATGAACTAAATATATATATATACAGATGACATGTTATTGCTAGCTATATTCAGTGTGTTGGAGATAGTTGAGGTAAGGACACTGTTGTTGTTTCTGACTTCCCGCACCTAAGTGTGTCGAGGTAAACAGCCAGTAGCTAAGTGAATTGGCTGCACGTGATGCGTGAGGACAGACGATCAAACACTCTCGTCTGTCCAACACTACTTTACAAACACCATTAAAGTTCTAATTTCATCTTCCTTATTGTTCAAACTAAGTGATTGTTCAAAACACGAAGATTATTGTTCCCAACATTGTGTTATTTCAATAATTTTTGGAATAATTTTATTTATAAATTATTTTCATGTATGTGTCTAGCCATAAAAATTGTATTGAAACTATTTTCTAGATTGTTGTTTTTTATTTACATAAATAAATTCTCAAATAAATATGATTTTTCGGATATTAAAAGATACACATATGAACGGAACTCAGGTAAGATGTACCTATTAGCATGTTTATTGAGATTCAGACAATAACTCTGAAAGATACACTCATGGACAAAACTTAAGGAAGATGTACCTTTTGCATGTATATCGGGATTCAGACAATAACTCTGAAAGATACACTCATGAACAAAACTTAAGGAAGTTGTACCTTTCAGCATGTATATCAGGATTCCGACAATAATTCTAAAAGATACACTCATGGACGAAAATTACGGAAGATGTACCTTTTAGCATGTATATCGGGATTTAGACAATAACTCTAAAAGATACACTCATGGACAAAACTTAAGGAATTTGTACCATTTATTATGTATATCGGGATTCCTACAAACACTAGGAAATATTTTTGATAAACAGTAATCTTTATTGAAAACACGAGATAACTAAGGGTGTACAGATTTTCCTCTGTCTCCTTAAAAAAACAGACTACCAGACAATATCAGTGTAGATGTGTGCATATATTTGATCTATTTATAAAATATTTAACAATACAACACCGGGAATATAGCCTGAATGTGGTATACATGTCGAACTAAATCATTTACTAGTGGCTGGCAGGTGGTGAAGAATTCTAGGAGACCATCTGTTAGAAGATAACATCTTGTGGTTGTTACTGGAATAGAAAGGTGAAAGATAGAAGCTATAATGCGAAGTTTAGAACTTTCTCTGCAATAACAATCATACTTATTATAGTACTAGCCGAATGACCCAGGCAACGCCCATGTTTCACCCGATTGAATGTTTTGATTCAAATACTATTTGTTACAATTATAAATTGGCGCCTTAAATAATTGCATATATTAGTTAATAACTATAGCATATGTGCTTTATCTGTCTATGTACTGTTGGCTTCCGTAGGCGTCTCTTACTGGGAAAAAGAAAGAGAGGATTCCATTTGGTTATTAACTAATATATGCATTTATTTAAGGAGCGACCCGCTCCAACACAATGGTTACAAAAACGATAAAGCGAGTGGGGGGGGGGGGGGGGGGTTGGGCAAAGATGGCGTGATCGTAGCCGACCAATAGGAGGGCGCCATTCCAAAAAAAAAAGCAAACGATGACAGAGATGACTGATTAAGAATGACGCTCGTAACTGTATTATAGTATAAAGTCTGACAAAATAAATTATGTTGGCAAAACTTGAGAAAATTACATATTTAAAGTCGCCAGTCGTCTATTTTTGTTTTTGCTTAAGGAGACAGAGGCTAATTTGTTCGCCCTTGGTTATCTACTGTTTTCTTAGAAAAGGTCACTGTTTATCAAAGGCGGAATTTCCATCTATATTTTAGCCATAGATTTGTCCCACAACTTTGCCAGCTAAACACCTCTTTGGCAGATTGTCAAGATTCCATAAGATCCCTTGTGGATCTCATGGAATAAAGTCCACCCTAGACTGACGAGGGCCATTAGCCCGAAAGCTGGTGTTGTGGCTTTGTCACCGACCCGAGGCCGCTAGTTTTCTGCGACGGTCAATTGAGGACTTCTGGTTTTGACGGTAGAGGCGACCCTTGTCTCTTTAGATCAATATCTTCTCGGCAAAAATTCCATATATATATATATATAGATAATGATATAAATGTGTGTGTGAAAAATAATAGAGAGAAAAAAAGAAAAAAATGCATGGATCGCTTTTCTTTATTTATCAATAAATAGGGTTGTCCAAATGTCAGGGAATAGGTTGAATCAATGTTTAGTTGATTTCTGTTTCGCTAAATGGCGCTCTGCCACCTGAAAAGCACATACGAGGTGTGTTCAAAAAGTATCGCGACCTTTGTGTTTTTCAAATATTATTTATTTATTCATTAATCCCTATTTTGTCCCCTTCAAAGTAATCCCATGAGATATTATACACTTGTGCCAACGGTTCTTCCAATCTTCGAAGCACTTCAAAAAATCATTTTTTTTAAATCTTTTTCAGCTACTCCTTCGATGCCGTCTTAATCTCGTCAAGCGTAGCGTAACGTCGTCCTTTCATGGGCCTCTTCAGTTTAGGAAACAAGAAAAAGTCACGGGTGGCCAGATCTGGGGAATACGGTGGCTGCGGCATCATTAGTGTGTTGTTTTTGGCCCAAAGGTCGCGCACAAGCAACGATGTGTGAGCAGGGGCGTTATCGTGGTGCAAAATCCAATTTTTGTTCTTCCACAAATCCGGAGGTTTCTGGCGGATTGCTTCGCGCAAATTGCGCATACCTTGCAGGTAATATTCCTTATTGACCGTTCTACCCTGTGGCAAGAACTCATGATGCACCACGCACCTGCAATCGAAGAAAACTGTCAGCAAAACTTTCACATTCGACCGAACTTGGCGCGCTTTTTTCGGTCTTGGTTCGTGCGGCAGCTTCCATTGAGATGATTGAGCTTTGGTTTCGACGTCATAACCATAAACCCACGCTTCGTCACCAGTTATGACCCTCTGTAGCAAATTTGGATCGTCGCGGACAGAGTCCAACATCTCATTAGCAATGTTCATGTGATGCTGTTTTTGGTCGCAATTGACCAATTTTGGTACGAATTTCACGGCGACACGTCTCATGCCCAAATCATTGATAAAAATCGAATGGCACGAGCCAATCGATATGTTTAGGTCCTCAGCAACTTCTCAAACGGTGATTCGACGATTGGCCAATATCATTTTCTCCACTTCATTAATTTTTTCGTCTGTTGTTGAAGTGCTCGGGCGTCCGGCACGCTCTTCGTCGTTCACATCTTCTCGGCCTTCTGAGAACATTTTGTACCACCGATAAACGTTGCTTCGGTCCAAGGTAGCTTCTCCGTATGCCACAGTCAACATTCGGAATGCATCCGCGCACTTAATTTCGTTTTTCACACAAAATTTGATACAGGTTCTTTGATCCTTTTTTTTTTTAATAGGTAAAAATCGAAGACGATCCAAAACACCTGCAAGCAAAGCAGCTATCAACAATTAAGTGAACATTCAAAATGGCCGAGCTTGTCGGCATAAGTGAGAGAGATGAGTACCAACATAAAGCCACAAAAAGATCGAAATTCGAATATACGTAACCCGCGAAAATTCAAAGGTCGCGATACCTTTTGAACACACCTCGTAAGCTCCTCGTCAGGATATGCCTTTTTTTATTTCTAATAAATATATATATATATTAATTTGAATTTTATATATGAATAATAATTGTTCAAAATAAGAAAACAATTTTTAGAGCAATATTCATATCTTTTTCAGAATTTACAGAAGTTTTTCACCCAAAAGTCCATATTTTGGAAAGACTATAACAATAAATAAAAATGTAATAAATGATTCACTTTGTTTGAGTGTTTTTCTAACTACGATCTTATAAATCTTCAAGAAATGGGAATAAAGTTGTATATAATCAGTACGTTCCACACATACAGATTTAGCAAGCCAAATCACAAAATTACCCAAGGGAGGTCGTATATTGAATTTGGGAAAATAAAAATTTATTCCTCTATCTATCTGGAAAATCTTCTAAGATTGGTATATTCCTCTACTAAATTAGTTTTCTAAATCTATATTATAGCAATGTAATTATTAATTATTAACAGATTATCAGTTTTTATATTTAACTACTCTCTGTGAATTTACATCCTTATTTATAAATATAGATGAAGAATTCTTCCTGAATTGAAATTAGACGAAAAACATGGTGAAGGAAGACGAGTTTCTTTTATTGATGCATAGGTGCAAGCTTATTTAGCTTGTATTTTATCATTCATAGTTTGTTCTTGCCCTAAATATATTGCTGTGTCATCCTGAAGTTTGTTTTTCCTAATTTTCTACGGGGAAATATATATTGGCTTGATAGGCAATCCGAAAATATAAGATATAAATTATATTTATTATAAATTATCTTATATATGTAACAGTTTTATACCTTAATATTATCTTTAGTACACGTGGTACAGACCAATATAATCATGGTGGGTAGAAGTAAGTGACTGCTTTTACTGTAAGTACACCACATGTCTACACATGTGAAAAGCAGTTCGACTCGGGACAGAAATTTCACCGGTGTGTGTAAGTTAAGGTGGAGGCGAAAGTTAATTCGAGGGGAGGTCATTTAAAAGGACATAAACTATACCGTTGTTTATATACGGAGTTTGGAATCAGAAGTTATTTTGGTCTTTGTTTACTTGGATTTTTTTTTACTTATCCCAAGTATACGTGGTACATGCCATGATAATCATTATGGGTAATTAGCGACTGCTTTTACTGTAAGTATACTACACATGTTTGAAACTATTTTAAACGCATAAGATTATTTTTGAAATTAAACAATTTCTACTGCCCTTACTGCAAATGGGAGGGCCTGGCTCATCAGTGGTGAACCCTCCCAGCGGTTTGGCCAGTTTAATACTACATATGTAAAAAGCAGTTCGACTTTGCACTTAAAAATGTACCAATTCCCCGTTTATATTACTTGTACTCGTTGTTAAGATTAGACTTTTGCAAGATTCGGAGACGTTTGGAGCATTTTTTTATTAGAAAAAAAACTTCCCAATGCGGGATTTGATCCTGGGTCGTAGTGGTTGAAAACCAACGGTTTAAACCATCCTTCCACCGATACCCATGTATCTTAAATTCAATAAGACTTATACAAAGAAACATTTTATTGTAGTTTTGCAGTAGGATGGTTGCCATGTATGTAAATGCTATTTCTTTTGTTTTTATAAGATCTATAATCTCAAATAGTTTATTAAACGACAGACTCACAAATATACACTTCAACGAATTTTTATGAATAAAGGTATTATATAGAATAAAATAAACAAGATTTTCAAGTCATTGAGATCTAAAAATAGAATTTTAGGATTACAATTATGTTGAAATTGACAATTGTAGATATTTCTACGATATTTGATATACAGTAATTTACATAGTATTTCAGTATTGTCTATGCAGATTTATGTCTCTGTCTATATATCACAGCCTTGTTGGATTGTTAGTTGGTTAGTGGTTATTGGATAGGACAGGCCAGCTGCTGATGTAAATTTAATTTGTCCTTCTTTTTATTGTTTAATATCTTTAGGTAATAAAGGTTCTTTCACTTCCTCTACGAATTTATATATTTTTTCCCAACAAATTAATAGATAATCTACCAGATCATTGGAATAAGAGTTTTTTATAAGAGGGATAAATGCCAATTTGAAAACATATTTATGAAATTATCTACACTCATCGACAACACTTAAGGAGGTCTTTGATATTTTAAAATAGCATCCATCAATTCAGTCTCTCTCTCTATGATCTTGTATAATTATACAATAAGATTATAATAAAAATACGTATATATTAATACATAGCAATAACGCGCCATCCATCCAATACAAATGAAACACCAAAACACGAATGTTTCTTTTCACAAATAAATCAAAATTCTAATGTCCTTACTGCGATGAAATTATATATTGGGAGGGATTAGCTCATCAGTGGTAAACCCTCCCAGCGGTTTCGCCAATTTAATCTAACAGACCGCCTTTTTAGAGCACTAATACTGTATTGGATCATTCTACTTTTATATGCAACACTGAAGGGTGGAATCTTAGAAAATGTATTTAAGCAAACTCTGGATATAAGCTTTTAGGACAATAGAATTACATTTAAATATTTGCATCGAGCAATGCTCTTCCGCAAACAATAAGGACAAGGCCAGTTAGGCATAAATTGATACATAGCAATAACCCGACATATATATAACAAATGAAAACAACAAAATTGATCTAAAAAAGCATAAGGCTTCTCTCCCGTCAAATTAAACGTCAAAACTGGACGCCATCTATTGATCGTCAATAGCAAACTAGCGGCAACGAGTCGGTGACAAAGCCACAACGCCAGCTTTGGTAAACTGAAAAACTTAGGCTGACGAGGGTCATAAGCCCGAAACCATAGTCGCTTTTCAATTTGTCAAAGCTGGTGTTGCTTCTTTGTCACCTACCCGAGACCGATAGTTTGAAACGAGTCAAAAGATAGCGTCTAGTTTTGACGTTTATTTTGACGGGAGAGGAACCCTGTGAATTTTTTTATATATTACACCTTTTTGGTCGCAGTGGTACAGCCTGACGAGCGCCAACAGGCGAAACGCGTTGGTGGATGGCTTTTATTGATTTTTCAAGAAATTGGGTTGGTCAAATATCAGGGAACAGGCTGATTCAACGTTTAGTTGATTTCTGTTCCACTAGATGGCGTCTGTCATCTAAGAAGCATTTGTGCTCCTGGT